>JANAVB010027998.1:7860386-7957886 GCA_029216955.1 Iris pallida | reverse complement strand
GGCTACCCAAATATCAATTTTGTTTTGAAAAACATTAACAAAATGTTCTATGTGGCATTTCACCAAACACCTAGTTTCAAACATAGATACGTGTCCGATACGGACACCAAACCACATAAAAATCCTACCAAACTTGACCTACATGACCATGGTATCCTAATGCATGCAACCATGAAGAGAAATCACTATTTTGATAGGGTTTAGAACACTTTACCTATATGTGCAAAATCATGAAAATCAACCTTCTAGGGGGGGTTTCCTCTTCACTTTTGGGTGTCCAAATCCTTGTGCAACCTTGCTACTAAGCCTCCTTTAGCATCCTCAAGTGTAGGGGGTTCCAACGCAACAAACGGGGCTCAATTTGGTGAAGGAATGAAGAAGTTATGGCTTTGTGAAGTTGAGGGAAAAAATGGGTTTTCAATACATTGAAAATGAGGCTCTTTGTGAAGATGGGGGTGTTCATATAGGGGGGGGGGGGGGGGGGGGGGGGGGGCATGCTTGGCCGGCCATGGGGGTTGGTTTAGGGTTAGGATCAATGGTTGTGGGCTCTCCAACAAGTTTCAAAGCTATCCTATGGCTAGGATTCATTCTACATAACTTTATATAAATATCTAAATAAAATATCTAATGTAAATATCTAACATGAAATATCTAGATATTTAGCTCTAACATTACTTTAGTTAAACCCATCTAACTTAGTCTCTAGGTCATGACTAACATCTAGATTAGGGCTAAACTAGGTTAGTAACTAACATGACACTAATCAATTAATTAAATAATAATAAATCACATAAATCCAAATAATTCCAAATAAATCCTAGAAAATTACCAAAATACCCTCTAGGCTAAAAATCACTAATTTGGTGTTCTAAGCCTATGGCTAAGCTCTCATGGGCATGGCAACTTCTAGGTTAGAGAAAACTAGGGTTTACACTAAGTTATATTAACCAAAATCACAAAGTCATAAGTCATGACTTAGCATGACTTTAGAAATGGTTTAACTTAACTGAAATCACCAGAAAATCATACCATGACTAAAATACCACTAATAAATAATAAAAATAATAAATTTTCAAAAATCCCCAATTTCAGAAAACATGGTGTTACACTACGTGGGAAAGATTATGTAGCAGAGTCGGTAATACTTTCAAGATGTAACCATGTAATGTAGCAGTTCCCGGTAAAAAAACAATATTACTATATATGTTTACAAAATGATAAATCTCTAAAATTATTAGCTAAAAATTTAACATCATTCAAAAGAACAGTTCATTTCAAAGGGCAACAGGTCAATAGATAACCTCATGAAATATTCAGAGACCTACCTCAGGAAGACGCTAAAGCCAACATGAAGATAGATTCGATCGGTCAAGGCAAATTGCTCAACTAAAATTAGACATCCTGAGTGTTCATCTGAAATTTTTTCAGATTGAATCCAAAAGAATTGTGATATTAGTTCTGAATTGACAATTTAGATCTCTTCTATCGAATTCACAATCACAACAAAAACACTAAAATTACATGTATTCCACGGAATATATGTGCATCAAAAAGATGCTGCACCAAGAGCACACATCATTGTGGAACATATCATTTTCATTTTTCCTACTTCTCAAAGTCAATAAATCCCTAGACCAATACAATCATATACTTGAACAATATGGAGAAATTTCACTACCACGCCCAACGTCACGGGCATTCTTCTTTATCTCCACAAATATCACTTCCTGGAGAATTCCTAACATGATTACCATGAAGAAAGCCATAAGTCTGTTATCTGCATATATTGCTGAATTTCCTCAAATTGTATCCTCGATTCCTATTCTTCACTTTATCCTTAGACCTGAGATCTCAGTCAAGAACTCAGTGAAGTTTTTCCTAAACCGATGGACGTTTGGCCTGTCAAGTGAGGAAGAGAGCTGGTTTGAGCTTGTCAAAGAATGCAGTGCTCCTGCTAGCCTTGTTTTCAGTGAAGGGCTTGGCTGTCTCTCCAGGAACTCCTGGACAAGTCTCTGCAAAGATGATGCAGATAATTAGAAAGTTAAGATGAATAGAATATATGCTATCACAGAGGGAATAATGAACAAACAGAGAGAGGGAGAGAGAGAGTCTAAATGGCAGGATATTTAGCCTAGTATTCTAGGTCAATCTGATTATTTCTAAAAAAGAAACAGCAGAGACCCAATGTTTCACAACTTTGTTTGACAGAAACATCATATCTAGCGCACTATGAATATCTAATTCTTATCTACAGGTGGCACCCATTGATGTAGAAAAGTTAAACCCTTTTATGGGAGTATAATACATATAAATGAAGAGAATCAAAGGACCATGAAACATATTTCTATATTATAGTTAGCCCAAAGTCTTTCAGAGCTAATACCTCTCTTTATTATTAGTTTTTTTTCCTCAATTTTGACTCACTTGACTTTATACTCTGAATCTAAATATGTTCACTTAGAGATTCTTTCCACGGTATACGCAAACCCTCAATTCCCTACATACAAGCACAGTTCAGCTTTGTTCATAATTCCACATGCATGACACATGAACTTGCCAGTAGAATTTAATACTTGAATGGGCATAAACAAATGACAATACCGGAAAGGTAAATTACAGGAAAACTCTTCTTAAAATATCCATTATAATTTATACATACATATATCATCAGTTCCCTACAGAAAAGCAGTACAAATTAATTCATAATTCCACAAGTACTTAGCAACTTAAACCATCAGTTCCCTTTAAAAAAACAACTTTATCGTAATTCCACATATTTACACATTCATTTTCCTAAGATCAGGTTAACTCAGATGACTGGTTGATCTTAAATCAGAAAGCCTAAGAAATATGGACAGTGGCAACATGATCCATTGAGCCTTGATCAGCGAACAGAATAAACAAAGGATATAGTTACTGTTTCATACGCTACAGATGGTACATTTCTTAAAAGGTAGGCTAAATTAGAACTTGATACCCTCAACTTTTATAGGTACTAACTTAATACCCTCTCTCAAATAATATTTTTAACTTGGTAGTCTCCATCACCCTAACTGTTAGTTTCACCGTTAAAAAATAAAAATAATAAATAAAAATAATAACAATTCCTAAACTACACCTCCCCCGCCGCTGCCCAACGTGCGCGCGCCCTACCGCCACGAGCAGCAGCAAACCAACCCCCCCCCCCCCCAACCCACGCTCCGCCACCGCCGCGCGCGCCCTGCTGTCCCGCCCCCACCCCCGTGTGCTCGGGCCTCCCCCGCGCGACGCTAGCGCACACCCTGCCGGCGGCTGCTGCTCCTTATCGCCGACCGCTGCTGCTGCGGCTGTGCAGCCCCCCCCCCCCTCCGGCTGCCGGAGACGGGGGTTTGGGAAGGGTATTTTTGTCATTTTCTAACTCGGTTAACATCGTTTGGGGAGAGGGTATCAAGTTAGTACCTATCAAAGTTGAGGGTATTAAGTTGAAAAAGTGGAATAGTTGAGAGTATCAAGTTGTAATTTAGCCTAAAAGGTATACAATAATTCTCCCAAAAATTTCAGTTCATCTATGAACTTAGGAACCTGTACCCTCCACTTCTTCTAATATTTTGTTTTCTAGAAAGTATTTCTGCCATAGAAATTTCCCAAATCCCATTAGCATGTCGAGATTACATGAAGTTGAAAGTTTTCACAAGGTACTACATGTTTCCCACATGCTAACAAAAATTGGAAAATTTTGGCAGCAGGGGTGTTCAAATTAGGCTGCTTTCATCAAGACCTGGTAAATATCCATTAACCTTCAGTATCAAAGATAAGATTGCAGAATTTACTATAGCACAACCATGCTTACAGCTGTAGCCACTACAGTACGCACTCAGACACTAGTTTATACTATAAAAGAATTCCTTCTAGGCATGAACGTGATATAGCCAGTAATCATCCTTGTCCTATGTTTCAAAATAATGAAGTCATTTTCTATATGAGATATGTACTGGCCAGCATTTATTGGCACACGTCAGACATAGGACACTTCTGAAACTGATCTTCAAATCCTATGTTTCTTTCTACCAAGACATTGAAGACTTAATGGTTAATCTACAACAAACCCTTTCAAATATGATTCTATTTATTTTATTGAAACAACTGACTTCAATATCAAAATCAAATATCACACAGGCTCTACATGTAAAGCTATGATCAACTTGACAAGGATATGAGGTGACACATTGTCTATCTTAAGTGAAAGGAAGAGGGAGGTGGGTGGCTTATAGTCACTCGGTGCGTGACCATATGGAATGATCGACATCATTATGTCCTAAAACATTTGTAGATTTTAAAAAAAAAACATACATGAGATCAACCCTTGATCAAGTTGGTAGCATTATTTAATATGTCCAGTCAAAGAAATATAACCTAACAACTTACAAATTATGCTTCACCAACCTTTAAAATGTCTATTATGGCTGGAACCAGGGGAATTAATTGAGAGATTAAGCTGTAAACATAAGAAGGATCAGCCAGCTCCTCTAAGATTAGGATGGCAAATGTTCTTTTTCATTCATCTAGAGGATTATGAGCTTTCTTTCTTTGTTCACATGATATTCTGGGAGAGTAAATGTTGACAATTTGCAATAATCAAATATGTAAGTGAATTTGAATTTCGCATCTTACAACTACCATCTCCATATAATGTACATGTCGTCAGCTAAATAATCCAAGTGCTGGTATGTAACTGTTAATACCACACATGAAGGACGTCGTACCTGATATAATTCTTGCTCACACAAAAGCAGAGAGAAAAGTGCATCTGCTGCAGACCCAGCAAGTTCAATTCTGACATGAAGCAAACAACACAGCATAAATGACATAAAACTGCAATATTATTATAACTGGTTGAAGAAAGCAAATTTTGTTTCAGCATAAAGCATGAATTCAAATTAAGTCGTGTCAGTAATGTTTTTAATTCAGAATCCGCTGAATGGATGCATACTACATAGAAAGCTAACCTGAAATCTTCAAAAAGAAGTAACTGCAGTAACATGCGAAGGAAATGTCTCAAGATGCTTTCCTGCACTGTCCCCTGAGAATCTATGGCATGCGCATCTAATCCTTCCCTACCTGCATTTCTCCTTTTATAATGATAAGAGGCAAGAGCATATACTGCTCTCAAACACATATCAACAATATCAGTATCCTGTAATCACACAAAGAAACATGATTAACACTTGCGCAGTACATCCAACTGACATGGATATGAAGTTATGAACATAATACACAAATGAGTTGGGTTTCCTAATATACCATTTAAAAAATCTTCAGTTATTTACAGAGAAAGTCCCTTCCTTCTACCTTTTTATGTTTACTTCATTTTGAAGTCTACAAGTTAAACTTGGATACATCTATTGCAAAGTTCTTGAAGTGATTTAGAAGAAGAAAACAAGGGACAGTCCACATAATTGGACACTGGTGATTCAAACGGGAGGTAAGCTATCAATTTGCACATTTTCTGCAAATTCAATGAAAAATAGTTGAATGCATACATATACTATATCTTACATATGTTAGTGTGATTCAAAGATGGCACAAGCACACATCAGAATTACATTAAAATTATGAAACCCCATCAAGAAAGAATGCACTTTCCAAGCCATAAATTCAGATTCGGGAGAGAACCTTAAACTTTGCTTTTATATGATGAATTCTCAACCTCACTTCTCCAGAAAAAAATAACTTAGCAGATCTATTTTCTGGACCATGTTTAGTAAAATTAAAATGAATTGAACCTTCACTCATAAATTGAATTGTTCTTACACAGAATTCAATGAAATTGGGAATCAAAAAGACAAACTATATTCAGAAAGCCATCCAAGCAACTGTACAGACTCCTAAATGCCATACCATAATAATTGAGAATTTTAATACCTTTCTCTAACTTCGAAGCAGATTAAAGGCCTGCTAACCAAAACTTTGAATTACAAATTATTAACAGTGCAATATTTGGAGAGATCCAGGACCCAAGAACTCACATACCTAATTCAAAGTTGACAGCTGAAAATATGGGCTATCCAACTGGTTTTGCAAATTGCTCCTCACATACAAAAGTGTGTTTTTTTAGATATTAGGGTCTCGTGAATGTTTGAAAGCATTCAAATCAGTGGTAAGGACAGATTCATTTTGGGGTTGGGGAAGTGCACTTAAGCCATCAGGAGGCGCAGAAACAGATCTTAGGATGCCTAAGAGAAATATGCTTAATAAGACACGTGATAAGACTAGACAACAGAACTCAAGAGTGCATGCAAGAGCGACTTCACTAGTTCTTTATAACAATAACAGAGGAAGAGAGTTTAAAATATAAGGTTTACTCTAGACAACAGAACTCAAGAGTGCATGCAAGAGCGACTTCACTAGCTCATTATAACAATAACAGAGGAAGAGAGCTTAAAATATAAGCGAGGTTTATTAAAGTTGGTCTACAGCAATACATATCAGTTGTATGTAGGATAGTTGATTGTATAAGATGTTAGCCGAGTAAATCCAAACTACAGGATAATCAGTATTGTAGGCTATTTGAAAGTTTTAGTCAGTGTTAGGGCTATAAGGACCCAGACCTGGAAATTTTTTGCAGAAGTCGCCTGTATCTTCAAAATACTGGTAAAAGCTTCCAATATCTTATAAAAGGAAACTGACTGAAACTTTCTAAGCCAATGGCCAAACTTTATTTGGTCTTACTGGAAGTGGCGAAAATGTCTAGTTGTTTTGATTTCACTTTCATTTCATGTTTCAATAAGACTTTTTTTTAGCATTAGATACATGATAAACTGCCTATTAAATATGTAGTTATCTCTCAAAAAAAAAATTATGCTAGTATGCAATTAATAACTAAAACCAAAATTATAGTACATAAATAAGTTATGAACTACGTGTAACCTCTAACCATCTACTTTATATTTTAATAAAATTTAACATCTTTAAATATGTTATGAATTTTTGAATCTTTATGTCCTATACTCCATCCGTAATTGCCAAAAACTGCTATATATTGGTACTTATAAGAGTCTGATATCCGTACCTAATCATGTCTCTAAACTTTTGTATGATCACATTAACAATATTAAAGATTACTGATTCAAACCATCCATCCTAAACATTTTGATATGTCAGTGGAACGAATCGTACCTACATGTTTAAAAATTCCCTCTGTAAAGGACTGACAACACAAGATATGTCCCAAGTAAACTTATCATTTGCCAATCCCTTGGAAATTCGTGAAGAACTATACATTTCTTTTTAAAAAAAGAAAAACAAGGTACATATTTCAGTAGCCAAACAATTCTTAAGAGAATACAAACAATTACAACCGACTAGGAAAAAACATAGTTTGCAGTATCGGCCGTTACCGATCTGATACAGCCGATACTGCCTATACTGAAACGGTTTGGCATGTCCTGATCCGATACCGATCGATGCTGATACTGACCGATACCAACATTAGCGGTATCTTTTCCAGTCAATCCGGCAAAGAAAATTGATCGAAAAAAACTAATCATCAAGGATGTAAAAGCATAGTAAGATTGTAAAAGCATGTAAATCAAGAAAACTTATGTACCGCAGGTAAACCAATCAGAAAGGATGACTATTATTTTAATCAATTTCAAAAACTACTATGAAACAACGCAGAGAATACTTAAAATTATGCATAAATGTCTAAATTCTCTAAGTTTATTAATAATTATTTGCTTACCGATACAAAAAAAAAATCCGATACTATCGACATTGCCGATCCTGATACTCATAGGAAAGGTTCGATATTGATTCCGAAAGTGCGAACCTTGGGATAAAGATGAAATCTTTTTTTATACTATGGAAAAATATGAAATCATTATCTACTTTATAATCTATAGGTTATCACCTACAAGATACCTCAAAGGAAGGGAAAAAAAAAAGCTTCCTAAAGAAAATTGAATCAATTCTCTCATCTTCTTATTCCTTTTGTTTCATAAAACTTATTGGTCTTGTAGTTTAGTTGTATGCCTGAAGTACTGGATTAATAAACCAGGTTTCTCTATTCTAGGTTATATGGGAGGGCCTGTCATGAAATACAAAATCAACAAATAGTGGTTTCCCTCGTGTCTACATAGTTGTATATCTAGGACTTCAATGAATCCTTCTAAATTTGCAGTTGAATGGATTCCACAGTCAGCCCCATATAGGAAATTCATTTATGATATCCCTCTCCTTCAAGGTCCGCAGTATCCATATCTGTATTGGTTTTGGAGGCGGTTTCAGTAGTTTCGGATGGAGGTTCAGCGTTTCAAGCATTCTTTGATGTTTCTCTTTAGATTTAAATGGTAATTGGAATAATACTAAACATTGATGAATCATTAACCCGTAATATATACTATCGTTTGTTACTTGCTTTTGGAAAAAGTACACCCACAATAGATAGTTTTCAATGAAATAATATTTAGGACGGATGTATGTTCTGAATTCATGGATATACTAATTTGACAAATGATAAAGGTTGTGTCTATAAGGAGTCTTATCGGCGCACTTATTATATACACATTGTATCATATCGATATTCAGTATGACCGAATCATTGTGTCAACACTTTGTTTCATACTTCTTTTGGTTTCTTTTAGTTTTTTTTTTCCCTTAACTTAATATACTAGGCAAGAGGAAGCCAATGTCGGTATTGGTCGTTTGATATCAATAGGGGTCAGTTTCAGACTGGAACATGCCAAAAACGATAAGATACAGCCCATAAATATTGGTATCGGCCAATATTGCGAACTATGCTCTCCTTAGGAGGGACCATCCTATAAATTTTGAACATGACTCATGTTTCCATGCATACACGATCTATAATATCACCATGAATAATATAGCAAAGGAATACAAATAACTGGATTTTTAATCATTTATTACTTTTTCATGTTCTAGATGTTCACACAAACACGTATATGATATGAAAATATGTGGTAGCTTTAACAAATAGAAATAAACACAGGAAACAGCATGCCTGATGTTGAATCCCAAAGTCAAGGGTACCAATTATTTGAGCGAAAGCCTCCTTGTTTAATTGTGCAATCTTCTCAGGGTAGACTTCCAACATGTGTGATACTAGTGCAAAATACTGCAAAAAGATAACCACAGTAATTAGAAACATCATGGATAGCATTTCTCTAAACACTATTAGTAAAAAAAACTTACATCGCGACTGAGTTTGGGGTACCTCAGAAGGTCCAAAGATATAAGGGGGCTAACAATATGCAGTCCTACATAGATAACCTGTAAAACTAAACTGTATGAAAATTTTGTCATTGACAAAGAGGCTAGATAACCTGCAAATGTACCTGACCAATATCAGGGCTATCTGCCTCATCGTTGACTGATGAGAAGTCTACCTGCATCATCACCGTGTTTCAGTTTAGAAGACCCTGCTTTATAAACTAATTGCAGATAGAAGGTAGTATCTAGTACCAAATCTTTAGAAGAGATATTTGTGAGGAGCTGAAGCAAAGCACGCAAATCCTTGTATTTTTCAGCTTGTGCCTCATTCCGCAAGCTAGTAGAGAGGGACAACGAGATCTGGTAAAGACGAAAGAAGTAAGCAGAGATTAGTAAAATAAGCTGCAATAGTTGTAATGTGTAAATTATACACACACAATTCCACACGCAAAATATATCAGGATTTTTCATTTATGAGGAACTAGTCCGACTCCATTAAGTGAAATACTAGTCTTTATCCAATTCTGAATCAGTTATACTAATAGCATATCGATTTCATAAACCCCAGTACAAACTAGCGGGGAACATGGCCATCTACACGAACATGGCCATCTACACGAGTTACCATTAAAGATCTTTGCTTCCAGGAGCAAAAGTGTGAGATTTAGACATCCTTGCCAATTGACATTCTTTGACTGGATGGACTGGTACCTGCCCTCTAGTCTTAGGTTTCAACTATTTTTTAGAAACTTTCGTACAGAAAACTGAAGTTTTCTGAAATAGCATTCAAAGAACAAAGTTCAGCAAAGTTGCAATGGGAGAACGAAACGCCCTTCTGAAGGGCGTTTTGCTAGAAAAATATTGAAACGCCCTTCGGAAGGACATTTCCAATACAATTCCAACCCATTAACCAACCATTACCATTAATTATCCATTACTTATCCAAAAAATTAGAATGAAGCAAAACGTCCTTAGGAATGTGTTTCTTGCTAGGAAAACGCCGAGGAAAAAAAAATTTGCTCGTAGGTGGAGTCGGGGTGGCACTTAAATTGAAGGGTATTAATGAGGATGTAGAGCGCCTTGAAGAGGAAGGCGGTCCATTTGGCGGAGAGTAGGCAGGACTCGTCGATGGAGTCGGGAGCGGCGTGTTGGAACTCGAACTCGTTGCGGTTGATCAGGGAGAAGAGTTGGGAGATGCGAACGTGAGCGAGAAAAAGGAAGGAGAGGGGGAGGACGAGGGAGAGGAGGATCTGGGAGAAGAGTTACCGGGAGGAGAGGAGGACGGCGGCGAAGTACCAATAGATGCCGACTAGGGAAAGGAATTGAAGCTCTTATGGTTCTTTATCCATTTGCTTTTGCTTTCTTTCTTTCTTGATTTGGACATTCGGTGGGTTCCGCTACATTTAATTCCTCTATTCAATTCCCCCTCTCCCTCTCTCTCGGTCGACTCCTGAAAACGTGTGCGTGGGTTAATGGGTAATTAATGCTAACTATCGGTTTATAGGTCAAAACTGTATTGGAAATGCCCTTTCAAAGGGCATTTCAATACTTCTCTAGCAAAACGCCATTCAGAAGGACGTTTTTGTTCTTCCACTGCAAGTTTGCCAAAGTTTGTTCTCTGAATGTTAATTCAGAAAACTTTAGTTGGTACATTGCTTTACAGACCTCGTCTCCAGTATCTACAAAAGGCTTAGGGCCTATCATTCATGGATACTTTAATGGACGTTTCATACCATATCAGTTATTATTAGATACTTGGATATTTCAAAGATTCATACCAAGTACATCTCCTAAAGTAACCTATATTTTAAAATGATACTATTTTATATAGGCCAATTTTCACTTAAATAGCTTAAAGTGTGACATTTTTGTACTTTAATACCTTGTATTATTTTTTAGTCAACTAAATGCCATGAACTATTTAAGTTCTTTCAAGTTCAACCCCAGTTAGTCCACCATTATATTATATGGTCAAGTGTTAGGGCTCTTTTACCCCTAAACGGTTGGGAAAAAAAGATGAAAGAAATAAAAAACACAAAAAGACAACTAAAAAAAACTAAATCCAAGGATACAAAAATAAATAAATAAAATTATTATGACGCCTCGAGGAAAAGGAAGGAGAGGGGGAGGACGAGGGAGAGGAGGATCTGGGAGAAGAGTTACCGGGAGGAGAGGAGGACGGCGGCGAAGTACCAATATATGCCAACTAGGGAAAGGAATTGAAGCTCTTCTGGTTCTTTATCCATTTGTTTTTGCTTTTTTTCTTTCTTGATTTGGACATTCGGTGGGTTCCGCTACATTTAATTCCTCCATTCAATTCCCCCTCTCCCTCTCTCTCGGTCGACTCCTGAAAACGCGTGCGTGGGTTAATGGGTAATTAATGCTAATTATCGGTTTATATGTCAAAATTGTATTGGAAATGCCCTTTCAAAGGACATTTCAATACTTCTCTAGCAAAACGCCATTCAGAAGGACGTTTTTGTTCTTCCATTGCAAGTTTGCCAAAATTTGTTCTCTGAATGTTAGTTCAGAAAACTTTAGTTGGTACATTGCTTTACAGACCTTGTCTCCAGTATCTACAAAAGGCTTAGGGCCTATCATTCATGGATACTTTAATGGACGTTTCATACCATATCAGTTATTATTAGATACTTGGATACTTCAAAGATTCATACCAGGTACATCTCCTAAAGTAACCTATATTTTAAAATGATACTATTTTATATAGGCCAATTTTCACTTAAATAGCTTAAAGTGTGACATTTTTGTAGGGGTGTAAAATGGACAAAGTAGTCCGTTGTCCGTACGTGTCCGGCTCGATAAATGGTTCGACCGCGGGCCGTCCGATTGATTAACGAACAGAACTTTGACATTTTTTTTGGTCCGTTTAAAAATCGGACCCGGACACGGTCATATCCATGTCCGGTCCGAATTTGTCCGCGGACTGTCCGATAGTGGAGACTCCTTTTGGTTTTGCATCAATTATGTCATATCATTTTGGTTTTGCATCAATATTTTGTTGTCCAATCTCGATTTTCGTTAACATTTTAGTATTGTTTGTTGTATTCTATAACCTTCAATTGTATTTTCTTTTAACTTAATTTTTTGTACCAACTATCAAGGTATCTTGATAAAATAATAGTTTTTGGTAATATATTTAATTTGTCTGCGGACCGTCCGATTAAATTAACGAACAATGGTTGTCCGTGTCCGTCCGGCCCGAACTCGGACAGTGGACTGTCCGTGTCCGAACTCATTTTTATTTTCGGACCGAACACGGACAGTGGACTGTCCGTGTCCGTCCGACCCGTTTACACCCCTACATTTTTGTACTTTAATACCTTGTATTATTTTTTAGTCAACTAAATGCCATGAACTATTTAAGTTCTTTCAAGTTCAACCCCAGTTAGTCCACCATTATATTATATGGTCAAGTGTTAGGACTCTTTTAGCCCCTAAACGGTTGGGGGAAAAAGATGAAAGAAATAAAAAAACACAAAAGACAACTAAAAAAAACTAAACCCAAGGATACAAAAATAAATAAATTAAATTATTATGACGCCTCTCATTATTAACTTTTGTTCATATTTTAGGTAAACAAATAAGTTTAATTTGTCATTTATTTATTTTCGTATCCTTACCGTATATTCTATTTTTTCAAATTTGTCGTGCCAAAGTATTTGTATCATATCCTCTAATTTATTTCCATGAACAGTCAACATAACTTACGGCTCTGGGAAAAATCCTGCATCATCATGCATTTACATTTTCCATATCAGCATTCATGCCATTAAAATCCACCATCTTCTTAATCATCAAGGACCAGAAGATCTTCACTAGGTTTCGTCACAATTATGAGCATTATTTCCACCCATTTCTTTTACCATTCTGCTTGCCTGGTCGAAACAAGCAAGCTTTATCATATATAAATTATAAAGGGCACTAACATGTACTTTATACTTTATATGCAAATCATTCAAGTACATACTTAGATTAAGTTTGCCCAAACTGATAAGGTTTCTTCCGTATCCTTCTTCCCCTTCATCTTCTTTCCATCACAAAACCATCCCTTGTGCTCCAGTGATCATACTCAGTTTTTGTTGTCATATCAGAGGCCCACTTAAATCCCTTCTAGATCCCCTCAAAAAGAGTCCCATAGATAGCTTAAGCCACATCAAATCCAAGATTTAATTCCCAAGCCACCACTTTCCAGCCTCTAACTATTGACTCTGCAGTACAGTTAAGTAACCTCTTTCTTCCATGACAAAGATCATCATCACCAAAGCCTTCCATCAAAATGGGATCGCCTATGGAACAAGTTCCATACAAGATTTGGTCTATAGACCTCATGTCAACCATCTATTGGAGGTGTAGTGGTGACAAATTCCTAGTGAAGGTATATGCGCATGAGACGGTCATGCAATAAAACCTAGACTGCCATTCGGCACGTATAAACCTACATTCTGGATATACGTTTAAGCTCATGCAACCAATCCGCAACCTCCAATTTCCTCTAAACTAATGAGTCTAGACGAAGAGGTAAGACGATACAAATTTCTGTGGGGATTGCATTCATCTCTATCGATGCATTAAGCCAAAGAGTGAAAGGGATGACATTCCAAAATTACTAACCTTATAACAGTCAACTAAAACCTAAATTCTAATTTTTCCTAAAACCCAACCTTGATTTTGTTTTCCCATACCCATATATCCACTTTATAAACTGTTCTGAACCATCTTACCTAGCATCGTCAACCTTGGACATAGTCACATACCACTGCCATTCAATGCAGAAGTTTATGGCCCACAACCTACGTTGCAAGTTAGTAAAGATGATACAGCACAAATGGACACAACAATATTGAGATCTCCTTTCGGCGTGTCCATGTTGTGTCGGTATCGTCTCTCTTAAGTACCTATAACATGGAGATAACCACTGTGTATGTCCGTGTTTCATAGCCTCAAACATATCACTAATGAAGAATATCATTAAGCATTTAAAGAGCCTAAATTTGGCTTACAATACCAGCATATAACACAAATGAAGAATACCATTAAGGCCTCAAACATATCACATTAATGAAGAATATAATTAAGCATTTAAAATTTCAAGACAATAAATTTGGCTTACAAAACCAGCATATAACAAAAATGAAGAATACCATTAAGGCCTCAAACATATCACATTAATGAAGAATACCATTAAGCATTTAAAATTTCAAGACCCTAAATTCGGCTTACAAAACCAGCATATCACACAAATGAAGAATATCGTTAAACCTTATAACACAACCAGTAGATCCTTCTCTGAGGGTAAGTTGCGGTCGGAAGATGAATACCTTGAAGTGTTCGCTTAACACGACCTTCAACGTCCTCATCTTCAGCTTTGCGACTTACCCGTGTGTACGTACGCATGTGCGTACCCGCGCCCGTGTGTGCATGAGCGTACGCGCAGCACAACTTACTGGACGGGAAGGCTCAGAGGGAGGGCGGCTCCTATGGTTACATAAGAGATTGTAGTCATGTTATTTCATTAATTGAGAGAGATTGATTAAGAGTAAAATTTGTGTTGAGAGTGCCAAACCTAAAATTTATCTTATTATCTTTCTTCCCAAGTTCATATTCATCATATTTGTCTGCTGTCATTGTTCGTCTCTAGATATCATCTTCTTCACAGTTTGTTCGTCATCCGGCCGGACAGCCAACCCTATCCAGTATAAAATTTTGTGGTAAATTTGATCCAGAACTTCACTGCTATTCATTTGTTTAATTCTACAATTTTGTTCAAATACTTATGAATTTATTGCAATAATTTGTTCAAATTGAAATATTGCGTGTTCATATTC
Organism: Iris pallida; assembly: GCA_029216955.1. Classification (NCBI taxonomy): domain Eukaryota; kingdom Viridiplantae; phylum Streptophyta; class Magnoliopsida; order Asparagales; family Iridaceae; genus Iris; species Iris pallida. The sequence continues at coordinate 7,942,830 of JANAVB010027998.1, read as the reverse complement.
CAATAAACTCATTATATTCCATAGGAGAGCCATTCTGATGGGAGAAGGTTCGGATGAGGATGATGATGATGATATCCCATTAACTCATCGTGAGTTCATATACATAGGATTCTTCTATCTTCCTTGCACCATCATGACATGCAACTACTATTTTGTTTTGTTAGTTGCCAATAATGGTATGTGGGGAAATTTTTTCACCGTTTAGCCTCAAAATAAAATAGTGAAGGTTGCATCCCACTAACATATCACAAAAACTTAGAATATATTATCAAGCTTGACTAATATATTCAAACTTTCTACAGAAAACCAACATATCTGTCTTTAGGGACCTGCATCTAGATGTCTAGAGTGGACGTAAAGGTCTTCCATCAAATTTCAAGATCCAAATATGAATTTTTACAGTACTATATTGGAAAGATAAGAAAAGAAGGTGGAATGGAGGTTCAAGTAGGGCTGCCTCAAATATGTAAGCATAAAAACACCCACACATATAAGTATGAAAAAATATATAGTTACAAAGATGAGCAGGAGCAAAAATAAACAAATAGAATATTAGTCATACTTACCATTTATGTCTCTTTAATAAAGCAAAGATCATAGGAACTCCATGATGCTTGTTGAAACTTGAAAGACAGATGACTGGTACTAAAAGGTTGAAGTAATCTTACGTTGAAAGAATGTAAAGAGGACACACATTTACATTCGTACCAAGGTATATTACACTGAATATATAAGAACAGAATTTGATATCCTTACCTTACCAATATTATGGGAAGAATATACTTGAAGCAATCGTAAGCAGAAGGTAACCAAAACAGAAGTGTCTTTAGCATTTAAATATGAGAGTTGTCCGTCAACCAGATCAACTATGAATTTAAGTATCAGGTACACAACTGCAGGCTAAAAAGAAATAAATAGTATTAAGATGTGTATTAATGCATATCTATTTGCCCATATTGTATTTCAACTTGAACAGAAATCAAGTAATCATAGAGTCGGGAAGCTTGAATTCAATAACATATACCAGAATCAAACAGCATCTATGAGATACCTGATTTTTGTATGCTTCTAGAAGAGTCAATAAAGGGTTCATCACTGCATGACCCATCTCAAATATGCCCTTCTGTGTTCGAGGCTGAGCAACTCTAGCTGCTCCTCTCAATCTTTCCAACATACAACTGATCTGTACATGCACCATCATAATAAGGCCTTTATCTCACATTAACATACACTACAAACTATAACTCAATCCGTCTTTTGAAATATCAAGAATTCTTCCTTACCATATACATGACATCTGCTTGTTGAGCGATAGCTTTAAGATCATTTCTAGAAGACAATTCCACAAGGTAGGCAATAGTTGGACCCATGATGTCCTTAACGTACCTGTGTATTGACCTCCAATATTTGTAATATATCTAGTTGTAGTAATAATTTGAAGTGAAATACATAAACTTATAAATGACTAACTGATTGGAAGCCTCAGGATCCTTCAGACCAACAGCAGCTGAAACGAATGTTTCTGCAAGTGCACGCTGAAAGATAATGATAAAATAATTGGAAAATGATAAATCACATAGATAAAAATTAGCAAAACTTAATTGATGCATATGAATCTCCTACTTGCAGACGGGCAGTTATGGGAAATAAAGTTCTTTCAGTTGAAAAGGCTTTTGCTAGGTCACGCCAGGCATCCTGCAGCATACATGTATATTGATACATCAAACAAGATCTATTAGTTTAGCAGGCAATGACATCATATAGGGGACATCATAGAAATAAACAGGGGAAAAATCATAAGAGAGATCGCATAGAAACCATCTTGCCGAAGAGTATCAACAGTAAATATATACCAATTGAACAAATGAAACTTCACCGTTTGTGTCTGTGTGTGTTTTAGAGAGAACCAATTGCATATTTATTCATCTAGCCCAGTACACCTAAAAGCATTTATTGAACCCCTTTGCTGGTTCCCCCTGTCAAGTCTTGAAGTATTAAAATAAACTCAATTACAATTACAACAACAAGCAAGCCTTATTCCACACTGCTGGGTGGGTTATTTAAACCTTTTCTTCTATTCAGCTCTGTTAAGGACCTTAACATATGTAACATTAAAAAAAATCATATTGTTCTTTATAGCCTCAATCCAAGTTCTTTAGGCCTACCCCAAGTTCCAACAAATCCTTTTAACTAATACCTTATTGCTCCTAATCGGGACATCAATTGGACAACTCGTACGTCCAAACCACCAGAAAGGAGTTTTTTCTTCTCATTTATCCTTAATTGACACCACCCCAACATCCTAAAATATGCTCATTTCTTACCCAATTGCTCTCCTTTATCCTTAATTGGCATTCTCATTTTATCTACTAATTTTTTACTCCCAACACTCTGATCCACTGAACATGGTTGGACTTATAGTTGTCTTAGATAATTTTCCTTCAATTGCTATCAAGTGACCATGAAGCACTCCACTTCAACCATCTTGCTTTAATACCATGAACAAGTCCTCAACTTCTTCATCATGATGGATGATTGATCCTAAATATTGAAAGCTATCACTCTTAGATATCTCTTGTCCATTATTAAGGGTCGATCATTGCTTTCTGGCTTTTAGTTGAAGCTACATTTCATATAATATGTTTTATCAATGTTGCACCGAGTCACCAACACATCTCTGTTATATATATATATATATATATATATATATATATATATATATATATATAATTTGCAGGCCGATACCGACACGATTTGTCATGTCCTGATCATACCGACCGCAACAGATACTGACATATACTGACATTGGATGTATCTTTCCCAGTCAATTTAGTAGAAAAAATTTAACGAAAAAAACCAAACAACAAGGGTGTCAAAGCATAATAAGGTTGTAAAAACATGTAAATGAAGAAAACTTATTTATCACAGGTAAACCAATCAACAAAGGCCAGTATCATGTCATTCAATTTCAAAAAATTATTAAGAAACAACACAAAAAATACTTAAAATTATGCCTAAATGTACATGTAAAAAAAAAATCTAAATTTTTCATAACATTAATAATTATTTGCTTTCCGATACCAAAAAATCCGACACCCCGATCCGAAACCGCCGATATTCATAGGAGTCCGATAGCCGAGTTTAGAGGTATAAAGGCTCACGGGTCCTGAGCAGAGTTCGAGCTTCATAGATAGTAGTGGTTACAACTAATTACTAACAACAATTATATATATATATAACAATAAAGCCTTTAAATATATATATATAACAATAAAGCCTTTAAATATATATATATAACAATAAAGCCTTTAAATATATATATATATATATATATATATATATATATATATATATATATAACAATAAAGCTTTAAATATATATATATATATAACAATAAAGCCTTTATCCCAAGGTGCCATGTCAAACAACCCTACCGTCACTAGCAACTTACTGCTAGTCCCACTGCTCTATCCATCGTGGGGTGTTGATTGGGAGGAAGATGTGAGGAGAGAAATGATTGAGGGAGAGGGAAAAGGAACCTTAGTTCGCAACTAAGGTTGCGGGTCGATCTCAGTGTCAACCTACCCACAATTAAGGTAAAGCCTTATGTTGCAGACTATGATTTCTTCACCCTCGTCTGCCCCAATTAATTCTCACTCCTCTCCTGACTTCTCCCTCACAGATCAGCCTCAGCAAGCATCATCAAGAGGCAGTGAGACGCAGCAAAGTCAGGTAGGTGCTAATTCTTTATTTATTTTAGGACAAATACGACAACGCCGGGTGAATCAGCCATGGAATTTGTTTGCACAAATAAGGATTTGAATGCAACACTAGTCGAATCATCTCAAGAAGAGAGAACTTGTTGGCACGCATAAGGATTTGAATCTGACACTAATCAGATCATCCACCACACAAATTCATATGGGAGATGAATTTGACACACAGTTTGCCCTCTTCGTGCTACCGAGGTTTTGCCCTATTAATTAAAAACCCTTTAGCTACAAAACTTTTGCCAAATTTCTATTCGGCTTCATTAATGGGCCAAGCTTGAACACAAACATGAGCTTGATTCATTTAACAAGTCGAGCTTGAACATGTGAAGCTGAACTCAACAAAAGCTCGACTCGTGCAAAGTACAAACTCAAAGCTAAGCCCAAGGTAATTGTACACTATGTTGCACGACGGGTACATATAAGGACACAACATTGGTACGAGATACGGGCATTTTCAAATTGGTACAATGTAGTGACCTATGTTGCACAAATACGGATGCAGATACATGTACGGACACGATATGGATATGGGCACCATTATCGTTTCCATGCAACATAGATTGTACATTAACCTAAAAGTGTGTTTATTGAACAGACCTCAAGAACATAGGCAGAAGGCCCGTAATCACTATTTACAATCATAAGAAAGAGAGAAACCATCGCCTCTAATCGGCCCTAATCCTATCTGCCTCACAAAATTATTCTTCCTTCACTTCATCTTCTCGAAAAGAAACAGGTGTACCCTCCTTGTTATGTTGGACATCTCAGCACCGTCCTCGTTCTCGATGTCCGACAACTCCAACACCACCATCGTCCACATTGCAATTGTCATGATTGGTCGGTCGCTTTTATACCAACCTTTTCCTCACAAGATTCCCTTCCACTTCATCTTCTTGGCTACCTTCATGGCAATCTCCTCCTGGACCGGGCCCACACCGTCGCTTGAGCAATTTACCAAGATTTGCAATATCAGAATCAGTTTCTGACCCTTCATATGAGTATTGGAATAATGATTTCAGCAGTTTCATATCAGAGTATCGTGTTCTTTGTTCGGAACGCCAAAATAGATAAAGTTACCTTCAAAAGCTAGAATTTTTTTTTTATATTTAGAAATAATTTTATGTATTATATGTTGTTTCTTGTATATTTTAAATGGAACAATATTAAAGTTTGATGAATCTATCACCCACAATAGACATTATTGTTCAATTATTTTCCTTTAGACAGTACAACCACAATAAATAGTTTTCAAAGGAAAAATATTAATATCGATGAATGTTATGAATTTATATCTATACAACTTTGACAAATGGTAATGGCTACAGTGTACGAAATTTGATCAAGAAAATCTAACATTGTTGATTTTGGCACAACTGGATCATTTTGTTGACACTATTTTTACATACTTCTCCTTTTTGTTCATTTTAGAAATATTTTTATGTATTATATGTTGTTCCTTATATATTTTGAATGGAATAATATTAAACTTTGTTGAATCTATCACACAATAGACATTATTGTTCAATTATTTTCCTTTAGATACAACCCAATAAATAGTTTTCAAGGGAATAATATTAATTTCGATGAATGTTATGAATTTATAGGTATACAACTTTGACAAATGGTAATGGTTACAGTGTAAGAAATCTGATCAACACAATCTAACATTGTTGATTTTGGCACAACCGAATCATTTTGTTGACACTATTTTTACATACTTCTCCTTTTTGTTCAAATTTCATCTGCTAAATTGACTAGGAAAGAGACCCCCAACTTCGTTATCGACTGATATCTGTATGACTGATATCAGATTAGGACATGCCAAAACAGATATGACATGGTAAATACAATGAACTAGGCAATATACCACTCGTGCTCGAGAACCTCTTGAGTTGCTGTTAGACTGAGTCAAGCTGCTCGTGAGCCTACTCGAGCTCAAGCTCGACAAGACAAGTTCCGTGTAAATGAGCTGAGCTTCAAAATGGCAAAAGCTCGAGTCGGCTCGACTGCAATCCTATTTTATACTGTAATCAACTTCATTAATATTTGAAAACTATAGTTTATCAAACATGATAAACATATTTTGTTTGGCCAACACAACTAGAAGAAAACATGCTAGTGCACTAACATAAAGAGATTTCAACAACTAATGTGTAAGGTAAGCTGCCAAAAAGTTCGGTAGAACTATAGATGTGCATAATATCACTAAAATATTAAGGACAATACCTTAAGATAGCTCAACTACTTGCAAATAAACTTAATGATTACAGAACCAGGGTAATCTTGGACAAATAAAAACTTGCCAAAATAAAACAGCATGCAGTGAGGACAGTGAAGTGAGATCAATGGTAATGATACTTCAAAACAACATTTTTAAACAACAAACTACATGGCGATTAATCAGGCATCTAGGTTGCAAATAATCGATGGATTTGTAGAGAAACTAGCTTTAGACCTTTAGTTATATTTTGGGGAAAGAAATTTTCATAAGGCTTAGCTCGTGGGCTGAACAAAAACACTAACAAGAAAGTCTTCATTCCATCTTATCTTAGATTCAGCCCTGTTTGGGTCATCTCCGTTGCATCCAAGATTTCTTAGGTCTATCCCTACTTGTAGCAGCTCCTTCTATTGATAGACTACCGTCCATGTATAAACCATCTAAATTGATTTTCTCATCTCATTCTTAATCTACACTTACTCCAACTTTCTACAAACTCACTAATTCCTTATTTAATCTTTTAATGTATTTCCACCCATTCGTCTCAACATACTCCTTTCAGATAAAACTCACTTTTCAGACATGTCTATTGACTGCCAAACATTTTGGGACCCATGAAGCATCACAGATCTTTTTAACTTATAAAATATTCGTCTCAATTTCAAGGGTATCCTATGATTACAAGTAGTCTTGAGGGACTGCACCCAATTCCAACCATTGTCTTTATTATATGAACATCTTTCCCAATCTCTCTATACGGGTTAATGATTTATCCATATTATTGAAAACAATCGCTTTCAGGTATCTCTCGACCATGGTTACCAGAACTCACCAATTAGGTTAGTCTTCCTCGAACAGGGAACGACGATCCAGGAAAACGTGTACAGAGATCCAAGGACATACATTGTGGAACCAGGATGTTCCGTTCCAGAACGTGAATGTCGACAAATTCAAACGTGAATATTTACATTCAGACAAGCAAATACATCATATACTTGGTTTTCCAAACAAGCTTTTAAAGGGAAGACTTGTTATTTTTCGTTAAAATTTTTAGAGCCCAAGCTTCCTACTTTTTTCAAGACATTATTGCAAAAAATTGTTTGGAACTTATGAATATTCTTTAGTTTTGAATTTTCTTCGATGTTATATTATGGTTTTGATTAGCTTTGAATTTCAAATATAAATTTTATAATACACATTTCTTTCTCAAAAACTTTTCGGTACTACAGTTTGGATAAACGTATTCCATTCCGAAGAAAACTACCACCAGCATACCACATAACCCCATGTACCGCCTTCCCGTTATCGTTCCGCATTATGGAGCGTTCCACGTAACCCATGGTCATGACCATGAATATAGTAATTTATTTCTTGTCGATAAACATATTGTGTTCAGAAGAAAACTACTCCAAACGTGCAAGAAATCTCGGCACCGCATTCTCGTTTTTGTTTCGCATTCTGAAGCGTTCCACTTAAACATGTTGTTTGTAGTGCCCTGCTCCTCGCGGTTCACTATGTAATACATACGGCTTGTTGAGTCAATCTTGACTGAGTCATTGGGAAAACCTTTGCCGGTATCGTTTGATCACGGACGAAGTGCAACGAACCTTTCCAACTGATGGATCAGCTTCTATTGAAATGAGTCCAATAGTTTTCGTAGTATGTTTTCGCTGCTTGATTTTGATGAATGTGTTTTTTCGTGTTGGTTTTCGATAATTGATTTTTATTTTCGCTTTCATCGCATTTCGCATTCATTCCAAATCTGAGAGAAAGAGACCAAAATATGCTAATCAAATGTTGGTGCCAATGTAGGATGCATAGGCGGAGCATGATCGGTGCGTGAAGTTCCTCCTTCTCTCAAGTAGATTCATTTGGTGAGTCGTCTTGACCGAGCTACCATTTATCTCCACGCCTTAACAAAATATTTCTAATCCACTCTTTTGTTGCATCATTGTGATCAACGATACCATAATAACAAAAGATAAGAGAAGATAAATAAACTACATCACTTGCTAGATTATAGAACTGCTGCTTTACTTGCTCAATATGATTGTTTACATGTTCCAAAATATGCTTTACACAAGATATATTATAGAAAAACTTAAATGCTTTGAGATCGATCGATATAAAAGAATAGAATTGTGACCCTATCGAAGAGAATTATCGAAATCAGATACTTGTTGTTCACTATGCAATGAAATATTTTATCTGATAGAATGCATCTCATGCATTGGTCTAGGACAACTTATGCACAAGGTATAGTCTCTCGACCGGTTCCTGGGGTACTAGAAACCGCTCGGCCTCGGAGAGATTGGGCACCATGAGGTAAAAGAAACCTCGCGATTAGGGGATGTTATGCCTATCAGTGAGATGGCTCGTATGTCCCAACTGCTGAACATGGAAAATGACCCATGGACTGCCATGTAGTTAGGTGACATGCATTAGATACAGATTATTGCTAACCTTGTAATGCCCCGCTCCGCACGGCGCATTACGCTGAAGCGTTGACTCAACGAGTCGCGTTGACGCAAAGGAAATGTATCGATGCAAAACGATACGAGAGTTAAGTTGTCCCGAGCAATGCATCAAACTAAGTTGATGCGAAGAGTTGCCTCGTCCCGAAAGAATGCATCGAGTTGAATCGATGCGAAGCGCCGCGTTGCCCCGAAGGATGAGTGCGTTGAATCGGCTCGAAGATTCTAAGAAATCGAATCGACCAAGGCGCAAGTCCGAATCGATGCAAGTATTGATTTTAGTTGGTTTCGTGTGCAGGTTATACTTTGACGGGAAAATATTAGAGGTCGATCTTTTGCAATATTTAGTAAGGGGTCCGCGAAACCAAATCGTCGCCTTGCGACGGGCTAAGACTTGGGCACGCTAAGGCAAATCGGACGTATAACTCAATGAAGCACGAAGTGCTCGAATGGCTAAGTCAGGAGAGTGGCCGTGCAACAAAGTTATGGAATCGAGCCGCATCGGCTCGGCGAAACGACGAAGGCATATCGACTCAAAGGTGGGAGGATTGACTTCTTTTTACTCCTTCATTCGATAAGTCAAATATATCGTTGTATGCTAAGTTAACCTATCGACGCCACGGACGTGGCCGATCAGAGATAAAATCATAGTGTGAGTCGAACACTAAGTTAGAACAATTGAAATGAAACGTGCATCAATATGCACGAGTCGCTATGGGACATTGGATATCGCTAAGGCGAGCGCCTCGGTGCGCAAGCCGTAAGAACATGGGATAACTGTAATCGGCGAGTGCCTTAGTGCATGAACCATACCGTGCCTTTGCTGCACGAGTTAGACGGCTAGAACATTGAAAGACAATAGGCGAGCGCCCTAGCGCGCAAGCCCCGAACATTGAATGCTAAGTTATAGAACATGGAAATATGGTCGAACGTGCCTACGTGCACGGGATAGTAAAAGATGGCTTCGTTGCGAGAGAATACAGTTGTGGCATGAATGTGGCGGAACTGTCGGATATGACATGGTGCCTCGAAAGGTGCTCAAGACCTTCGGGTCGTTCGGTTGACGAGCATTGAGTTGAGGCACGATGCCATTGAATCATTGAAACGAAGTACGAAACGTAAGAACATAGAAAGTTAACGAAAGAGATGCGAGATGATAAGTCTGAGTCTCGGACTCAAGACTATGTTTGGTTGTTTGAATTTGATTGCTTGAATGATAGGGCGTTGCATGGTCGATTGGAATGGGCTAGAGATTAAATTGTGATAATAGCCCGTGCACGGGTGTTTCCCCCAAAACGGTTAAATGCCGGAGGAGCGCCCCGGAACCGATTGGCCGCGGAGGGATTCGAATAATCTTTATAGGCGCACATCCTTAAACGAGTAGCGCTCGTCTTATAGATGGGAAAAGCCGCAAATGATGGCATGCAGCGGGAACGTTTCGGTTGTTGGGCCCGCAACCCACCCGTGAAACGCCGGACAGCCCGACAAATAGAGAGAAAAGAAGGAGAGAAAAGAAAGGAACTCCTTTAGTCCATTCCGGCGCGGATACGCCAACGGCCCTCATATAGTTAAGGAACGATGGGTTGAAAGTGTAGGCGCGTATGCGTCCCGCATAGAGATCCTGCTTAGAGATGCACAATAACATGACATGGAAGGATTACGGCGTATTCACCTTGCGTCGGTGCAAGGGCGAGTGCGTCGACTTGGTAAGTCGCGCCACGAATCAAACACGAGATTGTTTGTTTGCTTGCCTATTAAATTCGATAATATGCTGCTATATAACATGCTTTACGCTTTCGAAGATGCCATGAAATTGACCCTAAGGAGAACATAGCAAGATCATAAGCTAAGTTGCATGATTCAACATAAATATTAAAATGTCGGTTTGGAAAGATGATCTTTGCTTCAGTACATGCGAGGACGAACGTACTGATCCCCCACCAGCTTCATGCAGGGTGCAGGGAATGGATTGCTCGCGGCGAAGCGTTGCTTGAACGTGTTAAGGCTTGGAATGCCGAAGCGCATTGAAACGTGCTATCGCATTGACGTTCGGACTACGCAGCTGGATTGATGCGGCCGAGATATAGAAGGCATGATGTATGGAACGGTGAAATCCTTTGTGGACAAGAGAGAACCTGAGTGTTGTAGCCAATCTGGCATGTATTGTTAGGCTATCGAAAGCCTTTGTAATCTCTGTTTCGGATATCAATAAAGAGAATTTATTTCGTATGCTCTGTTTCCTTTCGTTGTTAAATATCGAATCAAAAGATAACCATTTGAGAACTTGTCATCTTGCCTTGCACGAGCGCAACTCCAGGCTCGTGCGGCATCACGTCCCCTGCGAGGACGATGATTCGGGTGATTCCGGGTCGGGGCGTGACAAACCTAACACTAAATGCGGGGATGGGACATAAGTATTATTCATATTTGCAAATTGTGCTAATCCTTGTCTAGTACACGGATGGATCGCTGACCGTGGATAAGCTTTAAATAAGTAGTGATAAGTCTTTTACTGTTTATGTTTCTTATGAATTGTTAAAAACAACCTAGACAAGTAGAAAGACCACATAATAATAAACGGTAGATTCATTGTCTACTTAGTGCAGATTTATGTGAGTTTGGACATAACCGCTCACCAATATGTGTTATGTACTGACCCACGTTGTGGACACCATTTCAGGTAAGCACGAGACATGAGTATAGTAGGAGGCGCTAAGAGCTGGTCCATGCTAGTGGAGTTTTGCTCGATCGCCTCGAAGTTTTCATCTCTAGTTCAACAAGTTTCCTTTGAAGGTGTATTTATATTTTGCTTAATAAAAATATATGATGTATGGATATTGTGACTATTTTCAAAAGAGTTATAAAAGAATTATGTAAGCTAGTCAGGGCATTCCGAGTTGCAAGCAAGGTACTTTGTATTCCTATCAAGTTATCAATAAAAGAAGTTATTTTGTTTCCATCTCTATGTCAATATTTGGTTTCCTACATTAAGTTTTGCTTGTATTGTTGTTTGTTTAGTCTAGTTTGTTATTGTGCAAGATCTGGCCTTGTGCAAGTGCAACTTAGGCTTGCACGACATCACGTCCAAACGAGGACGATGGGTTCCGCAAAGATCAAAGCGAGGACGAAAGATCAAAGCGAGGACGAACGATCCTGCGGGATCGGGGTGCGACAGTGTTGACCATCAATAGTCATGTATTTCATCTACATAATTTACTAATGTTACATTTCTCCCATAGTCCGATACACTTGAGGAATTTCAAGTCATAAACTAATAATAGCTACTAAATAAACTGAATATATAGTAACACTTGATAATCTAAACTTGCACTTACCAATGTGACAAGGTGAACACAGACATTTTTCCTCCGCACGAGCGCTACCAAAAGCTTCTGGCATGTGAGTGCCTAAAGAAAGAAAACACCAAAACAACAAGGAAAATTACCAATTATCTGCAATTTCCAACAACAATGGAGATTATAAAAATGGACTAGAAATGCCGGCAATATCATATATCATATGAAAATTTCTGTGTTCTGATATCTAGTAATGCAGAAGTGCCATGAAGAAAAATGCTACTATATGATGTGTATGTTTGTGAGTGTGCATGGGAGGGAGGAGTGAACTAATTTCAGAGAATCTCCAATAATACCTAAAAAATAAAATAAAAAACCATGAGTGATGAAAGAAGAATTAATTCAAATTACAAGCATAAATTATAAGTCGCCCAAGATAAGGATTACTTAGGACAGCTAGTAAAGTAAAATCTAACAGAACACTGAAGCCAAAGGCTAATCTCTGCCATAACTAAGAGAGAATCCCTGAAGGTTTGTTTTGTTTGATAGAAAAGGGGGACAGTAAAGGAAACAGGAAGATAATGTAGAAATGAGATCCTATTTCTGTTTCCTTAATGTTCCCTACTTTCTGCTAAACCAAACACAGCCAAGGAGAAGAGAATCATATATCTGGTAGTTTTTCTGGTCTTTTTACTACCAAAACCTGAACAAATGTTGAGCAAAGAGAATATTGATGAAAAGATGAAACTGGCAGCATACATCAAATTGCGCATATACTTGATAATTAAACCATTTCAGAGCTTTCACAAGAAAGGCATGGCACCCATCTCCACATATCTTGAGGTTCAAGGCTTATCTAAAACCAAGTTGTTGTTTTAATCTAAAACCTAGTAACTCCTCTTCAAACGTTGAAAATGACTAACAAACCATCCAGGCATATCTAGTTCGTTGATTAGTACCAATTCTCTGATAGGGAATTCAGCAGCATTGTGGAATCAATGGATCGAGATGGTGACATAGAAACAACAATACTATCAGTTAGAGTTGTGGCCACAATGATAATCCACCTCGTTGACAACTGCCACCGTGTAATGACAGAAGGTTGTAGGATCGACAATAAATAAGGTGGATCCAATTGACCAAGGGAGTGGCTCATAGATGGTGTGTTTATGGTCCCTTGTAGGTGCATGGGTATTTTTGTTCGACTCTCTACTTTATTAGTTGAGAGAGAAATTTTTGTTCGACTTTCCACTTTATTGGTTGAGAATAGGAGATATTGATTGATAACCTTGGTGGCGTTGACCAGTGTGATCTTAAGGTTTAGTCTTTTTATCAGTCAATCTAGTGTGCTCTTCGAGCTACGGGGTGTCAACGAACCCAGCTTTGAGCAAGCACCCACCTGCTCGCCTCATGCTCTCAAAGGAAAATAGAGCTCGAACTATAGTATTCTCCATAATATTCGTTGCTCTAGCCAGATTAACGAACCGACGGGAAATTAGAAAGCGTGGTAGGCTTGAATTATAGACAAGCTAGAGTCCAAATTGAGATCTCAATTTTTATAAGTTTGTGTGAATTGTCCTAAACCCATATTGTAGCTCGGTGAGCTTACTATGAGTGGAAGTGTGTGAAATTCATAACAAAATGAAAATGTTTATTAATGTAAGACATAATGTTTATTAATGTAAGACATTTTTCCTATCTGAAACCTTATTATTTTGAAAACATACCATTCCAAATCATAGACACCTTTTGACTGTCCTAGATGATAGATGTCAGATATATACCTGTAGCTCGATCTCCCCAGGGTACGAAGTAAGTGTTATTGAACAAATACGGATGATAACATCAAGCACGAGTCCTCCCTGATTATGCTCTCCAGCAAAAGTATACAGGATTCTTTTAGAAAGTTGTGATCCATTTGCTTGCCCATGTTCATTATATGATGGTTTTATTTGTCCTTTGGTAGCATCAAGCGGCATTAAATATGTATCAACCCATCTTGCAAGAAACCATATTACTGCCTGTAGTGAGTCAAAAAGAAAGTTCAACTAATAAGGATGCACCAGTATATGCCTTCTCATCAACAGAGAACAATCACCATAACATTAATAAAACAGGTTGTTCGAGTAAAACTTCCGCATACGTGGACTTAATTACTTTAGTATCTAGACACACACTACCTCCATGAGGCGAGGACTGAAGTACACAGCTCTCATTTTCGGGTCTAGGCTCCATCTAGCAAAATCTATAATGGACCTGCATTAACCAGCAAAAAGATTAATAGTAGTGTAGTGAATATGGCAAGTAGTAGAAGGATAACAATGGACTATGTTGCTTGCATAAAAATATGCCCTAGCATACTAACTCATAGAAACAAAGAAGATTATGTTAATGGTCTTGGACCTTCCTGACTTTATTTTGTATTTATATTGATCTTCAAACTACAAATGGTATAATGAAGTAATTGTATAACATGAAATAGCATGTGATATGCAGGACACTCCTCGCAAATAAGAACTATCATGTCAATGTCCAAACACACAATCTCTGCATTTGCAACTCATTTGGCCCCAAAACCATTATATATTTCAATCAATTTTCCCACTAGATTGCCCTTTAAGTTAGTCAAGAACATCATCATCATCCAAGCCTTCTCCCACCATCAATCTATCCTCGGCATTATTTACGAACATACTTTCTGAAATGTGTTTTCAACTTTCAAACTGTTTTGGTTGGTTTCAACCAAAATTAGGACAAATAAACTTTGGTGTCGATAATGAACACAATAGGCCTAGGCTGATGTTTTAGCATGTTTAGATCTGGTATGTGCAACCCAATTTAAAATAGCACATGCCTTTTGATGTCAGCTGATTCTCGAACTTGCTCCAAGTTTGAAAGTTCAACTTCCTCCTCTTTCCATCTGAGTTCAGCAAATTGTGTCCACTTCCACTCCCACCTGGATTGAGTTCTAACACCACCTCATTGTATGGTATGGCTCCTCAGTCCTCACATCCCCACCCCCATCTTCACTCTTCTCTTATATGATAGCTTTCTTAATAAGACTAGACTTTACATAAGCACACTAATATAGCTGCCAAAAATGGATCAACGTAAACAGAAACAGCGAAACACGTGTTAGAAAAACTCAGGTTTATCATAATGGTCTTGAAAATACTAAGCAACATGCCCTTAAGGAAGCTAAAGGACGAGTGTATCAAAGAAAACATCAACAGATTCTCTTTCATACTTTACATGGTATAGAATCTGTAATATGAAATGTAATATGTGCATTATAGAAGGAAAACTTAACAGGGAGGAGCAAGATAATGCAGCAATGAAGTGAGAATGAGCCATTTTATCTTTGAAAGATACAATCTTACCAGGAGAGTACCACCACTGGATGCTGCATTTCTTCCAAAACATCAGGAAAACCAATCCTTAAAGCTTCCGGAATCTGATATAACAGCATGGAAGGGTTCATAACTAGTATTTCAAAATTTTCCTAAGCATCTAGCCATCAACAGATAGTTGCAATCAGAATCAAGTCATGGGTAGTAATGAAAAATGGCACACATCAGAGAACAAAAAAAGGCTTCCTCAAGTTCGCTCAAACCTAAATTGTTGGTAACATTTAAGGACAAAAAATGTCTATAATTGGCTATTACCTATGTAAGGAAATTTGTATGCCTATGAATGATGACGACAACAAAACCTAGACATCTAACCGCAAAGAAGATAGGTATCTTAGATGTATGCCGCAGATATTATACCTACATCAACACTATACTGTTCTCGAATTATACAGAACTCTTGCAAAGGACTTCCATGGAGCTATACGAAAAGAAGTAGGCGGTTGGCGTCCAATTATTAGTCGCGAGCTTAATAACATTTGGAGGAGCAAGACACAGACACAGTTCAAGATCTATATAAGACACGTGTATACTATATAGTATATAGTATATAGTAACAAGATAGTTCAAAGAGACATTAAAAATTGATCTTATCTCAAATTAATTAATAACATTTGGAGGAGCAAGACACAGACACAGTTCAAGATCTATATAAGACACGTGTATACTATATAGTATATAGTATATAGTAACAAGATAGTTCAAAGAGCCATTAAAAATTGATCTTCTATCTCAAACATTTGAGTAGCATAACAAGAAAAGAAAACGAAAAATGGTTACAGCGGAGAAAAGGTGTCAAAATCAATTACAAGAAGTGTCTCTCCCTCCCCTGAATCCGTGAGAACATGAGCAGTTATCAACAGTAGCCAGTAAAGCTCTTCCAAGGTATGAGTAGGATCAGAGCTGCCATCGTTCTGTAGAAAACATAAGAAAAATCTAAGACCTACTGTTCAAATAACTGCAGGAAAAAACTTTCATCAAGTAAAAGCATTAGTATTTTGTTCTCACAATTCTGCTTCAAGTATCAAATTATGAAGACTATTGCCACCAGGTGACTATCCCCAGATTCATCACATAAACATCCATCGTTATTGAAACTTGAAACCATTCACTGCCACTACTTTTTCAACCACAGAAGAACCCGCAAGTGGGCCATTATCCAATTCAGGACGACGATAGAATCTAATAGGGAAAAATGCCCAACCTTTATCAACAAGGCTGGTTATACAATTCGGAAGGCAAACATAGCAGGCAAACATAGCAGAATTTGCAAGTGGCCATGTAGTTACGATTACACAGCCACATGTGTAAGTAAACCACTATAGTATCCATTCAATTTAGGTAACTCAAAAGGTTACTAAGTTACTAACAAAAGGATTTTCCATGGGTAAAAAGGCAGAAAAGTTAATACACAGCACCATGTCCTTAACTGGTTCAAACAGGTAGATTTGAAGAGTAAGCTTTCCAGAATATACAATTAAATGCTGGTATCAAATAGTTAGTATTCATAGTTGTTTAGAGTCATTCATTTACTTGGAACTATAAGAACTTCCAAACATTCTTTTTGCGCCTAGCAAAATCAGACTTTTATTGATGCCCTGCAAGAAATTTGAAGTGTAAGATTGAACTTTAGCCCGTTAACTTCTACAGGCCATGCAATTCCCTCCTTCTGGCACATGGCTGATAACCGTCATCTCTTGTTAAAAGAGCAAAACTGAAACTAAAAGAAAAGATGGTGAAAGTTAAATGAGTAATCAAGGGTACCAGATTGGTGGTACATTATTTTTCCCTATACAGTGCCAGAACAAGTATGGGGTACATTGGCTTGCTTGGTAAGTGATACAGCTGGCATTTCCCAGCCCTCTCATTCTTCCATCCAGTAACCAATTGGTTGCAGAAAGCCATCAACCATGGAGCTATCCACTCCCAAGGCCATTCTGGAGGCAATTGAATTCTAAGGCATAGTTCATTACCTGGCAGGCAAGCTACAGAAGTGAGGCAAGCTTCCAACTGGAGGGGAGGGGGGGGGGGGGTTCTATTATCTAAATGCATCGTCAGTTATGAATTCAGTCCACTCCAGTGGCCGTGGATTAGTGACTTCAGTGAATGGGAAAGGAACAACCAGTCCTGGCTGCTACTCTAATATCTTTGATGCATAGAGTAGGCTTAGTACGTTCACAACTTAGGAACTTGATTCATTTAAGGGCATCTTCTTATCTTTTCCCTTCCAGCTTACAGGTAGTTTTATGATTATCATTCTTAATATATATAAAGAGAGAGAGAGGGATTAAATTTTAACTAGTTACAAATAGCGGGAACTTCCCATGAAATCCTAAGTCCTAGCCAGCATACCATCTCTCCTACTTTAGCAACAATCTCTAAGCAAGATAGTTCTCATTTTAATTTCTTCGATATTACATATTCTTAAGTATTACATAAGATAAGGGCCGAGATTTTAATTCCAAAGAACTAGGACACAAAAACTCCACATTTGGGAAGAACCAGTTCCTAGAACTCAAGGGGTCAAGTTAATCCAGTACCCTCTAAGTGACTCACCAGGGCGGCAGGGCCACAAAGTACATTATTGCAAGAATACAAGAAATTTTAGACAAAGGTAATAGATACATATTCATATTTTGACAGGAACCAAAAAAAATTGAGATTGCAATCAGTTAAGATTTTTGAATACTTGATTTAAGCGAGAAACGCGTTCTGATAAAAGCCTTGTAAGGAAAGGAACAGTGATGTTGGCTGCTGCCCGGGCAATAAGCGCATATGACGCCAACCTTTCATCTCTTTCTAAAGCAAACAGAGAAAAAGATAGAGACAGTAAAAAACTAAACTTACAAAATATAGTGAAACAAAATTGACACACATGGAAGTTAACAGAACAGTGACATACTAGAAACAGAAGCCACAAAATGCTCAGATTCACTGTCATCTTCAAAAGCTGATTCCGCAGCAGCTATTTCACAAAGCACTCGAAGTTACAAGGTGATGAAATAATTAACAAAACAAGATGCTAACTATAGAAAATAGTGTTTTGTGTTGATAATTGGTATAAAAATCAGATATTTGTTCAGTGAACAGGTTAGGCATCCTTCATTTTTGAAATGAAAGCTGAACTATTCTTTCATACACTTGTACTGCCTTTCAGACCATTTGGAAACAAATAAACCCACTTTTTAGACGAAATCCCATCTGATCTTCCAGGATACTTCACAAAGTGGGAAGTAAAATTTCCCTAGACCATTTTACTGTTTGTAGTGCTTTTGCTCAGTGTCACGGCCTTGTTTCATGTGCCCGAATTATACTAACTACTCATAGGATAAGTCAAACGCTAAAGATACGGGATAAAGGCTTTGTTGTTATTGCGCCCACTAAAATAAAGTTGCTTAATATGATTTGAAATTATCATGCACCATCCAGCTTTCATGATAAGTAGCAAGCTGAAGAATGATACCATTTAGGAGACTCTCAACGGTAATGTTAAATAAGTTGGCAGCCGAAGCAATTCCTTCAGATGAGACCGCATCCTTGTCAAAATCTTGCCGCTGCAGACAGAACGAATAAGAACTCAACGCGTTAACCAAATACCAACAAGATAATGCAAGAAAGATGGAAACATACAAGTATGCATGTCAACATCTGAATAAAAACAAAGGAGGAAATGTGAGGACCAACTGCCAGCATCAGTGAACTGACATTGGAGAGTTAGGAATGAAAAAAAGGGTGAGCCTGCAGTTATTGAAAAAGATGCTTTATATATTTAAGATACCGCAAGAATAACATTCCACGTCTCTAGTAAGACATCAGAAGCCTCTGAAGTCCATGTTTCCTCTTCGTCATATCTGACTGCATCAGCTTTTACAACCTCACATGTCAATATGGACAACAGGTGAAGTGTGCCATAAGATCTGAAGAAGCAGAATAGGTATTAGAAAAAGAAAGAAACATGACACTGGCCATGATTATAAATCCTGAGTGTTGAATGGATCCCTCTAATCCTTATTTGCCATTTGACAAGCAACAATGTTAAATCTATGCATGTTTATGAAGAAAGAATTAGTGGCAACCTCTGTTGCACGGACTTCTTTTGGCTGTCCATGCATGCGTCTGGTATGAACCAGTGGTACGGAGTCCATTAGGTTTGGTGTTCTGATTTGGAAAACCAAAAAGACAGTTCTAAAAGACTGTCAAAGTATTTGATTATTTGGGTTTCTTTTCAGATTAAGATCTTAATAATGGGTTAAAGTTAAACCAGCCGAATAAGTAATTGCCCTTTCCCCGATACTGTTCAGATAGAAAAGAACATGAAACAAAGGGAGGGAGATCTCCGATGCTGGAGCAAAAGAACATAAAAGAGGAAATAAAAATAGGAAGACAAAAAAAAAAGAATTTATGAGAGAGAGGGAGTGGGTTGGAAGGAAGAGGGGGTGAGAGAAAAGACAGGCCTCAACCTCGACTTCGAACTCGCCCCACTCCTTCGTTCTGGATGCAGACCTCTTCGCTGAACTGGACCTCAAGAACCAATTCTCAAGTCAAGGCATGACCTCCATGTCCCTTTGAAAGAGGCAGATTTTTAGAATTCTCTTTTGATCCTTTTGATCTGGGGGATAATGGCCACTTTTGAGTATTTCGATCTTTGAGGGATTACCATCTTTTCCTCTCTTTATAAACAGCAGTCTATGGCAAGATGGAGAGTTGTGGGGGAGCAGCAGATTTCATGGTGAAGAAACCAGTATGGTGCTCCTTCAGAATCTTTTTAAGAAAACTCTCTTATCTTTGTTTCGGTTTTAGGAGTGTTCATAGGTGGCCACTTCAGTGGCAAACACCCACTACCTCCAGCACAGTATCGTGCATGACCTTTTGTGGTCAAATGGATGGTGGACGCTAGCAAGAAGCTTCCGTCACCATCACAATCACCCTTCCCCTTCCCCCCTTTTTTCTCCATCCCTCTCTCAAAAGATAGACAAACCAGCATGAAGATTACATCATGAAATAACAGTTCATATATACTCAATGGACCGTCCAAACGGATGATATGGCACTATTTCATCATGACCGTGTCCTAAGTATTTATAGACAAGAAATTTGTGCAATGAAGAGAATTCTTACCAATGTATACATGTAACAAGTAAAAATTTCAATGTAAGGACAACATAACAACCTGACACATAGATGAAAAGTTCCAAGCCTCTGACATTTTTTAATTAAAAATGCTATCTATATGGCATTCAGATCAATGATTATTTGTGGGGTTCAAAACCTAATAACGCTTCCTTGCAAACAACAAAGTGCTTTCCTATCTGATTGGGTTCGGTTGTGAAGCACAGCTTAACATCAAGAGAATTCCATGAAAAAGTGACTCTACTACCATTAGCAGCCGGTTTCAACCCGACATTAATCCTCTTAGTGGGCTTCCTAAACTGAAAATCAACAGCAGAAATCCTGATATGGAACATGTAATAGAGCGTAGAGACTAAATATGAAATATATGTGAATTTTTTGTCCAGGCACTAAAACATAAATAATAAGCATGCTAAATAACATGATGCAACTATATATGAAGGCATCCAGATCTTGCTTTAGTTACAAATTTATCTCAATATTATGCGTGAATATATTAAAGTATCAAAATCTTCTTTAGTTACAAAAGTACAGAAGCCTACCCCCAAACCCCACCCACCCAACCCCCACCACACACACCATAAGCACTGATTACTTGATAATGTTACAAAGATAATCTACCAAAAATTCGAGCACTAACCTTAAAGACCTTACAAGGTTGTCAAACAATGTAGCGGTAGTCAGGGTGGCCATTGAAAGCAACACATGGCAACCATCAATCATCTCACTGTAAGATTTAATAATGACACTATAAGCAATTTTAAACTTGATACATTTTTCCAGTATAAAAGATTCCCCGTGATACCTTTCACTGCTGCCAGATCTGATTGCTTCTGTAATAACATCTGGAGGTTCAATCCACTGGATAACAGCTGATAGTATTTGCATTATATGTTTTATTTGAGTTTGTCCATTATCTAGAAATTTGGATAACTATGTTAATTATACCAGGAAAAGAAAAAAAAAAGTGAGGAAAAGTTTAAATCTGAATTATATAGGCCAGTTGTAAAAGACAGCATCAACAGTCAAAAGTGTACAACATGTTGCATTTGTTATAATAATAAAAACCTGATTACACCAGCATTAATGCTTCACGTAAAATCAATGACATCTTACACATGTGCAGCTACACAACAACAACCCACAAGCAAGCATGCATTTTCTCCCACACCTGGCACACATGCACCTCCTCCACACATATACACAAAAACCCAGGCACAAAACCTCGTATAAAGCCACACGTGACAAGCCTACAACATATTCACATGGAAGGACACATGAGCCCATAGTGGCTAATATAACAAGGTTTAAAAATTGGGAGGCAATTATCAAGGTGCTAAACGGGGGTTGGCGGGTGCGCGGGGGAAAGGGTCCGCCTGACGCCTAGACTCCTGAAACATTTTGGTCAATTTTCACCATTTTACCTTTTTTTTTTTGCATTATATGCATATTTTAAGGGTATTTTATGCATAATTAAGCTGTAGAACAAAGATTAATGAAGTTTCAGTCATGTAACAGTGAACCATAATGCTTGCAAAACATCTAGTTTGTCAGTCCTGCTAATATATCATTTTGGTTTGGTTTGTTCTAATTCAAACCTTCCCGTTAGTTGTGAATCAATAATACCATATACCTCATTCTATTGCAAGATGGATTAAATTGTCCTACTAATATATCATTGTGGTTTGGTTTGTTCTTATTCAAACCTTCAGCCTTTTTAATAACTAAAATCTGAAGCAGCCCAAGCTAGGCGCACGCCTGCGCCACCTCACCTCCGCCTAGCCCGCTAATCCTACTCCGGCCGCCTACTCCACCGCCAATGTCAAAAGCGGTGCAATGAGAGTCCATGTCGCGCCTAGGCGACCGCCATTTATAACATTGCAAATTATGTATCATCCATATCATAATCATATTTGAGCCAAACTAATCAGAAACTACATGATAAAATCTGTCTCAGACAGCACCTTCAGTATATGGCTAATATTGGAATCTCGGTCATTTTCGTCTGTTACAACCTATAATAAAAACTGATCAAATTTAGTTGAATTTGGCCAAAACTAACAAATGTTTGGCCAAAATTTTACATATCCACCCCCTTAAACTTCCAGTCTAAAAATTAGCTTGGTGAACTTTTCAAACAAGGCTAAATTATCACAGGTTTATAAAACCTTCTTCAAACTGGCTGAAATGTGCACTTGGTTTGGGTTTACTTTCATTCCCATGTTCAAAGGAAAAAAAATCATGCATAGATATGGTAGAAACTCTGACTAGTGCTTCCAAAGAAAACATGGAAGTTTACAAGTATACACCAAAGCAACATAAAACAAAATACAAAATTTTGTCAAACTATGTTCAAGTATAAGCTTTTATTTCATATATTATAATAAAATGTTAAATTTTAGTGTTTTGTCGAAGTGTAAAAAAAGTGTTTCGACTTCTGGTGCCAACACCCATACGGAGGGTCTAATAGACTAATACTGACACGGATAGCACATTTTTAAACAATGCTACATTGTAGTCACTATGACAGTTCTCGTTATTGAATGCTATGCTATTGGGAAAGACTATGAAATAGCATTTTGGAAAAGCATCAGCTGCTACAACCACAGTATACTAACCAGGTTCATACTAAAATGAAAGCTCCATCACAGACAAAAGAATGCTTTCTTCAAAAAGCCTTAAACTCAGTTGTACTATCAAACGAATGCTATCAATATTGTGCAAATTTCCTATACTTCCCTCCAACAAATTACATAATAAGTTGGACACTGGTCAGATGGTCTTCCTATTAAGCTTGCAAATATTTTGAAGCATGTCCAATTCAGAACAAATTAGAAATTTTCCTATCTGACAACTAACCATATCACACCATGTATACCATCCACTAAGATAACGATTTCTAAATTTTTCTAATTCTTAAGCATATCATGAACTATAAGAAAAAATAAAACTAGAAAACTGCAAAAGTAATAAATATTGTTGCCAGCTGAATCAATTGATCTAATAAAAGATATCTTACCAGAAGGAAATACCGTTCCAGCCAAAGAGCAAAGCTGTATTATAAGTTGTCTGGCAGACACTGCAAGAGGTGAATCTACCCATATCACATCAGACGAATACCTTGCACGAAGTGTCGTGTACAAATTTAAAAGCCAAACAACATGTTCACTTGATATCAAAACATCACGCCATAAGGGCCCCGGCTACAAGTTCCAAAGCAGAATATGTAATTAGTAAAAAGAATATTTGAAAATTCTAGTATGCCTACAGTTAACAGAATCATGCCACGTAGGCCCCAATTACAACTAGCAAAAGAAGATCGCTGCAGTAAGTTAGAAAATAAAGGCTTTATAGTAAAAACGAGAAAGGCCAACCTGTACCAATGAGCGCTCAAATTTCTTTAGCAATGAGGCTTCATGCCTAATCCCAGAGGTAGATGAAACTTTGTCGTCGGAATAATCAAGACTGTTATTGAACTTGAAATCCCAGTTTAAAATCTGAAACATGAGTCGCAATGCAGCAGAACAAACTTTATCTTCTGATACAGTCGCAGTTAAGCCCATTACTTTATCAGTCACACTAAATGCAGCATCTTGGGCCCAGCAATAGAATTCCTGCATTAAATTTTGTAGAACAAATGGAGTTTTCATACAAATCATGAGCTTCAATTTGAAAATATCTGCTAATTTATTTTAAAAATTCTAACATGTGATTGTACATAGCAGTCAAAACCTTCAAAAAGTTCAACTCCAGGGATGACTGGCACTGGTTATGAAACTCAGTGGGTAGGCCCATTGCAGTCGACGTAGAGGGTGAAAATTCTGATACCTGCAATGTATTACTTGAGTTCATTGCAAATTTACATCAAGCAGAAAAACAGATCAAGGTTGGGTACCAAAGATTCTAAGAAATTGATCCCTGCAAACTGTGGACCAACGCCATGAACTCCCAATACGGCTTGCTTCACCTGTAAAATCAAATGTCATGGATCCCAGAATAAACTTTAACAACGATGCAGCTTAAATCATATCTTTAGTAGGACTCAATTATTAGCCAATGCATCTAACCAGGATTGTGGAGAAAAACAAGGAAACTAGAACTATGTATACAATGTAAAAGTGATGTAAAGACTAATGATAAAAAGATCAGTGCTGGTTGCAAGGTGAAATCACAAATAAGCACTTTTCTATTTGATATTTCTTTCACTCTTGTCAAATGATGCAGAGAACCATGTCACTTCCTTGGCATAAATGTTAGTGCAGGTGACTGATCAAATATTACAAATTAAAGGAGTCACCTATGAAGGAATGACAACAGGAACAAAGCTTCATCCCAAATTTTTTGGGCCGACTATTTGAATCCTTTATTTTCATTGAGCTATTTTAAGGGCCAACATTTACTATGAAAGAATAATGAAGACCGTTAAGAAAAAGGTAAGCACAAAGATTTTTCCACTCGACATTTCTTTTTCACTATAACCCAAGGGGACAGAGTATCGTGTTACCCATAGCGCAAATGTTTGTGCAACAGTGACAGTGATTGATTACATATTCGAAAAACACAAGACCACTAAGAAATGGAAGCACTACCTGATGAATTGAATTTGTAAGCACAAAGTGTCAAATCTAACATCTTTGGGTACTGGTTCAAAACCATGAACCCAAACATTTAGAGGAGAGGAAGAATAGAGAGCAGGAAGAGGTTGCAAAGAACAAGGTAGTCTTCCAAGCCTAAATGAAATTTTAACTTTTGTTGTATCCATATAGAGTGATTACAAAACATTGTGTTAAATGATTTGTTAATGTCATTTTCATTGTTGTATCTTTATTGACACAGCATGGAGCAGATCACTGGAGCCAACTACCCAAGATAAAGAGGACTTGCACCTCAATTCTCAAACACGAGAATTAATTAGATAAAACTCCCATGGAGCAACTCAAATATCAAATATTATTCATCAAACTTGTTTATTCTTTTCAACTTATAAGAAAGAAACCTAACTTAGGTCCTAAGAAATAAATTATAATCAAATTAGGAAAGTAATCAAAACAAAATTATGAAACATATATAAAAAAGATCAAATATTCAAAATCCACCCAAAATAGAATTGGAGCCCCTCTTGGATAATTTGTGCCCGTCTTAGACCCCTTCTCTTGTAGAAAACTCGACCCGAGTTTTTTATGCCGCCGTCGGGATAAAATGTCTCATTTTCAGTAACCGCAAAGCTCGTCCATGCCTTCTCTTCCCAACCAAACTTTATTTTCCTCCGCACCCTCGACGACCCCAATTTATTTGGTCAAAGCTTTCTGTATGGCCCAAACAGCACACCTACCGCCGTTGATAACTTAGCGCCTACAATAATGATACAGAAATCTATGTAGCAGTTTGCACCCTCTCGCATTAACCTTCTGTAGTCGCTCTCGCACGTCGTTGTGACCTCCATGAAAACACAACTCTAGAAAAGAACAATTTCGTTTCGTGCATTGCATTGCATCTGCCGCCAAGTTTTCACGATTGAGATCCCTAATCAATTTCTCCCTCCAAGATGTACAAGGGACGCAAAACCAATCTACTTTCGTCAAAAACCCGTCATTGATGTAAAAGTCCGCGATGGCCTATTTTGTAGGAAGCTACTCTCATACCTCCACAAAACCCTCGTCTTCCACATAAAGCTCTCTAATGTATTCCAACTGGATTCATGGCTGAGCGTGACTAGCAACAAAGTCCTCCTGCTAAATGTGTCGGGAACTCCCTTGAAAACTTCAAATTTGTGTACGAGCGTCTACGAAAATCTCAAGTAGTGCTCCCAATATTCGATTGTGTTGGACAGCCAAACAATATGACCAACCACTCAAATACTTCACCCCGTGTTTTAAACGGTGTCTTCCACTACCCCCCCCCCCCCTCCCGTTCGGATGCGTTTTTGTTGGTCGCTTCGCAGATCTACCTTGGAGAGACGTCTGTCACACTGGATTGATCTAACAAGTGAACCAGTCACGGCATCGAAAACTTCTAGCCAATCGTGATTTTTTGTTAATGACTCGTGGGCTCGTGACAAACAAGCTCATGATTTCCCTAACATTCCCCTTCTCTTGTAAAGAACTCGATTGCGAGTTCTTTTTTTTTCAAGTTCTCCACTTTCTTCAAAAATACCTCGTCCTCATGCGATGATGTGGTAACCTCGATAAATCCGTCCCAGAATCAAAAGCAAGGCTATGCCGGATGTCACATATGGTTGGTAGTCATCTAGGGAATTTCTCTAAAAGAACATCGCGAAACTCATCGAGTATAGGTCATCTCTCTCTTAGATTCGCTTCTTCCTTCATTAACTCTTTGACCTCTACGGTCTTCGATGTCAGTCACTCCTAGATAGCACGAACCTTCTCCTCATCGACAAGGATGACACCCGCACCGACAGTCAACCTGAAAAAGTGTAACTTTGACGTCATGAAGTAGCACTTTTTCAAGTTGAAGTAAAGTTGATTCTGGTTGAGTGGAAGACCGCTTCATCCATATGAATATCGAAATCCATGGACAAGTCCTTCAAATATTCTTCGAGATCGGTAGTGGGGGTGTAAGGACTTGTTTATTATGCTCTCACCTTCTATTTTAGAGAACTCGACCGCAAGCTATGTTGTATTAAGCGTGAGATAAGGTGAGGCGAGTTTGTCGCCTCGCTTAATGGCGCTTAGTTAGCGCCTCACTTTTTTTTTTTTGCTCCTACATGTAAAATACTCTATATAATATATACACATAAATTCCACTATTTTTTTTCATATAACCCTAATAGTATATGCATGAATAACAATACCAATTATCAATCAAGCAAAATAACAATATAAATACTAGAATCAAAATGCAAACTACAAACCACAGAATACATACATACTACATAGTCATCAAAATATCATTAAACATAAAAGTTGTCTCTAAAGTTTCTACTTAAAGTTTTCCAACTATCCAACTGTGTAAATAACAAAATATTCGGTTCAATTTATCAAAAAAATCAAAAATCGTTAAGCGATACGCCTAAGGCGAGGCGAGGCGCGCCTAAGTACTGATCGCTTTTCTGGTGCGAAAATTCATTAAGTGAGGCGTCCTAATTATAAATCTCGCTTAAGCGGGACTTAAGCGCGCTTTTCACAACATAAACCGCAAGTTCATCCGTAGCAAGTCTTCCACCTTCTTCCGAAGAACCTCGTCCTCATGTGGGCTCATGTGGTAATGTAGCAAGTTCAGCGAACTTCTTATGGGAACACAATCAATACAAAGTTGGACGTCACGCATAAGTGGTATTTTTCCAGGAAACTCCTCCAGAAGAATAGCGCAAAATTTGTCGAGTACCTATCGCACGTCTGCTGGAACCGCTCCTTCCTCTATTAACTCTTCGGTCTCTATGCCCCTTCACTACCAAGTCATCCACCTCACGTCGTGTTGTGCTCATCGTACTTCACGTCTACCTCGAATTGCCACAGCCTCCCTAGCAATACATGACAGACATCGAGTCCATCCATCACGTCAAAGTACATCTCTCCTCGATAAGCGTCGATCGAGAAAGGTACTTTGCAATGCTCGATCACCTTGACGCTCCCCGCTTTTCAATACCTTCCAATAGAGTACGAATCCGGGTGCTTCTCCAACGCTAACCCTGCAACATCGACTACCTGTTGGGTAATGAGATTTACTTTATTGTCATCGTTCATCACGATCTCAAACCTTCTAGTATTTATAGTACAACAAATTTGGAACATGTCTTTTGCGCGAAAAATTTGTACGTGGGTGTTGCATGATCTTCTTGTCACGTCATGGAATGCCTCTTCCTTTTTTGATTACTTCCTAAGGTCGCCACGTTGATAAGTGTAACCGTCTTAACTGACCTTCAGCGTGCCAGTCACCGTGAAAGTTGTTCCTCCCTAGTCGTCATAGTGATCGCATCTGCCGACGCCGTCCCAACCGAGATAACACTGTCAGTCAGTCTGCCAACCTCACGATCCCTCTTGATGAGATTATCATACTCCTTGCTCACGCAAGAAGAATCCACACGAGCCATCCGTGAACTAACTACTATCCTGTGTCATGCCAGACTATCATCGGGAGGTCGCGGGCATTGCTCACCCATGATGTCGTTTATGGATTCGAACCGGTTTCCTCGAACGTTCCTGGAAACTCACTATCCATTCAACTAGTCAGACATATACATTCAATCCCTGCAAGGATACTTCGATGCAACAGAATGTTGCAAACAGACCTTTAATCCATTGCACTTGATTAGGAGAAGTCGGTTGTTGTTGTAGTCGTTGGTTCTCATAATGCCTCACGACAAGTCGAGGCTTTGATACCACCTCACACAGCACGAAAATGTCGATCGATAACCCAACGACCCAAGATATGAGGACTTGCACCTCAATTCTCAAGCATGAGAATTAAATAGATAAAACTCATATGAAGCAATTCACTAACCAAATCAAATTCATCGTAAGACAACATCTTCTCTCTACAACTCTTTGTTTATAATAAGTAATCTAACTTAATCCCTAAGAAATAAATCTAAACAAACTAGAAAGCAATTAAAAGACAATAATAAAACAATACAAAAGATTTAGTGAATATCCTCAAATAATCCCAAAATAGGGTCAGTCAATTTTGAGCCCAAAAGCGACCGGGTAATATATATAAGCCCATCTCACACATATATTTAACAAATTGAGGACCAAATATGTAGTGCCCCGCTCCGCTTTAGTTCAACAGGATGAATCATTGGCAAAACAATGTTCGAACTTGGCTATGCAACGACTTGTTCGGAGTCCCGCTCGGTCAAGACAAGTCCTCGTTCAGGTGGATGGCTTCGATGAACTCGTCTCTGTCTTGCCTTCACACTTAATAAAATGAATCATGTGCTTGTTTCATTAGTACATAAATTGATGCATGCTAATAAAAGAGTTGAACCCACATAGCTAAGGGAATAATCACATCTTGTAGTCGATTTGTATAGAACATAGAATGATGATTGGTATGCTACAGATACTACTTCACATCGTGTTTTCAAATTGGCACTTGTCCTAGCGATTTCACGACTTGTGTAGAGTTTTTGTATGTTGCCACATAAACTATCGACATGTTGTTATAGTATACATGTTCCTATGGTTTTAATGTTGTCATAGTATACACGTTCTCACGGTTTCAGTGTTGGTCATATAGTATACACGTTCCCATAGTTTCAATGCTTGTCATATAGAGTACGACAATGTTTGGAACACGGTTTGTTCAAATCAGACAGAAGGGCTATCAAATAATCGTTCCTGAGCTTGATATGGAAAATATGGAAACATGAAAAGTTTTCGGATCGTGGATCGCCGATGCAGTCCCTGGTCTAGGAGCTGCATAAAGATGGAAACACTGAAATAAGTAATGACTTGAGTAGAATGGTATGTTCGAGTAGAGACCTTGCATGGTCATGGACAACTTGTACACAAGGACGATGTTTCTTCGAACGGTATCCCGGGACCACGAGACCAATTCAGCCTAGGAAGAAATACGATAGCTGTGTTGCGTTTTAGCACGGATGATTCGAAAACTTCAGCATGGCTCGCTACCCGCGCTGCAAGGATCTTCATCTACACCAAGCTATGAGTCCAGGATGACTCATGCCAGTAACCTTCGTATAGATCGAGTCGGCATGCTAGCGACAATCCGCTTGTAGGTCATTAGTTGAGTAAGGAATGGGTGCACGGCAAGCAATACTACACATTTGAGCCTAATATTTGTCTTCTGCATACACGCCTTATGACACCTTCTTATGGTTATAGAATGAGTTAGCTTTGGGTTGACAATGTGTGATTTTGAGTATGATATCTTTTGTATGGAACAGGGAAGGAAAGACGGTAAGGAAAAGTTCATCATTTTGCGTGACATGGTTATGGTTTTGCGACACAAGTAGGTTTGCTAGTATATGCCATGAAATTGATCCTAAGGTAAAATTAGAAAGACCGCATAATATTGTGTGCACTCACTAAAATAACGTGTTGGTTTTGTATGGGTCGGCGAGAGGCCTCCCCACTAGTGCATTTTTATGTACTGATATCCCACCAGATTGTTTGCAAGAATAAGAGAGCAACTCGTTAAGTGCGGAGCTCGCTTGGACGCGTCAAGACATGGAGTTTTTTGGCGATTTGAGGCGTGCGTCTGTGTTGAAGTCTTCGCTCGTATACGGGACATAATGTATGGACATCACCTATTGTAATCATTTCTCAAGTTGTAGCCTGGCATGATTTATTTGTATTCAGACAGAGAGAGATTGAGCGATTATAATCTTGGCTTCGAGCCTTTGTAATTTCGGTGCAATATCAATAATGATGATTTTCATTTCTATACACACTCTTGTGTTGATTCAACTTTTCTGCTTGGGGACTTCTGTGCGACGACTCCGTCGCCAAGCTATTCAATCAGTCGTTTCGGTGCTTGCCTTGTGCGAGGGCAACTTAGGCTCGACGGTATCACGCCCATGCGAAGACGAACGGTTCTGCGGAACCGAGGCATGACAATATATGTGTGCATGTTTTATAATCTTATGCAAATAGAGACAGGACACAGGAATTGCATGCACGAACTACAGAAATCTTAATAGAAAATTATATCTATTTCAATATATAGAACTAACAAGTTCGGTAACAGTATATTAAAATTTTGAAACGAGTTAGAGCTCACTGGAGATATAGGTTATAACTTATAAGCATAAGCTCGTACCTCAGAAAAAATAGCTCCTTTCTCAGCATCAGCAAAATCTAACCTACAACATACACAGTAGCATATTAGACGAAGGTTCTTTACACACACACATATCAACAAGAAAGAATTCATCGAGTTCCGTGCAATTGAAAATAAACAAAGAAGAAGAAGAAGAAGAAGAAGAAAGAAAGAAAAAAAGCACAGCCTAATGGCTTCAGACAGCTCCCCCAATTTAGTAAATCCATAAAATATGTTATTTACTAGTATAGTGGCAAATGTCGTGGTTTTCCAAATTCAAGGTCCATTAATGGAACATGACAACTGCATTATGTGATACATGACTCAGAACATGATGACGATTGCCTGTTTTAGGGAGAACTAAACAGCAAAGAAACCTTCTTCCAAACTTTTGGGTCAGGTACATGAATTTATCTCCTCCACTTGGCTCTACAAAGGGGACAATTCCTCAGCTACATAAGAAAACATCATACCAATTATGACAGACACTAAGCATGGAGCATGACAAATTTTCCAAATTCAAATACGAGCGTGGCTGCAAAACAGCGACAAAACCTTTATCCGAAATATACTTGGATCAGCTACATGATTCATTTCCTCCATTTAGCTCTACTGCCATCTCATTTATGTTACAGAATGAGTAACATATCTTCAAAAACAACAAATGTGGGGGCACAGCAAATTTCAATTTTCAGAAATGAGCATGGTTACATACGTATTTTATGTGGACTCATGTAATTTGTTATACGAGTTCATTTTGTGTTTGCATTTGTATTGTCTGTGAATAAAGTAAAATAAGGAGAAAGCAATTAGATGCCATGCTTTTATGGTACAATTTATTCCGCAAGGAAAGGCATATAGCATTCATCTTATTGCATGTTATTCAAGTAGGCAAAGACTACCTCTTGTAAGGAGAAGTATCAGCTGATCATATGATATGGTGGGCTTCATTTTCGAACCAGCGTACTGGTAGAAGACTTAAACAGTTAAATGAGACAAACTTAGACAAGCTTAGTACAATGACTACAACTGGTTTGGCTAAATCTTCATGGTCTTTAACCAGTTTATATAATTTAATTATTTTCACACATTCTGTTTCCACTCGTAATGCACTACAAATTCATACTTCTATGTACATTGCCCATATGTACTCTATACTGCAGTAGTGTTTCCCCTTACACGATCTTTTTTGGTTCATGAAATTTTGGTTTCAAAATTTCTCATGTAATAATGAAAGGAGATTAAAACGACCTTCATTTTTTAATCAAACTTAGACTCAACCAAGTGTGAAATCTTTTTAGTTAAATAATAGACACATCACAACCATACCATCAGAAACTTCTCAACAATAATTCCTATATATGACATTTAACAAAATTATGGTCATGTAGCCTCATAACCAGAGAAAAAAAATGCAATGATGAAGAATAATTGCTGCCATAAACGGCTTACCAGCCCCTTTTCAATAACTGAGCAGCAACAGCAGAAACTTTAGACTGCACATAGGCATCAGTGGCACTCAAGTGTTCCATAACATAGCACAGGCAAAATCTGCAGCAGAGAAATGGAGAAAATGGCAATTAAACAATATATAAAATCAAGATATTATGGCTACAAAATGGTAATCATACAATATCAAGCTTCTCCTATTCTCATTTGTAAGAACTCCCCATTCCCTTATTGCAGCATCTCTAATTGCCCCAGCAGCCTGGAACCTTGCATTAGCCAACTGAGAATTCTCTGAACAAAAAGAATACACTCTCAGTAGATCATATACAGCAACTAAGTGAAGTATTTATGAGCACTATCACATCTGAAGAATTTGAACACACCAATAATAAACAAGTGAAAGCAAAGCCACAAAACTAGATGAAAATACTAGTTCATAGCCCTCTCCCCCCCCTCCGTACGTGTTGGTTGTTTGTGGTGAATAAGTGAGGGTAGGGGAAAGAAGGTCCTCTCTTTTCATATTCAATACCCTCCAAATTAATACTTACAAATTCTTACTACTTGCCTTAGGATGATATAGATTATAGATATGAATTTTCTATTTGAAGAGCAAAACACGATTTGCACATACAAGGAATTTATATCAGCATTGCCTTTGTTCACAAACAAATATTTTACTGGAGCTGGAAATGTTTTTATTGTTATTGTGAGTGGCCCACATGAAATGCATCAACAAGACGCTTTTATTCCCTTGCACAGATCTATAGTACAATAATAGTATGGTTGCATGCTTCCATTAAAGTTATATAATTTTACATCTAATGATAGAAACAAGCCAGTAGCCAATTTATACCTGATGCAGCAATACAAAAGTGAAGAAAAGAGTTTGGCATTCAACATAATTTATTATGATATATTCTAATAGACAACCCACACGGTTGTTATTCATCATCTGAAAATGCATGGAATCAGACACCATTAAATGTCGCTCCCATAGTAAAACTAATGGCACATGAAATAATCCTGGTAAGCACTATTACACTAAAATCAGTAGAACATCAATCAAAATTCATAAAATGAGAACACGTCTATCCAACGTTATAAGGCACACCGACCAAGAGTCATACCACCAAACTATCACATCACAATATTGAAGCTTTATGGCTGATCAACATTTTCAGGGATGGCATATTAGTCATAACCAAGAGTCACGCCCACAAAGACCTAAAACCACAACAGTGACAGATACTATAAACGATATCCATCCATGTGTTATTTGGACTCCTACCATTTTTCACAAATCAGTCACTATACTCAGAAAGTCAATTAGAAAAACATATGCAATGCTGCTCTAGCAGGTATCTTTTGCTCTGGCCATCTGCTAACTTCTTGGCTACAAGCATGAATTGTTGATGTCAAATCTTGTGGGGTTTTCTTGTGATCTACATGAGGCCCACTCTGACACATAAGTCATAATGACCAATTATGATGATGTTGACCAAGTATTTATAAATAGTTTATGCCTCCCTGAAGCATCAATTCGAGATGAGTTTAGAGTATTGTGTATAAAGATTCAAGCCCTATAAAGGGATCACAACAATGACATGTTAATTAATGTTATACGAAATCTTTAAGCTTGAAGAATCAAAACGGACTCTGCCTTTGAAGTGCTTCAAACCCAATTAATAAGAATTTTATACTTCAGAAGGGGTTGTCACCTAAAGTTAACAGTCTTAAAAACACCAGAACTCCATGAAACATCTTTAAGAAATATGAAGACTTTCTATAAAAACTTGATGAATAGCTCATAAACATAGGACTAGCATACCTAAAATAAAACGGCAAGACTGGTACGGCATAGGAGACTGGCGTAGTAAGACGAGTAGGTTTTCTGCTTCAGCTGGACTAAAATGCATCTGTTTAAACAAATAAATAAGACAGGTATAAACAACAAAAATCAAACCAAAAAACATAAACAAATAAATAAGGGCCTTTAACCAGGTTTACATAAAGCATGACGAATAAATGAGAGACGAGTAAACTTAATGGTAACCATGCAGTCATTGACAACCGCACATCAGATTGCACAAATATCCAATTCCAAAATATGGTTCGCCAAGCAAACAATCAAACAATGTACTAAAACCTGGAAGCACAAAGACTTCATAAGGGTTGTCATGCCCGCATCAGCCCATCTTGAACACAACACATGCACTCCAAAGTACACTAGGACATGCCAAAAGTAGTGTACTATCAGTGGCACAGTGCCCATTTCGTGTCATGTCGTATGGTATCCACGTCCGTACAACATGGACTGGAGCATGACAAATGAGCATTGGAATCGAAAATTGATCATGATACTCTATTTTTTAATACCAAACTCAAGAAAATAGGTAATGATATATCTTGTGACTATAAATGTAACAAAATCTCTTAGTATAGTTCCTTTCTTACAATTTATTTCTTAGCTGATTACTGGAAACATCTGCAGAAATATCTACAGCCAACAAATACTCGATTATCAATAAAAAAAACAAAATTAATAATATTTTTCGACATTATAGAAATTAAAACACCAAAATTGTATCATCAAACCGGAGAATACATCTAATTTCTCAATTGATTAGCTCTAATTTAGTGGAATCTCGGAAACGACTATGAAGCATATAAATGCTGAAAGTAACACATCAACAACAGTAAACATTCTAAAACAAATCGAATAACCCAGATGCGGCGTTTGGATGGAGGTTTGTATTGCGTTCCCATGGGAAAGGAATTCAACATTCCCATGCCCATGTTTGGTTATGTTGGGAATATGCAGCCAGGAAAATTCTATTTTCCCAATTTTCCCATTATCGTGTTTGGTTTAGACAGGAATGAAATCTTAATTTATTTAATTATCCACAAATACCCTTTAATTAATTTCATAATACTGCTGTTACTATTTCAGCTGCTGTCATTGAGGGTATTACCATCGAAACAAATTGTAATTAATGCACTCAACCAACCAACATTCCAAGGGAAGCAAAAAAATATTCCCAAGGGGGGCCTTGGGTTTTACTGTCCCACAGCTCTGGGAAACTGAAACCCTGTACCCACCCACACACCCCAAATTCCCAATCCGAAACTTACCAAACATGGTTAAGAAACCCAAAACCCATTCCCAAGCCTCCAAAACTTGAACCAAACAGCACCTAAGGATTCACAGCCATCACCTACTCAGCGATCAATACAAAAACAAAAAAAGTACAAGAAATTTCAACATGACAACCGACGACTCTTGAAATCGGTCATCAACCCGAAGAGTGCAACTATTTTCTCTATTAATGAAATTTAATTTCAGGAAATCGACTTTGACGAACACAATTAAGCTAAAAGACTGAACGTTAAAAGCTCATCAGAACAACCAACAAATGTTCGGAAAAAAAAAAATTCAACATTATAAGGAAGAGACTACAAAATCGATCATCAAACCAAATAATGCAAACTAATTTCTCGATTAATTAGCTCTAATTCAAGTAAATCAACTCACAAGCCACAAACATCAATTAAACATGTAAATAGCGAAAGTAAAAAATATCAAACAACCCTAAGGAACCAAAACCATCAATAACCCAACAAATACACCATGACTTTGTTGCAAGGACTCGGTTCGTGATCATCAAACTGAAGAATGCAGGTAAATATTCAGAATCGACCGAGAAGCAAAGATCATTCGAGAATCGGGACTACCTGGATCGAGGCGCAAGCCTGCTCGATCGCCTGCATGGTGGACTGGAGCTGCGAAAGATCCACCGGCCCGCCAGGAAATCCCTCCATCCTCCTCGTCGGAACCCTAATTCCGAGGTCTTCTCGAAGAATTAGGTTTTCGGAAAACTAGGGTTTTCGAAATCGATGTCGATATTATGAGCAACAGTGGAAGAAGCGGGGATTTAGAGAGAACGATCGGGGTGGTGTTATTGGGACTCTTTGCTCTTTACTCGAAACTAATTTTAGTTGGTTTTCTTTCTTTTTGGTTTTCTTTCTTTTTGGTTTTTTTTAGGGGCACCACAACTTCTACTAGGGGGCAGCCCAAAAAGTGGAGATTTTACTAGGGGACCGCCCACATTTTACTAGGGGGCAGCCCAACCCCCCAAACTCTCATTTCCTCCCAAAACCCCAATTTCCTCTCTCTCTCCTCCAAAAGAAAAAAAGAAGAGCTCTCTCTCCCTCTCCCAAAACCATAGTCTCTTCTCCTCCACCACTCTAATCCTAATTCCTCCACCAAATTTCTTTCAAGAACACTCCTACATTCGACGAGATGACACGCAAGTCGAAGAAATCGGATTCTAGGTACGTTCTTTCCTAATTTCTTCTATAATTTTCTACATTCTATTTGAAACCCTAGAATAGTTTTAATTATCTAAAAACTTTTGATAATTTAGGTTTAGAATGTCTTTAGGGTTTATGAATGGCATTTTCGAACACGACAAACCCACAATTTTTCTTCAAACCCTAACCCTAGAAAACGACAAACTAGCGAGTCGTTTGTCTGTTGGCCCTGAGTACAGTAGGACTGCCAAGCATGTGGCAGTCCACATGTAAACAAGGACTGCCAGAGTCCTGGCAGTCCTCTTTCAATAGAGGACTGCCAGGACTGTGGCAGTCCTTGTGTGCAATTGGACTGTCACATGCCTGGCAGTCCTACTGTACTCAGTTTTAGTTGTGGTCTGGGGGTGGGGGATAGGGGGTAACAGTTCTATTTTAGTTTGCATTATTTATTAACTATACGGTCGCACAATCCATTGTTCTATAGGGGTAACAGTCCTCCGGACGCACCAAAAAGAATACGCCCCACCGCGTCAAAGCGGAAGGAACGCGCGGAACGTCCTCTTGAGCGTCTGATTACAAACCCAGATGGCCGACTGCAGCGAGGACTACATGCCGTACTTCCGGCGGGTCGGACATCCTAAGTTGTTGAACCCTACAAACCCGGGTCCCGAGGCCGTAGTAGCTGTTGGAAATCTTCCTTCGAAAAATATCTTGTATGTTTCATTGGTGAAGATGGTGAGTTCCGCATTAGTAATTAGTTTGAGATTTTCATGTTTGTAGACTAAATTCAATTATACTTTCATTTACAGTCTAGAAGGGCGAAGGAACTGGCCAAGACACTTCGGAGCGCTTGCCAAAGTGATACTAGTGTCTTGGTCGACACTAGTGCCTTGGTCGCCAACGAGCTTGAGCGCATCGACGACGAGGTTGAGTTCCCATTCATGCGTAATACGGAATCTCGTTCGAAGGCCCGCCATGATATGTAGTATGATTGTCTGAAGTTGGTTATTTTGGATGTTGATATTTTTGGATGTCGAACATGTTGTTGGATACTTGTGTTAAAATATTTTTGGATGTTGATATTTTTGGGTGTCGAACATGTTGTTGGATACTTGTGTTGAAATACTTGTGTTGGTTATGTGTTGGATACTTGTGTTGAAATACTTCTGTTGGATATGTGTTGGATACTTGTGTTGAATATGTGTTGGATACTTGTGTTGGACTTGTGTTAGATATGTGTTGGATACTTGTGTTGGATATGTGTTGGATACTTGTGTTGAAATGTTCTGTGATCAAGTCACAGAACAATTCATCTAGGACTGCCACACCCAGGGCAGTCCTTCATATGTGTTGGACTGCCCTGGGTGTGGCAGTCCTATTTGTAAGTCATTGAATTAATATTTGTTTGCGATTCTAAATTTTTAGCAAAAGTGCTAAAACGGAGGTCCAAACATTATTTTTTTTGCGATTCTAAAATTTTGGAAGGCCGTCTAACCGTGAAGCTGTTAATCTCAGGCTCCTCGAAAATACGCTCATTTTGCGACAAACCGGACCTCGTTTCGACCTCCCAGTCAAAAGTTATGGCCCTCCAAAGTTTCAACTGACCATAAAATGCAGGAGAATGACCATTCTCCGTGTAAATTAACACGGAGAATGGCATTCTCCGTGTTTCTAACACGGAGAATGGCCATTCTCCGTGTAATTTAGCACGGAGAATGGTCATTCCAGTGTTAAAACGAAGGAGAATGACCATTCTCCGTCTTAATTTACACGGAGAATGCCCATTCTCCGTGTAATTTAGCACGGAGAATGGTCATTCTCCGTGTAATTTTCACGGAGAATGGTCATTCTCCGTGTAAATTAAGACGGAGAATGGTCATTCTCCGTGTTAGAAACACGGAGAATGCCATTCTCCGTCTTAATTTACACGGAGAATGGTCATTCTCCTGCGTTTTAACACTGGAATGACCATTCTCCGTGCTAAATTATACGGAGAATGACCATTCTCCATGCTAAAATACAGGAGAATGGTCATTTATATAACAGCAAGTTTCAATTAGGACTGCCAGCACCCTGGCAGTCCTCCTCTTGTGTAGGACTGCCAGGGGTGTGACAGTCCTAATTGAAACTCTCTGTGATAGAGAGTTTCAAAACTCTCATCACAGAGACTTACAAATAGGACTGCCACCCTCCTGGCAGTCCTACATTAAATTAGGGCTGTCAGGGTGCTGGCAGTCCTAATTGATACTGTAACAGCAAGTTTCAATTAGGACTGCCAGCACCCTGGCAGTCCTAATTTAATGTAGGACTGCCACGGGGTGGCAGTCCTGATACTGGATCGGATAGCCATTCTCCGTAAAAATTACACGGAGAATGGCCATTCTCCGTAAAAATTACACGGAGAATGGCCATTCTCTGTGCTAAATTACACGGAGAATGGCCATTCTCCGTGCTAAAACACAGGAGAATGGCCATTTATATAACAACAAGTTTCAATTAGGACTGCCAGCACCCTGGCAGTCCTAATTCAATGTAGGACTGCCAGGGGGTGGCAGTCCTGATACTGGATCTGATACTTTAACAAATTGGTATATTTTGCCACACATACTTGCACACAGGTAAACACATATAACACAGATAACACACATGTAAACACATAAATAGCACACAGGTAGACATATAACACAGATAGCACACAGGTAAACACGTATAACATACTGAACTTCATATTTTACTGTATACAAAATTTACTCCATATAGATTAGTGGACTTCATATTTCACTATATACAAAAGTGGTCCTCCATATACAAAATGTCAAACTGTAAATATATCCATACTTAGTCGATTTCGACGTCGTAGTGGTCAGCAGGTAAGTCTCTTGGCTCATCAAACTTCAACAACTTCTTACAATGGTTGATCTGATCAACGAAAAGTGTGGTCCAAGCGATGGCTTCGACCGGTGCTCTTTTGTACCAAACTGTTGAAGGTGGAGGAATCGAAGAATGAGTGATCATCTTTAGTATAACGAAGTGATCCCCGATCAGACCTATA
The DNA here is from genome assembly GCA_029216955.1 of Iris pallida. NCBI lineage: Eukaryota > Viridiplantae > Streptophyta > Magnoliopsida > Asparagales > Iridaceae > Iris > Iris pallida. The sequence goes on along the minus strand of JANAVB010027998.1, from coordinate 7,902,973 downwards.
GTACATAGGTTAGACACTCCGTGGTCCATCGGAGGAGCGCACATCGGAAAGAATGTATTGTTAATATCCGACGAGATAAGTACAACAGGTATCATGTACCTATTGGCAAATAAATAGCCGGCAGACGGGACTGACATGTAGTGGTCTGTCCCGGTAACACTGTCGGTGCAAGGGATACTTAACAACAAACTTGCAACGGTTTCTTCGCTTAGGATGCGGGAGTAGAATGGAAGACGAGTCTCTAACTCCTCGTACAGCTCCTGCCTACTTCGCTTGATTGAAACGAAAGATCGGTCCAAAATAAATGTCCTACATCGGTTGCAATTGGAGCATGTATCGCAACATCGGAAGATCGCAACTCCTACAATAGAAGTTAAAAGTCAAAACTAAACAACTACATAAAGCCAAAATGTAAGCATATGAAATTAAAAAGGACTGCCAGAGATGTGGCAGTCCCTCACATATATAGGACTGCCACATCCCTGGCAGTCCTAATCCATGAGAGGGACTGCCAGAGAAGTGGCAGTCCTCTGTGTCAAAGTCCGATTGTTTATCCGAAATAAAGTTAAAGTGTAGTTACCACGAGGCCTTCCGATGCATCAAAGTGTTCTTCGGACGTTGTGGGAGGAGAGTATCCAGCATTTGATGGTCCGGGTTATTCCATTTTCTATTTCTTTCTACATTAAACACAAAATTAAACTTTTATATGTAAAATTTAGGTTAAAACATTACACAAAAATAAATTCGACGACTTACAAATAAATGGGAGAAGTGATTGACACTAATACTAGATATTTCACCAAAAATCTTTAACAAATTTAGGTGGGGGGACAATTTCACCTAGGTTAGGTTAATTCTAGGTTTCTATGAGGAGGAGAAAAAAAGAGTGGAGGAAGAGAAGTAATAGAGGAAGAAATAAAACATGTTTGACTTTTATAGTCAATTTTGGGCTGCCCCCTAGTAACAAAAACCTATGGCAAACTTGTAATTTTTTCAAAAAAATTTAGGCTGTCCCCTAGTAGAAGTGGTGGTGCCCCTAAAAAAACCTTCTTTTTTTGAGTCTACCAAAACTAGGGCCTCTTAAAAAAAAGAAGAAGAAAATTTGAGTGGCACCCCACTTTTTTTACGTTTATTTAAGGTGCATCCCACAAGTTTACATGAATGTATGACACCCCCCACTTTTGACGGTTTCAGTCCAAAACGAACGGTCAACCCCTTTGATCAATTTTTTTGGACGAAAATACCCCTTGTCTGTTGTCCTCTTCCCCACGTCAACTATTCATCTCTCTCCGCCGTGCTCGGCCCTCCTCCACGGCGTCGCTCGGCCCTCTTCCATCACCACCACCACCACCATCTTCACCATCACCACCATCATCTCCACCACCTCTTCCATCACCACCACCACCGCCGCCTTCACCATCTCCATCATCATCTCCACCACCTTCACCATCACCACCACCACCTTCACCACCACCAACAACAACAACACCACCAACAACACTAGTTATGGAAGTCTTGTGCTAAGGAGTGCAAGAGGGGAAGGAAGAGCACGAAGAAAGAGGAGTGCAGCACCATCACCACTCTTCCACTAATGTCGGAGACTCCGGAGAGGAAGGAGGAACCGGCGCCGGCGCCGACGACGAGTTCGGACGCGGCTTCGTCGGCCGCGTCCTTCAAAGAACACGTGCCCGCTCCTCCGCGGTTTTCGTGTGCTCCCACGTGGCAGGTGGTGGCGCCGAGGCCGGTTAGGCCGGTGGGTTCGTGGGTGATGGTGGAGAAGGTGACGGACACGTGGCGGTCGGGGGAGCAGGTGATCTGGGATGAGGCGGTGAAGCGGATCCTGGAGAGGGACACGTGTCCCACGTTCGTGTCGGACGAGACGGTGACGTGGACGAACTTGGCGTACAAGAAGATGGTGGTGGGGACCACCACCGTGACCACTGCGGAAGAAGAAGTGGAGGAGGATGAGGAGGTTAGGGTGGCGCTGGTCAGTAGGGCTGGGATGGTGCCGGAAGGGGGGAGAAGTGCCGGCGTGGTCGGGGAGGGGGCCGGCGAGGTCGGGGAGGGGGAAAGAACTGCCAGGGAGGTCGGAGAGGGGGGAGAACTGCCGGCGAGGTCGAGGAGGGGGCCGGCGTAAGGATCGGGTAGGGGCATAACGAGCGAGGGTATTTTCGTCCAAAATAAATGGTCAAACGAGTTGACCGTTAGCAATAGACGTTTTCCGTCAAAAGTGGGGGGTGTCATAAATTTATGTAAACTTGTGGGGTGCACCTTAAATAAGCGTAAAAAAATTAGGGTGCCACTCAAATTTTCTCAATTTGCAACTACTGTAGTGTAATTCTTTTTGTGCATCACAAATATGTGCAGTTTGAGGATTTATTATTTTTTCTCTTTATAGCCTCATTAAAAATTAGGGGTGAGCAAATACCGACCGCTACCGAAAAATCGACCGAATACCGATTAAAAATATTCTGAAAAATCGAACCGAAATTATGTACCGATACCGAATTACCGAACCGATTAAAATATGGTATAATGGTAGTGGTAACGGTTTGAATGTAATATCATACCGAAAATACCGAACCGATTATATATATATACATTTTTTTTCCGTTAGAATGTTGTTCGTGATTAATTTTATATTACTCTTTTTTATTTTTATCTTTGTTTTAGTTGAAAATTAGTTTGTTAGAACTTAGAATGTATTTTGGTGGACTTGAAGTTATGTTAAGAATGCTAAGAATTGAGTTTTGGTCTTTTGAGCTTATATTTTTGTGTTTTCATATTATTTTGAAATGAATTTTAGTGTACTTAAACTTATACTAAGAATTAAACTTAGTGATCGTATTTGATCTTTTAAGCTCTTTTTTAGGTGTTTGCGATTTGTTACATATTATTCTAAAAATTTTGATTAATTGCTTGCTTGGTAGAGGCTTGGCTTTGAAATTTAATGCTTCAAAAAAAAGTAAAAAAATATTTTTTTCTAGATTAAGAGGTTCATATTAAGTGTGTTGATTGATGAAATGTTAAATGGTAAAATATCGATACCGAACAAAAACCGATCGAATATCGATTTAACCGAAACCGAAAAAACCGATTCTAAATGGTACGATATTGGTATTGATTTTTTAAATACCGATTTTAAAAAATACCAAAAAATTCAACCAAATACCGACCGATTATACCGACGCTCACCCCAATTAAAAATATTAGTTACTTTCACAAATTACGATATTATTGAAATATAAAATATAAAATTATGATAGAATATTTTAAATATAATTTGAATATATTTTAGTTAGGATTTATTATAAATATAATTTAAAAAATTTGGATACATGTTTAGGTAGATAATATTATTTAGTTAGTTTAAATATAATTTATAAAATTTTAAATATTTTAAATGTCATTTTGGATATATGTTTAGGTAGATAATATTATTTAGGTGCGATTTTGCAAATATATTTAGACTTATTTTATGGACATCCCGTGGGACATTTGAGAGAGCGCACCAATGATATCGATCGCGGAACATCAGAGTTTGCGGAACATTATCGAAGTTAAAGAATTCAATCGTAAGTCCAATGACGTAAAGCAGTGCTATGATACCATTATGTCACGTCCCGGTCCTGTAGGACCGATCGTCCTCGCTAAGGCGTGATGCCGCACGAGCCTAGATTGCGCTCGTGCAAGACGGGTTCCATAACGACGATTACAACAGCTTGCGACGGGGTCATCACACAGAAGTTCTAAGCAGAAACATTGAATATACGAGGCAACACAAGCATTAAAATAAAATCAGAGTCTTTATTGATAATGAACATAAGATTACAAAGGTGCGTAACCAAGATTACAATCACTCAAGCTCATTTTTGCTCTCTGATTACAAGTCACTCAGCTATCTTTCATCTCTCAATACAATTTGACGAGCCAACGGATGCTTCAGATAGGCGATGTCCATACATTATGTTCCGTATAGATGAAGTCTTCAATACGGCCGCACGCCTCGAAATGCCAAGGAACCGTGCCTCGACGCATCCAAGCGAGCTCCACGCCAACGAGCTTTTACATGTGTCTGCACATGAAAACTGTATGGGTGTCAGTACTCAACTGTACTAGTGGAGTGAGCTTCTCGTCCACTCATACAAAACCAACACGTTCGTTTACTTTGTGCAACATAGTCCCTTTATAATTGTCTTTATATTCTTGCCTTATGATCGATTTTATGACATATACTCTTGGCCTATATGTGTCTCTAGACCGTCACCGAGCCATTGCACCGATAACTTGCTTACTGTCATGCCTCTAGACCCTTCTTTGTAATGCTCCGCTCCGCACGGTGCATTATGTTGAGTCGTTGACTCGAAGAGTCATGTTGACCCGATTAAGTATCGATGCGAATCGATACAAGAGTTACCTTATCCTGAGAAATGTATCGAGTCGGATCGATGCAAAGAGTTACGTTGACTCAAGGAACGCATCGAGTAAGATCGATACAAGTGTTAAGTTGGCCGAGAGAAAGCATTGAGTCGGTTCGAAGATTCTAAGAAATCGAATCGACGCATGGCACAAGTTCGATTCAAACGAATATTGATTTTAGTTGGTTTCGTGTGCAGGCTATACGTTTATGCTAAAATATAAGAAGTCAGCATTTTGCCTTATTTACAACGGGTCCACAAAACCAAATCGCCACATCGTAACGGACTGAGGCATAGGCTCGGTAAGCCAAATCATTCGTATAATTCGATGAAGCACGAAGTGCTCGAACGGCTAAGTCAGAAGAGTTGGCCGTGCAACAAAGATACAAAATTGAGCCGCATCGGCTCGACGAAACAACAAGGCATATCGGCTTAAGGTGGGGGGACTTTGACTCTTCTTTCCTAGTCCGTCATGCTTAATTTAAAATATACCATTGTATGCTAAGTTAATATATCGAGTCTACGGGCATGGCTCGATCAAGAGATAAACATAGTGTATATCGAACACTAGAAAGAATAATTGAAATAAAATGTACGTCAAATATACGAGTCGCTATTGAATATTGGATATCGCAAAGGCGAGCGCCTCGGTGCGCAAGCCATAAGAACATGGGATAACTGTATCGACGAGTGCCTCAGCGTACAAGTCATTCATGCTTTGTGCACGAGTTAGTATGCTAGAACATTGAAAGACTATATCGGTGCAAGTGCCTCGGTGCACGAGCTATAGAACATTGAATACCCTATCGAGGCATGTCTCAGTTGCACGAGTCGGAGGGAAGGAACACAAGTATAATGCATTAAACACTAAGGTGTAGAACACGAAAATACTGAATCAAGACGTGCATCGAATGCATGATGCAAGGAATGGAGAATAACTATATCAGAGCATGCATACGTGCACAAGACTGATGAAAGATGGCTTCGTTGCGAAGAAGAGGACAGTTGTGGCACGAATATGGCAGAACTGTCCAACGTGGCATGGTGCCTTCGAAATGTTTATGGCCTTCGGGGCATTCGTTGATGAACATTGTGTTAGGACATTGTGCCAATTGAAATAGAGATATGCGAATTTGTTTGGTTGTATGAAAGATAAGATGTGTTGCATGGTCAAATGGACTTAAAGATATATTGTCCGTATACGGGTGTTTTCTTCCGTCGAATGTGGTACGCCAGGGTGCTGCGACCGTTCGGCCTATGAAGGACTGCAAGATAATCGGTATTGTTGGTACACTTCATTAAGATGATTTGCGACCTGCTATTGATGTGATAAGCTACTTGCTCGAGTAATTCGGGGGTCATCTGATGTTTATGTTAGCAACCGCACAGAGCGATCACCGGCTTACATATTCGATTTGAGAAATATAAGTCATTCTAGTCCGGAAAGCTGGTGACCTTCATATAGTTAAGGAACGACGGATTAAAAGTGCAGTAACACAGAGATCCTGCACATAGCACTTATAATATGATAGGGAAGGAATGAGGCGTATTCACCTTGCGTCGGTGCAAGGGCGAGTGCGTCGATGTTGGTAAGATGTCACGAAACAACATGAGATTGCTATTGGTTGCCTGCTTGCTTATGCGAATCGAAATAACATGCTTACCATAATAACATGCTTTACTACTTTCAAATATGTCATAAAACCGATCATAAGGAGAACATAGAAAGATAACTAAATTGTATGTTGCATGAATTAATACATTACTAAATGTCGGTTTAATAAAGTGGGTCTTGATTAATACAACGAGGACAAAAGTACTAATCTCCCACTAGATTGCTTGCAGGTTCAGGATATGTCTGCTCACGGCGGAGCTTCTCTTGATCGCGCTGAGACATGTAATGTCATAGCGTTTGAAGCGTGCGACCGCATTGACGCTCAGACTTGTAACAGGATTAATGCGTCCGAGATATAGAAGACATGATTTATGGAACGGTGAAATCATTTGTGAATAAAAGAGAACTGGAGTGTTGTAGCCAATCTGGCAAATTCAGTTGGACTGTTGAAAGCCTTTGTAATCTCAGTTCATTCATCAATAAAGAGAATTGTTTCGTATACTCCGTTTTTTTTCGTTGCCAAATATTAAATCAAAGATAACCATTTGAGAACTTGTCATCTTGCCTTGTACGAGTGCAACTCCAGACTCGTACGGCATCACGCCCCAACGAGGATGATGATTTGGATAAATCGATGCGAGGACGAGCAATTTTTCAGATCGGGACGTGACATTCTCGTGCCAACAACATCAGAGTGTCGACTCGTGCTTGTCTTTCTGACTCCTACTTTGGGACACAACTTGTTTTGTGTCGTCGACTTGGTCCATGCTTCAAACATCGAGGCCGTGCCTCGCATATCAACATGACTTAACCAAACCTGCCTTACGGCCCTTCTTGACTTAACTCGAGACGACTTAATTCTAACTTGTGGAACTTGTGTTGACGACTCAAACACGACACCACATTCGTGTCCAGGCACGTGTCCTTGCTATAGCCAAATCTTAGGCTCCATAATGGTGTTGCAACTGATGCACACCCTCTTAACTCACTTCGTGCCGTGCTTGTACTCGACGCAATCCAAAGACATGCACGCGGATAGCCGCTCTAATACCAACACATCTATATGAGTGGTCACTAGCAATGCCAAGCTATATAGGATCTTTTAAATACGGTGACCATTCGCGTGCGAGGTGCGAGCTCCACCGAATGGTCCCCCAGCCTATATTGTTACAGTTTACTTCAAGGCGAGTCGCACCGTCGTTGAAGGTCGTACAATATATGCTCTTCCTCCTAGGCCAACATGAACCCGGTGCCCCGGCGATCGTTCGAGGAATTTTCCTTGTGCGCAAGTTGTCCAATGACCATGCAAGACTCAACTCGATTTATCATGTCCTTTTTTATTCATGACCATGCTTTCCATACTTCATGAGAGACTCCTAAGCAGCGGGACTGGTCTCGGCGACAAACAGTCGTATGAACTTTCTATCCTTTGAAACCCAGGGAACGACTACTATGTAGTCTTCCAGCTTAACTTGAACAAAACGTGTGTTCTTTATATGTTGAACGTTAACTTAATGAATCTTAACCGACCCACAGAGGAGCTCGAGCTCGTCTGCATTAAAGACAGTTTAAAATGGAAGATTGATAGAACCATTCGCTATAAAAAGCTGATGGGTTATATAGAGAGGGGAATTACGTACCCAAATTCCAGCATCATTTGCATCATTACTTCTTGGGATGAAATTGGGCTTCAAAGAGGTTTGGTTTTCAAACAAACTATGAATGTGGTTTAAGAACCAAATCACAGTACTTGTGGAAAAACACATTGGTCTCAGAATGTCCCTGATGATGATAATGGCTATAAAAACTGAATCTCTCGTGCTTAACAAAAATCCATTAATGTTAAAGAACTATAATTGGAAAGCACGATGCTCCAAAACAATTGCCACGTCAATATCGTGTTCTTAGTGGACAAGTATGTACTGGTTTCAGGATGCCCGTGATTGTGATGATTGATTAAAAAAATTGTTCCTCTCATGCTCGGCAAAACTAATCATTGCTAAAAAAAACTAATAATAGAAAGCATAGTATTGGAAAATCGTTGTCATGCAAACACGATGCACAGACTCCATGTGTGTCGTATGCGATCGTGCACGCAACACGAACTAATAGTCTACCTTTAACTTATAAAAGCATGCAGAATTAGAGGAAGTAAAGTTGTGAAAGCTCTCGTCGTAAATAAAACCACGACATATAAAAATAATTAAATTGTTTTATCCTAAATTGCTTCCAAATCTTTCATAATAATAAAAAAACATCTTCCATACAATTATAAACGTGGAAATAAGACTATGTATCACATTGATGAAATTTAAAATTGCAAATATATAAATTATATTCTTGTTAAATAATTAAAATTGTGGCTTTAAGAACTTCATTCGCCTTGTACTTAACAAAAGAACCATCAATGGTAAAGAACTACGTAACTATTAAGTACAACATTAGAAAATGATAACCACGCTAGTGTCGTGTTCTTCTTGCATATGTACTATGTCATAATGTCCATAATTATGTTTATAACTTTTAAAAAAGCCCCATGCCTCTCATAAGTAACAAAAGTGATAATCTTTAAAGAATTAATAATTAGCAAGGAGTGATACTCCCAAATATTGTCGTGTCATGGTCGCATTTGTGTCCGATATGTATTGGGCACGACACGCATGCTCCCAAAAACATTAGGACACGAAAAAAATGATTTGTCACGGTATCCGTTTCATGTCAATATTTGTGTCCATGCAGCACGAACTCATCTTTATTACTATACCGTATAAACATGCTATTTTTAGAAGTACAAATACGATACAAATCTCACACGCTTCAGGTTTGTTGTGGATTTGAATCCAGATATGTCCAACGACTTTTGGATTCGAATTGCGGTGGACACTATTGGGACACGGATGAGTACATCAAAGTTGAAAAAAAATAACATGGTTTCGCCCACGACCAACTCCGACTGTCACTGTTGCAAGTGGAGGAGTGAAGTTTTAGGATTTTGGTTTTTAAGTCCGAAGTAAGCCCCATGTCTTTCTTATGTTACCGAGTTTTAGATTTGGGTTGGGTCGGATTTGTATCAATTTTTTCTGTGAGACAAGACAACTCAAATATCCCAGTAACTCACACCAACTACAACTACTGAACCACGATTTGAGAGATCATTTACTTTTAACTATTTTTTTTAATTCTTGTTAATAACCTAATGCAACATTTAAATTGTTTTCCTCTTTTATTTTCCTATCTATCTAACTAGAATGATAATATTTTCGCTAACCCCCCTTAGTCGTCAATTTGGAGGTCTAATCAGTCGCTCTCTTTAATAACCATAAATATATTTTGCCTATCCATTTTTTGATACAGATCTGACTGCCTTCTAGGCGTCGCTCCTTTCTCATAGTAGCCCCCTCATATAGGGGTGAGACTCTCATCAAGGATATTTTCTATATACTCGACCACCGAGTCAAATCTGAAGTGAGGATGCTTGTCTATATGACACTAACTCAAACTCCCCTTATCAAAACAGAAGCGTGGGCATGACTCCATTGTTATGCTTACAAAGCTTGGGTTGGGTCCCTACTCGCCGTCCCATGGCGAGCTTAATTGGACCAGTTTACCAAAATAGTGGTTTTGTAGTGATTGAATATGGTGTAACACTATTCTATATGTTTTTGCTAAAAGTGTTTTTGAAATCACGGAAATTCACACGTCTTGAAGGCTTTTGTCCACGAAAATGGTGAGAACCAACAAACAAACTTGCTAAGGATGTGCACCGTGAGTGCTTTCTAGTAAGATTGTCACAAACTTGAAGCATGCTATGATCGTTCACCAAGTGCAATACTAGCAATATTGTCACAGAATATAAAGCAACTAAGTTACTAAGATATTCCAATTACTGAAAGACTTTTTAAATAACTTATACTAGGGTGATAAAGTTCACTGTTGCTCAAAATGAGATTCTTCGTGACTATAAATACTTTTTATTCCTACTACTTTAACGAGACCTAGTTTCATAAATTATAAAAGCATGTTACAAATTAGCGGAAAAAAACTCTAATGGAAAATCAAAACAAGATGTGACAGTTAAATAATATATATTTTTTGATTTTTCTTCTTCTTCTTATTTCTTCTTATTGGTGAATTGATAATTCAACTTTCTTGCAGGTTATTTTTTATAGTTTTGTTGAAACAAAGGAGTTGAATCAATTTGTTCATGACAAAAGATAAACTATCATTTTTCTCACTCTTATCGGGCTAACAATCAAGAGTGATAATAATTATATAAGACAATACTTTTAAATTCGTAAGTTTTATTTTAATAAATTAAATAGAATGGGTAGTCTAATGTCTATAATTTATAATACAATGAGAACTTACATTTGTCAAATATAAAGAACATCAAATGAAAAGTTACATTTTTCAAAAGATGTTGAACAAATGAAATTTGATTATCAAAGTAATTCACCAACAATTTTTACGACACAAATAAAAAAACAACTTTCAAAAAAAATTAAGGAAAAAAAAATTAAAGAGCAAAGTTTTCTTTCTTTCCCTTTTTTTCACAAAACAAATAATACTTTTTCATTGTCCCTTTTCTCCTTGCATATTAAAAAAAAAACTTTTTCTATCATAGTACATCAAACCCTAAAACAATTAGAATATGAAGTCCGATACCGACACACTTTCTTCATTCTTTCATATACCTCCTTCCATAACCGTCTTGGTGCTCCCGTCCTCTGGATTCAGATTCACATCAGACGGGTTCTTGGATCTCGTGGAGGAGCGGACAGATCCGTCCTCTGAGCCCACTTTGGTCTTCCTCCTCCGCGACTGCTTCGGTATCGATGGCAGGTCTCGAGCGGGCGATTCCAATCCGTTTGCGGGTTCGGGCCCGTCAGTGGCTGTTGAGCTCGAGCTCTTCGATGAACGGCGGCTTCCGCCGCGGCGGGAGCCCTCGGAGGATGCGGGTTCAGATCCAGGCGCTGATCCGACAGACTGGTTGCGGCGGGAGTGGCGGGAGGAGCGGGCGGGGGATTCAGATCCGGTTGGGAGAGCCGACCCGGATCCGGGAGACTCCGAGGAGGATGCGTGGCGTCTGGAGCGGCGGTGGGGCTTGGAGTTGGGGGAGTCCGGCAACGAGGGGTCGGGGGCGTGAGAGTCTGGTGGAAGGCCGCCGAGAGAGTTTATGTTCGTCACAATTTTGCATATAAGCCATTGAAAAATAGATATATAACTTACATGTAAAAAGAATATTGACTTGAATTTTTCTTCTTTGCAAATTTTTATATTGCACTTTTGAACAAACAAATGTAGACAATATCATGTATGCACAATAATGCTCCAACTCCATCTCCTCATGCGTATATAACTTTTATCGATTACAATGCTTGTACGTGCTATATAATAATAGTTATGGTTGTCCAAATTAAAATATTATTTGATTAATCTGAAATATAATTTTTTTTATATAAGAGAATTTTTCAGCCATATTTTTTTTTTGTGAACCAATGCGCTCTTTGGAATATGTTTTTTATCAAATTAAATATTAAATTGGTGCAAATAGCACAACAACAATTTTTGACGGTCGATGATGCTGAATATGAAGATGTTGGTATATGTGTGTTCTGTCATACAAGAAAATGCTAAAGCAAACAAATGAAGTATAAATACGTAAAAAAATACCTTGTGATGAAGATTTTGGTGAACTGACCACCTCCCTCCCACTATCTTGGCCATTGGAGGAACTCGATGGTGCTGAAGAAAATTTATTCATCTGCCAAAAAATATGGAAAAAACCATCAAATTTAAAAATAATAATGAAAACAAGTGCAACTGAAGCATCAAATTGAATTTAGGGTTATTAGTTAAGATTAATTTTGGACGGTAAACAATAGAGATCTAAATTTTAATATTGGACAATATAAACATAAATTCTAATATTAAATATTATACGAGATCCTATAACTAAATAAACCTTGAATGGATTTGCTTACCCAAGCGGGGTTGTTCGGCGCCGCTGCGGAAGGGCCGTCACATCCTATGTGTGCGACGTGTTTAACATCCGTCGGAAAGCCAATTTGCATTTCTGGTTCCTTCTCTTCATCTATTTATAAGTATATTTATCATCGTCCATAGAATTCTAATGGAATGAAATTGAATGGTGAAAAAATATATATATACATAAATTTGATTTGCTCACCAAATACTTGTGATATGTATCTAAGGCCTTTCAGAAGGCCTTTCATTTGCTTATTCATCTCAGCTATCTAGCTCTCTCACGTACCTACAAAATGTACATATGAATTTACATAATATCCCAAACTAAACTCAATTTACATAAACCATTCCTACCTCCAGAAAATACAATGCTGTCTCTGTTGATCACAACCATGCTATCCCCAAAACTTTTTTTTTAAATTCCCTCCAATTTACAACAATTAAAAATATCAAAAAAAAAAAAAAAGGAAAAAGAAAGAGAGAGAAGAAATAGGAATATGAATGTGGAAATTTTGGGGGTCTCTCCTCTCCTCCTGTCCAAGGCCTGCCTAAGAATGAGCCTTGGAATGGGCAACGGGACACAACCCCAATCCAAGAGGGGCTCTCTATTTCTTTTAGGGGTGGGTGGTTGGCAAAGGAAGGACTAGAGGTGCAAATTTTCTTAAAACATTTCCAATATTTTCTCTCCTTTTTTTTCTTTTCTGTTATTTACTTTATTTTTTTTAGCAACCATGAGTTTGGATGGCAGCTGCATAAAACGCGGGAACCAACGGTTGAAGAAAGAAAGGAGTTTGACCCCTTTTTTTACGCCATTAGTTAGTTGTGACACTTTCTACAACTATTTACAAAAACAATAATGATTAGGAAAAAGAAAAACTAATAATGTAGTTCATCCGCAAATTAAAAAAAAAAAAAAGGAAAAGGTTTATAGGCCTTGGGCTCTAGCCCGGTCCAACAATCCGACGGTTATTTTCCTTCTTATATAAGAAGTATTTCCTCCAATTTTAGTTGGGAGCGGATACCCTAACTATATTTCTCTGCGGCAGTAGCAGCAGCCGCCGCCGCCATGGTGAGAGAAGAAATCAATGGAGATTGCCAAAAAAAAAAATTTGATCTTTACTAAATTAGGGTTTTTTTTTTCCTTTCTTGTACTAGCCGTTCAAGAGGTACGTGGAGATCGGGAGGGTGGCGCTGGTGAACTATGGGAAGGATTACGGGAAGCTCGTCGTCATCGTCGACGTCGTCGATCAGAACAGAGTACATCCTCTTCTCATTTCATCGTCGCATAAATGTACTACTTTTTCAGGGTTTTCGGTGATTTTCTTTTGGTTTGGTAATGATCAATGCGAAGGTTACATTTAAAAGTAGGGAGTTCAGACGAAATTGGCTATGTTTGTCATTAGGTACGGAGTCCGTGTCGTCGGCCGGTGCCGGACACGTATTGGAGACAACAAAGACACTAAAAAAATACATGTTTTGGAGCTCGAAAATGGTACTGGGATGATGATTAGTTGTAAAATGTGTTTCCTAATGCCAAAGGATTGGTACATCTGGTCCTGGATTGATTACGTGGATGAAAATTGAGGAGGTCACGAGCTTGGGATTATGATGGTTTCGAAAAACCTAAAACTATGTAACTGGAAATTACTGTCCAAATTTCATCTTTGTTAGTTTTGGATAGAGTGCCATTAGATCTTCAAAACACACTCTAAAATTTGCTACTGCACCCATATTACGCCATGTCAAAACCAAGGTTCACAATATCGGTATCGGAATCGGAATCGGTATCGGACTATTCCTATGAGTATTGGTATCGGCGATATCGGTAGTATCGGCGGTATCGTATCGGAGTATCGGACTTTGGTATCGGAAAACAAATAATTATTAATAAATTATTTACATTTAAAAACATATGTTTTATACATTTAGGCATAATTTTAAGTATTTCAGCGTTATTTCTTAGTAGTTTTGAAATTATATGAAATAGTAGTCACCCTTACCGATTGGTTTTGCCGAATTGACCGGAACAAAGACCCCCAATGTCGGTATCGGTCAATATTTGGTATCGGTCGGTATCGGATCGGAACATGCCAAACCGTATCGGTATCGGCCGTATCGGATCGGTATCGGCCGATACTTTAAACCATGGTCAAAACATGTACCAGTCACAATGCAGGCACTCCAAAATAAGCTAGGAGATGCCTGAAACAAGCACTGTTTGCTGTCTTATTCGTGTCCTAGTCGTGCTTTGTTGTCTCCATGCACCATAGCATTAGATGGGTTGTGTTACCAGTGTGGTTTAAGTAGATAAAAGATCTGTCAATATTTAGCTAAAGCGTAGATGAGAAATGACCATTTGTTTGTAGAATGACGAGGACCAAGGTTCTTCTCATGTACTTGGAGTGGAAGTTTAAACTATATGAAGAACACATTTTTAAATATTGAAGATGAAACACTATTTTACTACTCACTAGGTGACAAAACTTTAGTGATTGAACTCATTGACAGATCCTTGATTAAGGGTGTGCTTATGGTCCTTCTCTTATTCCCTATCGGATTGGTTTCTTATTGGCTGTACTAGTATTCTCTGTTGGTATATACTCATCCTATCCCGATAGCTTTTGATTTGTTCTGTTTGATTGAATTTATGGATTGATGTAGTCTTCAAAAGCAATTAGCCCTAAGGTGTAAGGAGAGACTGTCAGACGTAGCATCTAATTTAATCTTGATGAGTGGTGAGTCAATTAAGAGAGTAAGTGTTGGGTGGTCAAGGGAGGTTATCTATTTTGGTCTCATGCAAAGCATTCGTCACCTGGAACATAACTTTTTTTAGAGCATCGGTGGGAGAATAGTTCTTCCGGTGTTTCATTAAATAGAATTTTAATAAAACAACCCATACCGTACACTACTTCATTATTGATTATCCTGCACTATTTGGATTTCTCACAAAGGTATTTTATCCATGCATGTTGAAATGAAAAAGGCCTATGGCGGGAAGCATGTCATGCCAATATTAATGTCATTTCTCCAAGGTGGACATGACAGATGCATTAAAAATATGCTGATGATGCTAGAATTGCTCGTCTCTGTATACTGTCCGTAAGCCACATCATGTCATATAAGTGTATACATGCATTATATTGCTTGTGTACGAAAAGTTTAATGATACTGGTACATAAATATTGTTTCCAACAAATTGTTTTGGGACATGTTTCCGTAGAAAATAGCAATCTTGTCTAAGCTGTGTTTCCATTATATTTCTCCCCAAAACTATCTGAAAAAGTTAACCTTTGAAATTCTGGGATTTCTTTTCTTTCTCTAAGTCCCCTTCTTGTCACTGATTGAATTAAACATGTACAAAGTATGAGTACCCATGGCCTCTTATACCCTGTTTTGTCAAAAGGTGACTGAAACCTATTAGGTGGGTTTACCTGGTTTTGGTTATGCTGGTTGACTGATATTACGGCAGCAATTTTTTTTTCTGACTATTTTACTAAAGGTTTGTTTTTATTGGCCTGATCAGAGTCTAACAGATACAACAGATGACAATCCTTGCAAACTATTTTGACAATAACTTGTGCTGTGCTTATGCTCGAGGCTGCAAATTGCCATAGTAGGGCATCTTTCAATCCATATGATGTCGTCTATGGTTTAATAAATATTTTTTTATGAAAGTCATAATGTATCTCAATTTAGATTAGTACAAGATTATGCTGTGAATGTATTCATTAATCACCTAGAATACTGATTTGACAATTAAATTACTGACCTAGAGTTATTTAGGTACTGTTTTTTCCTTAATACCAGCCATTATCGTGTAAGTGGTTTCGATGTAATTATCAAATCTGCAGGCTCTGTTACTTTTATGGATGTCTCTTGAAGTCTTGAACATTATTGACAAGCAAAATCACATGATCTTACGTTCATGTATATAACTTAATTGACGATCTTACTTATTCATGTATTTAAACTTGTACAGGCGCTAGTCGATGCTCCTGACATGGTTAGAGGGCAGGTCAACTTCAAGAGATTAAGCCTGACAGATATAAAGATTGACATTCCACGAATTCCCAAGAAGAAGTCTCTTATTGCTGCCATGGAAGCTGCTGGTAAGGATACTAGCTGAACCCAAATTTTGGTATAAAAGCTTTGTTGTATTTTCAGGATGAGCTATTTTTCTACTTTGGTTTATAGTGCAAGCACTGTGTTGAAAATCTTTGTTGCAGATGTGAAGAACAAATGGGAGAACAGCTCATGGGGAAGGAAGTTGATTGTTCAGAAGAGGAGATCTGCTTTAAATGATTTTGACAGGTTTAAGGTTATGCTGGCAAAGATAAAGGTGAGTAGTAATTTGTGTTAATTATTATTTTTCCAGTGAGACGGATGCTTGATTTATTTTTGCCATCTTCATATTCAGCGGGGAGGAGCTATTAGACAAGAGCTGGCCAAACTGAAGAAAGAGATTGCATCCTAAGAAGCCGGTGATTAGTTTCAGTTATTGTAGGTGTTTGTTTGAATTGTTTCCTATTACCTGTTTGGTAAACTGTTGTCAGAGATTAGTGTGAGCAGTTTGGAATCTTGATGCCCTCTTTTCTTGCTGCACTATTTTACAAATGGTTAAGGTTGGCTTTAGTTTCTGCACTATATATATATATATATGATCTATTGGAATCTCCATACTTAAGCATCTTGTGTGTTTTTCGAAATATCAGCCGTTCTTATTAGATTTTGTGGAACATGTCGGGATGTTTACGAGTGGGAATTCCGATCTCTCCTTATATATGTATTTCAGCGTGTTTTTCGAAATATCAACTGTTGAATCCTAATTTTTTATTGTTTAGATTAGATAAAAAAAACTTGTGAAAAATTGGATATTTTAATGATCTAATCTGAACGGTCAAAAAATATAATCCAACGGCTGCAATTTCGGGGAAAGTGTAGGATGCTTGAACATGTATAATGCTTAAGAGTGGAAATTTCGATTCCTCTTTTTAGTCTGATGGTTTAATATTATGAAACCAACTTATGTTATAACCGTTGGATTTGTGGACTACAAAATTGACAATGTTGAGATTACATATGTATCTTTTAATCTTAGCATTTTAATCTCAGAATGCCATACGATTATAATATAATTTTTTTCTATAATATGAAACCACTTGTCTGATTTTGGAGGATTCCCTTATATAGATATTCTACTATGTGATGTGGCTTGGAAACGGCTCACTTGAGCCTTCCAAGCCGTATGTATATCAGCATTTAAATAAATTAAAAAATTAATAAAAAGATAACTAAATAAGTACCTAAATATTCCACTAATTATTAAAAAAAAAAAAATTTAACCAAGTATTTAACTACCTAATATGATATATTTTAAACTAAATAATTCTAACTCAAGTTGTTAGGTTAAGGTGTGAGACATTTTATTTGATTGTTTGCTTGGTTAAGTTTTTAATTTTTTTAATATTTTTTACGCATGTATATATATATATATATATATATATATATATATATATATATATATATATATATATATATATATGGGCAAAAAGAAGAAGAAGTATAAATATATGTTTGGGTGGGAAAACTGCCTGGTTTGTTTTAAGCGTTTCCAGCGAAATTGGCAAAATAATCAGATTCCATTGGGAGTTGCTATATTTCTAACTGTTACAATTCTTAACCGTACTTGCAAGCTATGCTGACAAGTATTATTTCAAGTTGTATTTTATGCCTCGTATCGAATATAATTTGGCTGCGACTTTAAACTGTATGAAAAATTATTGTTCATAGTCGTGAAAACACGATTGCTCTTGTAAGAAAAAAAAAAAATGCTTGGACAGACGCAATCGCACTTTGGCTTCGACTTAGAGGCAAGAGAACAATGGGACCCCCGGGATCGTCGTCCCCGCGTCGACGACGAAGACGTTTCCGTTCACATATGCAGAGGAGTCGTGGATCAGATAGCGGACGACCGACGTCAATGCCGGATCCTTCGTCCCGTAGGTTCGCAGAGGCACCGTCCTCCTGGCGACGCGGTCGAGCCACTTCTGCTCCATCAGGCTCGAAGTAATCTCGGACTTGAAATACCCAGGTGCGATCGCGTTCACCCGGATGTTGTGCTTGCCTAGTTCCAATGCCATAACCTGCAATCATATATATTTTTAATTTCAGGGGCGACTCAGGGTCTGCTTGGATCGAGGGAAAAAAAAAAAAAAGCAGATTTAAGTAGGGTTAAATGAGGGAGAGTTAAGTGAGGGGGCAGTAGAGTCAATACATAGAACCTTGTTTGAATTGGAGAAAGAGTTTAGTGGTGGAGGGAGAGTTAAGTGGTGGGTGTTTAATAACTCTTGCTTGGATTGAAGGTTTTGAGTGAGAGGGAGGTTAATAAAAATATGATAGTTACCAAAATAATCTTATTACATATGTTATAAAATCAAATTTGATTGAAATTTTAATTAGAACTTATAAAAATATCTTCACAAATTAGAAAGTTACGGAAAAAAATGTTGAGAAAAGAAACGAATTTTTTTAACAATATTTTGTAGAATATATAAGGAGTATTTATGACTTTTCAAACAAAACCTCTCAATCACGCTCGTTAACCCTCCGATTTGGAGATTAAAAAATGGACAAAAGAGGGTAAAATAAACCCTCTATAACTCTCTCTCCTAAATTCGTACCCTCAAACCAAATATAATTTTACTTTTTCCTCACTTAACTTTTCCTCATAACTCTCTTAACCCTCAATCCAAGCAGACTCTCATCGATCGATGGATCGATCGAGAATATATTGATAATTTTGTAAATTAAAATACCTTGGTTAGAACATTTACTGCAGTTTTTGATGCGATATAAGCGAGTCCTCCCGGTGAAGCTCCAGCGCTGGTAACCGCAGCTGAGGACACATTGAGTATAGAACCACCAACAACACCACCACGTCCTTCTTGTTTGGCGTTGGCGTTGCGCATCATCATCAGTCTGCACACATGTTTCGATACTAAGCGCAGTCCTGTTAAATTTGTTTTGATAGTAACGTCCCATTCTTCCTCGTCCAAGTCCAAGAAACACTGCCTACTACCACTACTAGGAGTAGAAGAACCCAAAACCCCTGCGGTGTTTATCAGGACGTCTATCCGGCCGAAGGGGCCTCCCAAGCCTTCCTGACCGAAGCTTCCACGACCGGCTCCTCCGCGCGCACGTCCAGCTCCACGAAAGACGAACGCCCGGGCCTCGAGGCCCCGTTGATCTCGTCGCAGAGCGACTCGAGACGTTCGGTCCTCCGCGCCGCCGCGACGATCCGGCACCCGGCACTGCGGCCCAGGTACACGCACAGCTTCCGGCCGATGCCGGAGGAAGCGCCGGTCACCATGACCACCTTCCCTTCCCAGCCTGACCCTTTCGCACACTGCTGCGGCGGACCCATTGAATTAGAATTCTCATTACGTCGACACAACTTATAATTATAGAACAAACCAACCAACCAACCAGCGTCACGGGCTGGGATGAGGAATGATTGGCGGAAAATTAAGGGGGCTAATTATATGGGCACAATCAAAAGTGATCGGGACTATTTTTTTAATTTTTCTGGCAGTCCAGTCTGTAGACTGGACTGTCCAGTTTCTAATAAGGACTGTCAGGATCTAACAAGGACTGCCACAATGGGATAGTCCCAATCACTTTTGGCTGTGCCCATATAATTAGCCAATTAAGGACAATAACTGTATGTAATGGAGTTCATTTTTGTTCATCCCCAAAATTATGTTGTTTGTTCACCCTCCAATCATATGATGACATGTGGCTAATTTTAAGTCAAATCAATTTTGGGAGTATACAAAATTAGAGCATCTTCAACCCTATTGTGACTTTGGAAAAAAGTTAATGCCACATAGGAATGACAAAATTTTATTCAAAAGTTCTTCTCCAATGCAATTGTCAAGTCAATTGTGAAGCTTATGTGGCAAAAATTAAAGAAGACATTGTGAAGTTGATTGTCTTGTTCTAGACAATGCACTTGACAATGTCTTCTCTTCCATGTCATCAATTATGAATAAAAAATATTAGAAAAAAGAAAGAAGATGAGTAGTTGTCTTAAAAGTTGCCTTGAAAGTTGGAAAAAAAAAAAATTTTTATTGTCTTTTCAATACTTTTGCATTGGAGAGAGTTTTTCTATCTCATTGTCTTTTGAGATATAATTTTGCCACATAAACAAGATATTGTCTTGTGGCTCATGCCACCTAAGACTCACAACACTTAACAAGACAATAGGGTTGGAGATGCTCTTACTCTCAAAATAGTTTTAGTTGCCACATGTCTCCATGTGATTGGAGGATGAACAAACATTATAGTTTTAGAGGGTGAAAAAAAATGGAGTCGCATGTAATAGAACATGAGGAGATTGTTTAATTGTTAAGGGGGTGTTTGACAAATAGGAAAAGTGTGTGGATTCCGTCATTTATAGGAAAAGAGGGTTGGAAGTGTAAAATCGGGGTTTGGTTGGGAGGGGGAAGAGGGAAGGGAACTGGCAGAAGTGACTGCTGTCAGTTCCTGTCGCGGGAAGGAGAATAGGTTTTTGGGCTGCTCCACATCCGGAGTTCGCAGCCGGATGTGGGTGGAAGTTTTTTTTTTTTTTTTCAATTAATTTTTTTTTACTTTTCTTTCAAAAAAAATCTTAATTAGTTGTAGATTTTATTTTATTTTTGCTAACAACCACACTAATTTCTTGCTGATTAATATAATTAATTTAATTAATAGTTTTTTTCTTAGTAATTTTAATATTTTTTGCTAACAACAACGCATTATAATAATTTTTAATAGTAGCATAATTAATGTAATTAATAGTTTTTCTTAAGTAATTTTAATATTTTTTGCTAACAGCCGCATTATAATAATTTTTAATAGTAGTATAATTAATGTAACTAATAGTTTTTTTGCTAACAGGCGCACTAATTTTTTTGCTAACAGCTGCACTAAATTTTTTTAAAATGGAAAGAATAGTTATATAATTAATATAATCAATGTAATTAACAGTTTATTTAATTTTGAGTTGATAAATTTTGAGTTAATTTTTCACTTTCCACTTTCTTATTCCAACCAAACACATTTATCTAATTTTCATTTCCCACTTTTTACTTTCCTATTCCAACCAAACACATTTGTCCCCTACTAGGGGGACAAGGAAGTATATGGATTCCAATCCTTCTTCCATCTTTGTAAGTCCAAATCTAAAAAAATTCACACTTACGATTTACCAAACAGGTCCAAAATTGGAGGAGCTAGCGGCTGACGTGTTAATTAATTTGTTATTTGGGCTGCCCGCCCACGTTTTCGACTACTTAAATTTTTTTTTTTTTAGATTACTACTTCTTTGATTACTTAAATAAACATTAGTGCAGTGGAGTAGGTATTTTTCGACACTTGGTATTTGTCATGTATCAGTATTCCCCAAGTGGGAACCAGACTAGTTGTTTTCTGTACACCAGCTGCATCTGCATGTGAATGTTTTTATGCGTTTTTTCTATATGACATGCATGTGGCCAAATGATTTGGGAGACTGACCGAACGACTTCCTTCACACGAATTGATCGCTAGCGAGCTCAACTTTGATACAGGAAGCTATATTAAAAT
The DNA here is from genome assembly GCA_029216955.1 of Iris pallida. Taxonomy (NCBI): domain Eukaryota; kingdom Viridiplantae; phylum Streptophyta; class Magnoliopsida; order Asparagales; family Iridaceae; genus Iris; species Iris pallida. The sequence goes on along the minus strand of JANAVB010027998.1, from coordinate 7,881,328 downwards.
TTTGATACAATCTCTGTATGACAGATGGACCCTCCATATATATTTACTTACACGATTTATCAAGAAATAGAGAGAGGACCACCCGTCATACAGAATGTTGTATCAAATTCTGATACAGTTATCAAAGTTTTTTTTTTTTTTTTTATTCTCCATGTGCCAAACAAAGCTACATGGTAGCTTGGCACCTCAGCAGGGCCGGCCTCGCAGTTTGGGTTGCCTTAGCCGGAGCTAATTTTTGTTGCCCTTTATTCCTATTGAAAGATAAATGTTTAATTTGAATTTTTGTTGGACCGGTCCTAAGAAAACTAAATGGCCTAGGGGATTGCCCTATAGAGGGGGGTTGCCCAAGTCCGAAATTTTGTCAGGCTTACCCCAGGGCCGGCCCTGCACCTCAGCCGCCATGTTTACTTTACTTGGGTAATAATATGTTATCTACTACGTAAATATAGCAAAATAACGACGGCCAAATCCATTGTTGAATGAAAAAATACAGCATAATATCCGATTTAAGGCTTCCCTGTGAGAAAGACGTCGCCAGGTGGTCGTGCGCGTCCAACCACCAACTGACGCATCGACGATGGCTGGATAGCGACACATCGACGACGACGTCTCCAAAACAGTCGCATGAATCTCATCCTATAGGGAATTGTATACATATTCAGTCCATTTGTAGCTAATTCAACAGTGCAGTGGAAGAAGATTTACAAATACAAAACCTGATGATGAAATGATGGCTTGCACTTTAAGCCTCGTTTGGTTCACGGATTTAAGAAACCAAGAAAGGAAAGTTGTTCCTTTTCTTTGTTTGGTAGCCACAAACTTGGGAATCAAATTCCTGACAAGGGGGGAAATTTGTGGGAATATGGTTCCACTCAAAACCCATGGGATTGATTTTCACTCCTCCTTTCCAAACATTTATTACAAAAGTTATGACAAAAGTAACCATGTGTCATTGCTTATTTTACCATTAATGTTATTTTTTATAATATTATTTTTATTTTAAAAGGTAAGGATATTATTGGAACATTGTTATATTTTTCTTTCCTTTTCTAGATAGTTTTCTTGTTTTACCAAACAACGGAAAGAAAATGTGACATGAATCCTACTTTTCCATTTCCAAAAATACAAAGGAATTCATTTCCTTTCCGTGAACCAAACGAGGCCTAAGGATAAAGTAGCAGTTGCTTGAAGGAGAGTAATATTAAGACAACAAGCAGGCATTCCAGCCCACATGGAGAACTCTGGTACATACATAACATGACTGCTGCCTTGTTTTCATTACTTCCAATACATATTGTACTTCCCCTGGCATATCTATTGCCCTGCCCCAAGCATAAAACTTACAATAATGCTAACTTTACTACCAAATTCTTACAACCTCACTCATCCACCCCTTACATATCCACCCCTTACATATGGGTCCCACCGGGTTCCACCACCTCTCACACCCCTCTGCTACGTGGGCTCCACCCGACCCCACCACTTACTCCCCTCCTCCATTCGAAGCCCGACACGTGGCAGATTGTATGAGGGTTGTAAGTATTGGTTGTAGGCATAGCAAAGCTCTAAAACTTAAGCCAATGTCTGATCTGACTGACCAACACATTTAAGGACCACACAGTAAATGAAAGCCTGGAGCACAATTCACACCAAAGTTTTTTTTTTTTTTGTACTAAATTTATCCATCCATATTCATCAATAATGGTACCAGATATCAATTTCCCAGAAAGGAAGTAAAACATGCAGACAAAGGAAGAATGGCCCCCTTCATAAATAAAAGCACTCGTTTCTCTCGTATAAATCAAAGTGTGACCCAACAAACGAATAATATAAACATTGAAAGAACGAATTTTGACAAATACAAATTTTACAGAAAATGCTTATAGCACAATGATCACGAAGAGAAGGACCTCCCACCATATCTTCGTCATGTTCAAAAAGCAAATAACTTCCAGAACTTCATTAAATATTAAGTAATCGGCTTTCCATCACGCCGCCAACTTCTTCTCGTTGTTCTTCATGCTGCGGAACGGTGAAAGTATGGAGAAGGTTCGATTAACTGTAGCAAGAACAGAGTGTATGAGTAAAATCACTCATAGGCAATCAACAGGTAGAAATGAGAAATCTTGGCTTCTTTATAATCAAGGCCTATAATTTGGGAGTAAATATGTCATTAAACAAGAGGGACCATTGCGACGTAAAGATCCAAACAACTTCACCTGAAGCTCAAGTAAAATTAGGACACTAATGGTCACGATATTTGAGGAGAGAGAAATCAGATTTGAAAAATATAAGATTTGACAATAAATTTTTAAGTTAGGCAAAGATACGTACAAGACCGTAGCATATATTTATCAGCATAACGAGAGTACAAAACAACACATATCTAACCTTTAGATGGAGTACCTCCTGCATGAGTATCATCTTGTGAAATTAGATTCTTCAGGATGTGAACTGAAATGAGATCCAATAAAAAATTTAGCTAAAGGATCAAAAATGGCAAATATACGACAATGACAACAGACAAATCCTTGAAAAAGTTCAAATTGTTTGCTAGCTTCTTGAAGTAATAAAAAGTTGGTGAATCCACCCCGTCATGTTCCCATCTCTCAAGACATCATATCACTACAGCCAGGCAAACACTCTGGAGTATCCTTTATGAATAAACGGAAGAATTTGTACTTCCATCAGACTGTTGTTTAATTACAGTCTTAGTTGCGGTTAGAACATTAAACAGAACATGGAGTGCAGCCTACTCTAGCCAAGATACTATGGTTCAACTGCAAGGTTATATACATAATACATCTCAGAGGAATTTGGTCAAGTCGATGTTAATATGAAACATTCAGATGGTGTGGGAGTACGGCTACAGATCATCTCAAGTTTGAGAATCATTAAAGAGGTTTATGTATGACATGAATCAAAAGGTTCTGGATAGAGATGTGTATCTCATACACATTTTTAGGTATCTAAAACTAGTACATCATTGTTTTATCACATTTAATTACCTAATCAAATAACTGAAAAGAAGTTACGCTCTTTATTGTATCCAGGAAGAGATACCATCAGTGGAAGGATAAACTTCTGCCTGATCATCAGCAGCTAATCCATCTGAATTGATGTTACCCTCCCCTGAAGCTAAGGTATGGCTCTTTTTCCCAAATTTCAGCAGCTTCCTAAAGCCTTTGGATTCTTTGATCCGAGGTTTCTCTCTTGATTCATTGGTTTGAAGGATTTGATCTATCGAACTTGAGTCTGAAAAATTGGACACACTTGCCTTAACAGATTCATTGTGCGTGTAGAAAATAATAGTTAGATGATTTTATTGATGGACTACTTCACTACTTATAGGGAGTCTAGCTCCTCTACATATAACATATTCCGATGTGGGACTAAAAGTCCCTTATTGATTCTCAACACTCCCCCTCAAGATGGGCGATAGATATTGATCATCCCCATCTTGTTACATAGCTTTGACAGACTTAATGAACTAAGACCCTTAGTCAGACAGTCTGCAACTTGTTCTTCTGAGCGGACATGATCAATCTTCAGTATCCCCTGTTCCAGCTTCTCCTTGATGAAGAATCGATCAATCTCGATGTGCTTCGTTCTGTCGTGCTGAACTGGATTGTTAGCTATACTTATTGCAGCTTGACTATCGCTCAGAAGCCGCAATGGTGCTCCCTTATCCAGCTGCAACTCTGTCGGCAATGCTTTCACCCACAGCAACTCTGATACTCCCAGAGCCATTGCTCTGTATTCTGCTTCAGCTGTCGACCGTGCTACTACTGACTGTTTCTTGCTTCTCCATGAGACCAGATTTCCTCCTACAAAAACACAGTATCCCGTGGTAGACCTTCTGTCGTCCATGCAGCTCGCCCAGTCTGCATCACAGTATCCCTCAACTTCTATGCGTCCATTCTTCTTGAACCATAGCCCCTTTCCCGGCGTTCCTTTCAGATATCTCAAGATCTGAAATACTGCATCCATATGACCCTTTCTTGGATCATGCATGTAGCGACTCACTACACTCACCGCAAATGAGATATCAGGGCGAGTGTGCCCCAGATAAATCAATCTTCCTACAAGTCGTTGATATCTTTCACGATCAACTGGCTCTCCTGCTTCTGCTCCCAACTTGCACTTCTGGTCAATTGGAGTGACTGCTGCTTTGCATCCTAGCATCCCTGTCTCCTTCAGCAGATCTAGTGCGTATTTTCTCTGTGAGAGAACAATTCCTTGTTCGTCTTCACACACCTCGATACCTAGAAAGTACCTCATCGCTCCTAAATCCTTCACCTCAAACTCCTTCGCGAGTTTTGACTTCAGCTTAGTGATCTCGACTTCATCATCACCTGTGATCACTATATCATCCACATATACAGCAAGTATAGTGATGTGGCCTCTTGCATGCTGGAGGAAGACCGTATGATCTGCATTTGTTTGACGGTATCCCATGCCTGTAACAGCCTTTCTGAATCTGTCAAACCAGGCTCGAGGAGATTGCTTGAGCCCGTATAGCGACTTCTTCAGTTTACACACCTTTCCTTGCGACGTCCCTCCGTTTGATTCCGTCGCGAAGCATCCTGGCGGGAGCTCCATGTATACTTCTTCTTGCAGGTCCCCATGAAGAAAGGCATTCTTCACATCCAGCTGGTACAGCTTCCATCCATAGTTCGCTGCAATGGAGACCAGAGTTCTCACGGTGCTCATTTTTGCTACTGGGGCAAACGTCTCATCATAGTCTATGCCATATGACTGTGTGAATTCTTTTGCAACCAACCTCGTCTTGTATCGCTCGATCTTTCCTTCTGGCGTCTCTTTCACCGTGTACACCCATTTGCATCCCACAGCTTTCTTCCCTTTAGGTAATGAAACCAGCTCCCATGTCTTATTTTTCTCCAATGCCCCAAGTTCTTCCATCATTGCAGCTTTCCACCTTGGATCTTTCTTTGCTTCCTGCCAACACTTGGGCAACGAAGTAGAGTCTAACGATGCAATGAAGGCTCGATAATTCGAAGAAATGTTAGAATAAGACAAGAAGTTGGCAATGTCATGTTCGTAATCATCAAAACGAGCAGGAGCCTTACCCGCATTGATGCGAGAAGATCTCCTTAAGGGAGCAATAGGTGGTGGAGAGATCATACCATCCGAGTCGGAGAGATCCGCATCAGAATCCGAGTGATTCAGTGCGGGGGCAACATCTTCAGGAGTTGGAGCAGGAGTAGACGAGGAACTTGGTATAGTAGGCACAGGGCACGGCATAGGCACAATACTAGACTTCTGTTGTCTCCTTCTGTAGACTTGGAGCTCCTTTTCTCTTGTCTGTTGCTCCCCCTGCGTAACATATGTATCTTCTTCTTCTTCATCTGTATCTGAGTCACTGTGCTCTCCCCCTTTCGTCCAGTTTTCTACAACCGGACACGGAACCGATCCGACGACCACATTTGGGCTTATTATCTCCCCCTCACATCGAACACCACCTGTGTTAGATGTGTCACCAAAGCTGAACCTTCATCCGAACCATAGTATGGTTCGAGTTCTCTGAATGTAACGTCCATGCTGACAAACATCTTCCGCTCGACTGGACTCCAACAGGCATATTCCTTCTGAGTCGCCGTGTAACCGACAAAAACACATTTAACTGCTCTAGGATCCAGTTTGCCAACGCCAGGCCTATTATCTTGGACAAAACACACACATGCAATGTCACTTTTATTCTTCAGAAGGTAGACCCATGTCACGCGGGTATAACAGTCAATGAAGGTGACGAACCATCGAAAACCGTTAATGCCGGTTGTAGGACAAGGGCCCCATACGTCCGAATGTATCATGTCAAAAGCAGCTGAACTCCTATTCCCCGAGCTTACATACGAGCTTCTGGTATGTTTTTCCAACTCACAAGCATCACAAAATAACTTCTCTTTATCAGCCCTTTGATATAAGGACGGATACATTCGACTAAGAACTTGGAAAGAGGAATGACCGACACGCTGGTGGTGGAGTAGCAAGTCGGCTTCAACACTGCGACATGAAGCTTCTGGTGGTGCGGCTGCTACCAAGGATGCCAATGCGTTGTCCAGTCCAGTCCTGTCTAAATACCACAGCCCCTTATGCCATGTGCCAGTCCCAAGTCGTCGTCCTGTCCCCTTCTCCTGAAAAGTCACCTTAGGAATGTCAAAGGAAACAGTACAGTTAAGATCAAGTATAATGGCACTAATGGATAAAAGATTGACAGGAAAAGATGGAGCATGTAAGACATTGGTTAGAGTGATGGAAGGGGTGCATGCGACAGTGCCTGTACCCACTACAGGTCTGGATGTACCATCAGCGGTCTGAATACCCTCCGGCAATGGTAGGTGAGTATATCCCTGAAACGCATCACGGGACCCCGTGACATGGCGAGATGCCCCAGAGTCCATAATCCATCCTGACTGATGGATAGAGGCAAGAGCACGTGCAGAATCATCGGTGCTGGTTTGGGCAAAGCAAGTGAGGTGATCTCCCGAGGATGAAGACGCCCCAGGACATTCGACCGAACCCAGCTTTGTGCCTCGCAACTTCTCAAGGAACTCCCGCTCAAGCGGGGTTATTGCAGCCAGTTGATTCTCTCCCCCTTCCTCCGCTAGATTTGCTTTGTGTCCGCCCCTTCTACCGGCATATCCTCCTCTACCACCACGCCGGCCTCCACGACCCCGTCCTCGATCAGTAGACTGATTGCGCAAGGATTTTGGACAAAATCGGATGTAATGTCCGGAATCACCACAATTGTGACAAACACCACCCATAGATGGAGGTTGATTGAAGGTAGCAAGGGCAGACTTTTCAACCGCGGCAGGCTCCCCCTGGGAGGAGCCCTTGTTGGGCATCAACTTCAGTCGAGCTTCTTCCTGTGTCATGACAGCTATAGCTTTTTCTAAGGTCGGGAGCGTGGGTTGGGAAAGGAGGATATTCCGTCGCTGCTCAAATACAGGGTGTAGTCCCTTCAGGAATTTTATCATACGCTGCCGGGAAATATAAGCCAGGAACGTCTGAAAGTACTTTGCGAAGGCTGGTTCGACTTGTGCATCTTCCATCCCAAGAGGATCATAATGATTCAGATCAGACCAATACTTCTTCAACAGGACCGCGTACTCAGAGATGGTACGGTCGTCTTGGGCCACCCTATCGAGTTCATCTTGCAGTTGAAAGACTCGCATAGGGTTGCCGGAGCCGGAGTACATATCTTTGAGAGTGCCATATATCAGCAGCAGCCTCCATAGCCTCGACATTGCCCGACACCTGGTCGGTTAAAGAGGCAGTCAACCACCCAGCCACGACGTTGTTGACAATCTCCCACACAGCAAACTCCTTGGTGGAGTGATCGGCTGGCGCCTTGGCTTGGCCAGTGACATAGCCAACCAAGCCACGTCCCTTCAGTGTCCGCATCGCCTGCCGCGACCACTTCAAGTAGTTGGAAGTTCCTTCCAACTTCGTCTCCAATTTCTCCAGCTTCCCCATTTTGTAAGGCGACGGATCCACATCAGTATGGATCACACGTGGGGTTACCTCGGTTAATCTCTTGGATAAGATATCATCAACCAAGGCCTTCATCTCATCGGCCGTCAGTTTGCCACTGATCGAATCCATGGCGTCGTCAACTGAGAACTCAATTCGTCGTCTTCTTCGTCGTCGTCGGAGTCTGCAACTGACCCAACGTCGTCGTCTTCGTCGTCTTCGTCGTCGACGTCGTCTTCTTCAACGCCAGAGACTTTACTAATGCGCTACTAACTTGGCCAGCACCGGCGCGCGCATGTAAAGTGAACACGTCAGGATACCAGAGAAGACATGATCAGTCTCTGCAAAGATCCCGATGTGAAGAAGGAATAACAAATAAAGCATTTGTTAGTTCCAAACGGCGTAAGCACGGAACAGAGTTGGTGCAAATAAAGATTTGACAGCCGTCTCTATTCGAAATACGCCGTTTTTTTTTTTTGGCTAAAAGCTAGGGTTAGGGTTTGATGGGGCTGCTAGGTCTAGGGTTAGGGTTTCCATGGCAAAAAAAACTAGGGTTAGGGTTAGGGTTTGATGGCGCCGGGGGGGGGGGGGGGGTCGGGGGGGGGGGGGGGATTGGTGGGGAGGTCCTGGTCGGGGGGGGGGGGGGTCGGGTGGGGGGGTCGGGAGGGGGGGGTGCTGTTGTGGTCGGGCGGCGGCGGGGGGGGGGGGGGGGGGAGAAGGTTCTGGTCGGGGGGGGGGGGGGTCGGGAGGGGGGGGGTGCTGCTGTGGTCGGGCGGCGGGGGGGGGATTGGCTAGGTAGGAGCGGCTAGGGGGGGTGCTGCTGTGGGCGGCGAGGTGGGGGGGGGGGGGGTCGGGCGGGTGGGGGAGGGGGGGGGGGGTCGGCTAGAGGGAGGGAGAGAAGAAATTTTTTTTTTTTTTTTTTTGTGTGGAGAGAGGGAGAGAGAGTTATGGCTCTGATACCATGTAGAAAATAATAGTTAGATGATTTTATTGATGGACTACTTCACTATAGGGAGTCTAGCTCCTCTACATATAAGATATTCCGATGTGGGACTAAAAGTCCCTTATTGATTCTCAACAGTGCGTCTAAGTCATTTCTGAGTTTAATACATTTGGTGTTCTGTTCTAAATGATTAGCAAAAGGATCCTCCAAGGATGTTGCTCTGGCATAAGGGGCTTGGTATAAGTTATCACTAATAGAGGAGCTTGAGAAATCATGGGACCCATCTTTTGAGATATCATTTACGACCTGGTCATCAGCAACATTATCTTATTGGGCATATGACAACATTAAGAACTAGGTATGAAGCCAAAACATGGAGAAACAAGATGAAGCTTCATTGACATAGCTAGCAAGCAAGGATCATTAAGGTTCAAGTTCAAAGCACAAGTTATTGAAGTACCTTGATAAAGTACTTCAGCATAATTATATAAACACCTGGAAGCGGTGATGGTTAGGGTCGGGGCTGGGGGGAGGGGGTATTATGTTGGGACATTTGCAGAGAATTCAGACCTGCCCACTGAATCATGCCTGTGCCTGCTATTCTGGCATATTGTTATACATTAATTATTGATTTGGTGCTTCTTCTTTTTACTTCCTTTTAAGTGCTCTGCAACCTCCAATTGGCTGTGTCATATTTTTCAAAAGCAATAATTAACCCTCAGCCCAACAACTTAAGATCAAGCTTTAGATCACACTTGTTTGGATCTTATGCACCTCTAAAAGTCAAGTATTTGCACCAATGTGTCTCCAAATCAAATATATTAGACAAAATATACTCAAGAACCCAACCAATAGATCCTACAAGTACACTGGAGTTCACCTACATGGATAAATTCTGTCAATACTCCTATGCCCGTCTTTTCCTACCTCAAGCTCAAATCACACTAGTTAATATCTACTCGACCACCTATGTGCAAGCACACGTGTACATACAGATACTATTATTACAACCAACATTGAACATAGGTTGATGCCTGATGGGAAAAAGCTAAACTCTTGTGGTATACTAAACTGTGTGTGTTCTCATCAAAAATCTAAGTCGAGCTATATCACACAAGTTGAAAACTAAAAACACAGTGTAAACTCTTCTACACAAACTCTTTGCCATGATTTTAGAATATGTTGGGGAACCTTTACTTACATGTTCTTTCTGCAACCCCTCCGTTGTTGACTTGTTCTGTACTGTATCTGAAGTGCCTCTAGGTGTTCTGATTTTCACCTCTGGAAGAGTTGCTGACTGGGTTTTGTCTTCCTTTGTTATTGCAGTTATCTTCTTTATTTGAGGGTCAGTAGTGGTGTTTCTTTTAGGAACATGATCTGTGGATCCTGACTTGTTTGAAGCATGCAGGGTGCTGCTCACTTTGGGTTCAGAAAGTCTTTTCAGGCGTGCAGAAGCAGCCAATGTTTCATGCATGGCACTGTTACTTTCTTTCTTCTCAGGCAGCAAGGATACAGATCGACTTAACCCATTCAGACTGCCATTTGATCTGTTAGGTTTGGTGGTTCCCTGAGAATCTTTGGAGCCAATTGAAGTGCTTCTGATAGGTAACTTTTGTATAGGTGAATGTGAAGATGGTTCTGAATCACTGAATCTGGAACCTTTGAAAGAGCTTGGAGAGACCTTTGTTGGCATTCCAGTTCCTGTCTGTTTTTCTGCTGATGGAGATTGAGCAGCATTTGAACTACTTCTTGCAGCAATTCTCTTTTGTCGTTCTAGTTTCAGAGCTTCCAATCGCTTTCTCTGTTCCTCCTCCTGGAAGTAAATAACAGACCAAGTTAGCTAGACCAGGTGAATATTAAGGATAGGATTCAGAATAGTCATATAAAATTTTGATACAATAGTAATAGAAGTTATCTCGCAGTTTTCATTGGCTATCAAAAAAAAAATATTGAAAAGAATTAAAGCTAAAAGATGTTCAGTTACAAGACACCATGCCAATTTCTTCTATCAGCGTAACTATGACATAGTGAAGGAACATCATAATGACTGTCCAGATTGTTCATTAGAATGTATGAGAAGCTACCAAGCTATAGATTGTAAATACAATAGCACATACACATGCAAAATTAGTAAGTTTGAATTCTCTATTCTTCTACCCCTAGAATGACAAAACAAGTGTTAAAATTTTGGATTCATAGCTTTTCAGTTTCAGAAGATGGAGTATCTTGACAAAGTTGGCAAATACTAAAGATATCCCAAGCTATTACAAGATGTCAGGATATAGTTCATCAAGAATCCTTAGCTAGAAGCACGACCCTCCAAAACTCGTTGCCGTGTCCATATTGCATCATGTTCCATGTCCATATTACATCATGTCAGATGTAATTGACACGGCAGAGACACTCCAAAGGTTATAATTGTCCATATTGCATCATGTTCCATGTCCATATTACATTTGTCGTGTTTGTGCCAGTGTGTCTGCGTTGTGTTGTTCTTATTCATGCCCATGCAACATTGTTTCTTAGTGTCTAAAGGTTATAATTTGTTCTTTCTGTAAGAGGTCAATGAAAAAGCCAACTGGCTTCTTTCTGTCTGTCATTTTCACTTCCTTTTTTTTGTTTCACCAGTAATCCACAGTTCAAAAAAGAAAATTCCAGAAAACATAAAATAAATAGCGAAAAGTATACATTTTCTTTCTTTGACTTCTGGAGATCAACTTTGTAAGCCCGTAGCTTCTCTGCACGTTTTTGTGCTTCAGTTAATGGACTTGTCTTCGACACCCCCCTCCTCATAATTGCATCTTTCTTTCTTTTCTCTGGCCCAGCTTGTGAAACCTTTAGCTTCTTTTCCATGTCAGATTCCTTTAGTTCTTCTTCCACTCTTACTGAGATATCTTCTTGGTCTCTGGATCCTTCTTCCTTGAGAGAAACCTTAACAGGTATCTGCATGTCATAATCGAGGGCTGGATCATAACCAATATATTCACTCTCAATAGAACGTTCAGGCATTAAGGTTAGATCATCTGGTTCATAGCTCAACTCGATCTTCGCCTTATTGGAAGAGTCTTTTATTCTTTGATGTGATGAAGGAAACTCCAAATCCATGTCAAGTGCAGTTCTGCTGTCTGTTCCAAGTTCATCCTGTGAGACTGACCTAACAGGCAAAATGAAGGACTCATCAGTTGCAGCATACGATCTCTTTTCTAAATTGGCAGGAGGCACATAGTGATGGTCACCAAGTGGGTCCATGGTAATATTACTGACCGTTTGATCTTCTCGGCCACAAATCAAAAAATCATCACTAGTTACCATCTTGTATCCCCCAACTCCACCTTCTACGTCCTTAAACTGAATCTCTAAATGGCTGTCCCTCAAATCTCTTCCTTCACTAGATTTTAAAAATTCGTCACTTGAAGCAGCCTTTCTTATGCGGCTTGCTTGTCCATCAACCGAATCAAATTCCAATGTTCTCATACCCTGGATATCACCCGAATCTCGATTCGGAGCAAGGATTGTTTCACTTTCAGTTACATTTTGCCTTCTTTTTGTTGGAGCTACGTTTTCAGTGGCAAATATATCTTCATCAACAGTGCTTGACATCTTTTCTTCAGATTTCAGTAAGAAACTCTGAAATGCATGCCAGTTTCCAGAATCTCCATCATGTCGAACCACTTCATCCTTGTCATATGTATTTGACTTTTCCAGAGATTTTGTGTGACCATTCTTTTTCTTTGATGACCTTGAAGATTTCTTATACTTTCTTTCAGTAGTATCAGACTGAGAACCCTCAGTTTCCTCCCCACTTTGAGAGTCAGAAACAGATTGTGATTCACCTCCGGGCGATCCCCGTCTCTTTGATGTGATGTAATTTAGATTCCGAATTACAACCATGCCAGATTTCTTTTTTCCCGAGCGACTAACCCTTTTGTGTGATTTGCGACCATGGGATCCATCTTTCTCAAACTCTGACGAATTTTCATCTGGAACATCATCTTCTGAGTCAATATTGCTATCTCTGTTCATTGAATGCCTTCTCATCTCCATTCTTTGATCGGTGCCGAACCTAGGATCCTCCACAGGAGGATATGATGGCTGGTAAAATGCGCCACTGCCAGGGTAATTCTGATAGTAAGGCATACCTTGCACTGGATATGGCGAATAAACAGGTGGACCTGGTGGAGGCTGCATAGGCCATGAGGGATATCTGGGTTGTTGAAATTGGCCTTGGAAATACTCATGCGGTCCGTGTGGAACCTGAGCATCTGAAGGAAGCTTTTTAGCTGGCCATCATCAAAATAAGATAAAAGTTATAAATATTTCCTCGTAAGCAATTCTAATGCACAACAGAGAGCTAACATATGTTATCACAGATAAGGGGAATAATTTGCACAATTGCACAAAAATCTACCCTGGATGTGTAAACTTTTGGTAAATATTGTTAAACAAGATAATATAGCGTGCATAATAAAGTTAAACATATCAAATTAGCCTCATAGATGTTTCATATTTCATGGGAGAGAGATAAATGTGAAAATTGGCAGTATATTAGAAGGTGCATAAAGAGCTAATCTTAGGTATTTCATCCCATAGAAAAAAGACAAGATGCCTCGTCTTTATGATATATCATCATCAACATCATCCAAACCTTCCATGATGGGCCAGCTATGGAGCACAACAAGCTTCCACAAATCCATAAAAGTTTTTAGGACAGACAAACAACCTTCAGTGCATATAAGCAGGAGGATTTTGCCATAAACCAAGAATGTTAATTGATAGGTCTGTTGGTCTCAAGGAGCAATCTTAGGTATTCAATGCAGTTTAACCTCGAACCTAGACTATAAAAAATTTATAGATGAAGAGGTAAGACAGCAATTTGCTAGAGGAAACTGCATTCATCAATATGGCAGAAGGGGAAGAGCAAAAAGGAATTGCATTCCCCTATTTGTAATGATAGATTATCAGCAAAGTTTAACTTTAAGAAAAAATATTCAGAGAGAGCCAAGTATACTTATGAAAAGAACCAACAGTTTTCCTTTAAAAAAAACAATAAACAGTCGGAAAAGATCAAAATATTTTTATGAATATTCTGATCTCTGAAATAAATAAGATGCTTCCTAAGATGTCATGGTTCCTCAAAACAGTACCTTTATTAAGATCTGCTAAATCATTCCCGTTGCTCTCCGTGCTCAAGTCAGCACTTGGTGCAACACATGCTTCCCCAAATTCATTTTGTTTCCTGGTATCTCCAGAGAGAACAATGCCTGAGGCATTAAATGGAGAAAATCCAGAGCGCGAGGACATTAGGTCTAGAGCTTCAACTTCAAACCATTGCCCTGTTTCATGCTTCACCTTCCATAATTCCATAAACCGTAAGCAAGCCTCTCTGTTCCACAGCAAAGAAGTACAAATACATTGTCAGAGGTGAAAAATAGCATTTTGACATATTTATAACAAATATCTGATGTGCCTAAACTTTGAAGCTACCTGTATTGTGGAGGACCCTTTCATGGTTTCTTGAAATGATTTTCATTTTTCAAATTCATGAAGTTTGAAAATATATCATGGTTGGTGCAAATTAATAAGTTACACTGGGACCAAACTTATATTGATGATATTCTCTCCCGCTCTTTCTCTGACATTTAAAGTAATAGGCATGTTTGGTTCGGTAGAATAAGGGAGAGAAAGAGAAACATAAACGGGACCATGTAGAAACAGGATCATGTTTCTACAATATCATGTTCCTGTTTCCTTTCCCATACCTCACTTTCTTTAACTATACACAGCCAAAAAAGTCTGATAGAAACTTTGTTTCTCCTATAGTTAATCTTGCTGAATTAGCTCACCTATGACTATAGCACATTGAAGGAAATAATTCGTTTGATGTAGTTTGCTAACCAAGGTATGCAGCTTACTTCAAACGTGAGGCACCAAAACTCTCAGAAAATGATATCAAATTTGCCATGTGATCCATGTCAAATCCAGCTGCAGTTGCACGTGCAAAGGCCATGCCCTGTTCTTTCTGCAATACAAGCATACGGGTTTCAAGAACTCTCAAAAGCTGAATTCTGCAGAGAAGAAAAATATGCATTAAAAACAGTTACTTGTGGGGGGAAAAAGGGAAAGGAAAAAAAGTAACAATGCAAGGGAATGCAATATATTGGATTGACAGAATTGAAAAGTATCTTAGTTTGGATTAACATCTATTTGCATTGCTGCCAGTGAATGGGTGGTAGAGTGGTAAAACTCATCCCGGACAACTTAACGCTAATATGTGTCATTATGTACAGATAGTATAGCAGTGACTAGAATGTAAAATCTGGTTAGCCTCCAATGAAATGTTGACTTTGCCTTACTGCTTTGCTCCTAAGTTCCTAGGTGTCATTTTAAATCTAATAGCATATGAAGTGCAATAAATAGGAACGGCAACATTTCATAGGTATTTCCCTTGAACATACTTTGAATTCTCCTCCTGTGTAGTAGAGCCATTTGCATCTGGAGGACTTGGCTGCGACCCAGGCTGTCATTTTATCAAGATAATTCATGTTCAGAACGACATATCATGTTTGTTCACAAAATTATGTCTACAATATGTACCTTATATAGAACTATCGCCTTTTCTGCATCAGCATCAAGCACGGGCTTGCTACCTACGTACCATGATCATTTAAACTTTAGTGTCATGACCATATCATAATTCAAGAAAAGAAAGGCAGCAATGACGAATACGTGAATAACATTAAAGACTAATGCAGACTTGGTGAATGCCGCAAAGATTAAATGATGCGGTTATTAAGACCAATTTATACCAAATCTCTCTTATATGGTTGCAAGAAAAGTCTGATAATAATTTTGGATAAGGGCTATTATGGTATTGTATCCAATGATAAGCATCTTATGCTGAGCATCACTGACCTGACCTAGGGAAACTCGTATGGAGGTTGAGAGTCCCAATATACTGAATTATTAACTCAAATCAATACTATACTTTCGATGAATTAGATGATTTTTATCTCAAAAAGATTACTCACTTGTGTTTAAGCTGGTAAATGTTTTATTTATTATGGTCAACAAAATTACGACGACTAAATACCCAATCAAGGATCATTTCATCAGCTTTTTGGCGAATGGTTATGATTCTGCACAAGGTGGCTAGAAGACTCATAAGCTAATCGACTACACATGCTACAAAAAAGTTTAATTTAGAGGAAACGTGAAAGTATACATTTCTTTAGATATTTTGTCCTACGTAGCACAACAAATCAAAATCTTTCTACCCAAATAAAAGAGGTCTGTATAGATAGAGACAAGACTAGCTAAAATAAAACTTTTGTACTGTCCGCACAGAAAAACTCCATGAGATTAAAAACGGTAGCAAACAAATGCACCTTCAATGCTTTCCAACGATTTAGTTCGATGGTCTTCCACCTGACAAATGGCAGAAGACAAAATGTATCAACTAACATATTTAAACTGAAAATTGAATCGAGATCCCTGTCAACCACTTACAGTGCTTAGACCAATACTTTCATTGCTCTGAACAGTAATTGCTTCCTCGATCTGCAATATTTCGGACTCTATGGTCGATACCCGTTCCAGAACCTCCGGTGTACTCACAAACCGGACAAACCTACACAAAGTCATAGCACAATAAGAAACCAAATACTATGATAGAATCGACTGCATAACCAATGGCAGTCGTCTAGGAAGCTCACGGACCTTTCGACTGTTCCCTTTGTGAACCAAGGATCATGATGGATCATGGGGTCCGGTTTGAGTGTAACAGAATAGCCCCCCTTGGCAATCTGTTCCTTGGCAGCTTTGAGGTGGGCGATGAAAGGGTTGAACAACCCAGACGCGATTTTTTCAGTCCTTCCATTTGCCATGACCAGTAAATCGCACCTGGTGAAGCGGAGAATGTCAATTCCCAACCGCTATCAATGCCAATATTGCAAAATTTCAATCAAGAAGTCGGTCTTCCCATTCACTACGATCACTATATCACACCTGGCGCTAATAGGAGGATAGAACGTGAACAATTTGGTACCGAGATTGCAAATTTAATTGGACAAAAATAGCAAATTAGCACAGATCCCGTACGTAGATCTGGACCAATAAATCCGTATGCAGTAATGAAGCTAAAAAAGAATGCAGCTTTCTTCTCGGTAGAGAATGTGAATTGGTCACCAGCAAGCAACAAACAATTCGGCAACCATAGAAGTAGAAACAGGATGAAATAGGAAAAAAGAGTGCAACTTTATTGTCAGAAAATAACGTGGAAATGATTGTCGATGAAGAAGTAGTCAGCAGTAGTGAGCCTAGAAATTGTAGGAGTAGAACCTGGTCCTCGTCGGAGTGAGCTGGAAGACCGCCGAGTCCAGCGGCGCCTCGCCAATCATTGCTACTTCCGATCAACACCAGACCAGAAGAAGAAGAAGAAGAACAATTAGGGTTAAGGGTTAGAGCCCTTTGCACCCTCTCTCTCTCTCTCTCTCTCTCTCTCTCTCTCTCTCTCTAAAGAAGAAGAAGAAGAATGGCGAATAATAGGAGAGCGAGAGAGGGAGAGAGTACAGCTATCAGCTATCAAGTGGTGGAGTTTGGGAAGTGGGGAGTGGGGACTTTTTTGGATTCCGACAGAGCAACTGAACATTTTTTTAAAGAATAAAATAAGGAAATGGACGAACTGGCGGGGAACCACAGAAATAGTCTTTCGAGTATTTCCATTAATAAGATGCAGATGAATTGGAAATTTTAGACAGTTTTTTTTTTAATGTTGGAAAAAGTAATTATGTCGTATTTATTTTGTAAAAATAACTTGTACAAAAAAAATTACTCTTTAACTAAATTATCTAATATGTAATTATTAGTCGAAGCCAGTCGCACGACTGACTCATTTGCTACTTAGGGTCTGTTTGGTAATGGTGTTTTCACCGGCTTTGGGGTATTTTTAAATCGATCGTCTATGAAAATCCATACTTGTTTTTTTTTTTTTTTAGCCATTGGATTTGGTCGGCTCAAAAGCCACCCAAAATCGGTATAATATTTTTTTGTGGCTTTATAAACACCCCAAAACAGTGGATTTTGGGTGACTTTATTATTTTATTTCATTTATATTCTCGCCAAAAATATAACTACTAATAACTAAACTTTTTTTTTCTTTCTGTGTTTCAACTTTTTTCTTTCTTTCTGTGTTTCTCTTTCTTTCCTTCCCGCGGCTGCTCTTTTCTTTTCGATTGAAGGAAAATTCAGGAACTTGTCTTGTACTTGTCATTGGAGCTCTATTTGGTGTAGAGTTGTTTTCTGAGACAAGAATGCATGAAATTTTTTTTGATGCATGGGTTGTATTCACGTCTATAAATCCATATTTTATAAAAAATAACTTTTACTTATATATTGAGTAATTTTATTATTATAAAAAAAATTTAAAACCGCTGGTTAATGAATTACCAAGCATAGATTTGACTGGTTTAAAAGTCGCTACTTAAAAACCACCAAAAATCGGACCCCTCATAACCGTTCATTTTCGCTACGGGCCTGTTTAGTAACTTGGAAGTGGGAGTAGGATTCTACTGTTCATTGGAAGTGGGAGTAGGAATTCAAGTTCCGGTGTTTGGTTCGCTTGAATGTGGGAGTGGGATTTGGTAAGTGCAGTTACTGAAATCCATGGGACCCACCTCCAAATCCGGAAAACAACTTCCTCTTTTTTGTTGAGGATGTGGGTTGGAAAGTGAAAAAAAGGTAGAAGTAAGTAATTAATTAATATATATAGTACTTAGTTAATCACAAATATTTACTAACTAATTAAATAATTAAATAATTATAATTATAATTATAATAATAATAATTATTATTATTATTATATACCGATTTCTCTTTATATAATATCGAATTATTATAATAATAAATTATTTAATGAAAATAATAATAATAATAATAATAATAAATTATTTTGCTTTTTTTTTTGCTTTTCCTAAAAAAAAAAAATCAAATTGTTGGGTTCATTTTGCTTTGTTTTTTTTTTGGTGGAATTTTTTTTGCAGCCGGATGTGATTTTTTTAATCAGCCGGATGAGCTTAATATTGCTAAATTATTTAATTTTGTAATCTAGCAAAAACTAATTATTTAATTTTTATTAATTTAAAGCTAATTATTTCACTCTGTTAATTTACTAAACTAATTATTTTATTTATTAAAGCTAATTATTTCACTTTCCACTTTCCTATCTCAACCAAACACATTTCTCTGATTTTTCACTTTTCACTTCTCACTTCCTATCTCAACCAAACACATTTCTTCCCTTTGAAAGTCCAAATCCATACATGGATTCCTATCCAACTTTTCTCTTTGAAAGTCTAAATCCATATTTTCCAACACTTACGGTTTACCAAACAGCCCCTACTATAAAAATACCTCATAACCGCTACCCCCTAGTTGCCAAGCAGACCCTTAATGTTGGAGCCGGCTATGACATTATTAAAACATTAGATAAAAATATAAATTATATTAAGTAATTTAAATATGTTTTTATGTATTTTAATTATGGTTTGTGAAAGATATATTTTTAGATTTTTTTAAATGTGTTTGCTTAAATAATATCATTTATTTAATTTAAATATAATTTAAATATTGATATATAATTAGAATCTGTTATTTATTCATATATTTAGAAGCATTTTAGAAAAAAAATTCCTTAAACGTTAGAAGACACATGGGATAACTAGAAGAAGAAAATTTTCTAACTTTTTTATTATTTAATACATGATATATACTTATAGGGTTTTGACGGCTCATGTATTTTGGTACTTCAGATGCAAATATACAGGAGGTTACATTAGATATAGTTAGAGCCTATTTGTATGAAATATATTCTTTTTTTTATGGTCGATACATGTAGCTAAATTATAACGTATGATCAACATGCGGGAGACGAAATCAGCATATGTAAATATTTCAAACATTATAAAATTGTCTAACATATTAATACCAAAACACCCCCACAACATGTGTGTGTGTGTGTTTTTTTTTTTTTTTTTTTAAGAACTAAGAATATCATAATATACATAAAAACTGACAGGTGGCTCCAAGATTTTTCTTTTACTTATATGTGCATATATACAATCGCTATTAATTTGTTTGGTATTGTTTATTGTCATAAATAAATTCGCAATCCTTTATCGCATATAGAAACTGTTTAATAGTACTATTGTGAAAGAATACCAAGAATAATTAGTTACCTGCGAAATAAGTAACAGATAATTTATTACAACACTAATAAATGTATAAATTAACAATACGTAAATTTGCAATTGAGACATGCTTAAACTGTTGGGCATAGATCAAGCTCCTTTATGGTATATTAATTAAATTTATAATATTGCTATGAGTTGTATATGACACTTAAAGGTGCAAGCTGGCCTATTTTTTTTATTTATATTTTAAATCCTTCTTAAAACGCCACCAGTCCAAATGCACAATTTGGTCAATGGTTTATTAACCATTATAATGTTCAATGTGGCAATTTAATTTGCCTCCTAAAATATTAACCATTTTTTACATAAGGAAATTGTTGCCATTGATAATTAGGGAGTATTAGCTTGCATCTTATGTGACTTTTCTAATTGCTTTCATAATGGACTGATTATTTTATCCAAATAAGTACTTGCTAGAGATAGCAAACTTAGATTATAGAGTATTCAAGAGTTATAAAAAAATCTTCTTAGTTTTAGTAGTTACAGCATGTGAAGACATAACTCATTATGGTTGGGTGGGTTCCTATAGAAGAATATTATTATTTTTTTTCCAACTATTTGTGCAGGAGCAGATCCAGAAATATATACTAGGGTGGGCTAGAGCAGCTTGGGATGGACTGGGTGCAGGCTAACTGATCCCAAACAAAAAAACAAAAAAACTATATAGAAAAAAGAAGATTTTTTTTTTTGGGCGGGCTCCAGCCCACCCCACCTTCTACTTGGATCTGCCCATATTTTTGTGGGAGTAAAAAAAATATAATAAAACTGTTTTATGTAATTACAATTTTTATCTGACAGAAAGCCCCTCTATAGGGGTTTGTAATAGCAAATATTACTTCTTCTTTTTGTGATATCCAACATAACATATGAACTTTGTGTATACTGCATCGCATGCTATTTTGACATATTGCCTCCAATTTCACACACACACACACTCGCCTCCCCTAGGGGTGAGCATTTTTCGGTTTTGAACCGAAAACCGAATCGAAATTGGAACCCAATAAGAGATTCGGTTCGGTTTTAAAAATATTAAAATTTCTCATTTGATTTCAGTTTTGGATTTCGTTTCGGTCCAAAACCGAAATCCGAATAAGACTTGTACAATTATGCAAAAACTTTCAATTCTATGCATGTGTTGTAATTAAAATGTGTATATTTTGAAAGCAACGATTCTACTTATGTGTTTTGAAATCAAACTTTGGTAATTTAACAAGCAGTCTAACTTTGGAAACAAATACAATAAATGTGTGTATGAA
>JANAVB010027998.1:7390386-7855386 GCA_029216955.1 Iris pallida | reverse complement strand
CAATAGTTTTTTTGTTCTCAAGATGTCTACTCGTGTGGGGGGAAATGTAGAAGACGTAGAAGATTGGATGCGAAATCCAAATGAAACCTTCATTCCGCGTTTGTTGCGCAAGATTGAAGAACATCTGTCGACGATTTTAGCTGATGTTGCAAAGATAAAAATTGAACAAATGAAGTTATCGCGACGTTTGGAGAAGATTGAAGAATCTCCAGCTTTGAAGGAGGCATCTTCATCTGGAGCATTTAAAATGTGAAGGTGGTTTCCGTTGTATCTTCTTCCGAAGAGGAGGACGTGGAGCTACAGTCTCGTAGTAAAGCATTGAACCGATTTCTCGTATTGGACGCTATAGAAGAAGAAGAAACTGACTTTAGCAGTCCTTCTAAAAGAATGCGTAGAAATTTACATCCGGTCACACCATCCAAAAATTTAATAAGGGGTTCAACCTCGAAGCCTAGCAATTGTACTAGTGTTTCTTCGAGATATTACGACATATTTTTGCAGATGATATACCTGACGAGTAAGTAATATGAGTTTTGATTTAATTCCAACAGTTTTTTCTCCTAATTTATTCGTTTCTTTTCTTAGAGAAATAATATCATCTTGCAACAAAATCTATGTGTCTCGGTGGGAGATGAAGACCTTCGCTCCTTTAACAAAAATTACCAATGGGGTATGTATAGATAGTATATTTCTTCTTAGATGCCATCTATGTTTACTTCGATTCCATCGCTGACATTTTTAATGATTTATTCAGATTGTAGGTATTGTCTCTGCTCTTCTCACCGCGGAGGAACGGAAAAGAACCTCCAATAAAGCTAATGTATAATTTTTACCAATAAAGATGTCGGTGAGTGAGCATTTTATTCTTCAATGCATATGCATTAACAATTTTCTCGTTTGTTTGTCCTTCGTAATGTATTAATTGATGTGTATGTAGAAAGCCACGTTACCTCCATCCGTCAAAAAGCCTCATGAATTATGGAAGAAGTTTAAATATTTTCAGGATTACATGGGATCTTTAAGCACTTGTAAAGAGGTATTAATGTATTTATGTTTAATTATTAATCCTAATTTTCTGAAAATTTACTAATTTGTTTTACCTAATTATCCTGATTCAGATATACATACCCATTCATTTGGGCGAACACTATACTCTTGCAAGAGTTCTGGTTAAAAAAAAGACTGTTGAAATTTGGGACTCACTTGCATCTAAAGACGATCCGATTCAAAGCAGAACAGTTATAAAAGAAATAGTAAGCTCATATTCATCAATTTTTATGAATTGGGTACAAGATACGCGGTATACTAATACATATTGTATTCTGGTAATTGTAGCTTTCAAATTTGGATATCTTTCTCGAAGAAGAGATTTTGAAGCTGAGAGATGCTAGGTTCAGCTTTTCTACTTTTGCAATAAAACGTCCTTCTTATGTTCCCCGCCAACGCAATTTAGTTGATTGTGGAATTTTTGTAATTGCATTCATGAAAGACCGATGTAGCCTGGACTACCGTTCTATCGATGTAAGTATGAAAATATGTCGTCAAAAACTTCAACTTTTTAGAGCAATATTTTTGATGTTATGTTTGTTATATGCAGTTTGATGCGGAAAAGGAAAGACGCAAAGTTGCTGAATGGATTACAACTTCATAGCACAATGAAGAGCTAAAAAAGAAGTCCAATCTGATTGAATATGGAAGACGATTTTTTTTCTCTTCTTCTTTTATATCTAATGTATGGAAACCCCTAATGTATTATGTTCATTTGTTTTGTTGAGTTGTAATGACATTTTTGCCAAACGGCTTCAATTCTTTTTGATTAAGCAGAATCATTTCTGTCCTTCAAATTAATATAATTAAGCAGAAAGGAGTCTTTTGCCCTTCCATCGAATGACATTTTTGCCCTTCTAATTAATTCAAAACACCCCCGAACCCTTTTATTAAAAAAAAGAAAAGAAAAAAAGAAAACAGTTTCGGAGCTTCCTCTTCTTCCATAATCCACTCTGTACTCAAACCTAGGTCATTCTCCTCCAAAATCATCAAACCTTCCTCCCCATTCGCAATATTCACACCATGTCGACATCAGCGGCATAATCATCACCAGCAGCATCACCAATTAGAGAAGATGCACCAGTTACAGAAAATCCAAAAGCGATAGACGGAGAACAACGGAAACCCTATTCTAAGAAAGTTGCACAAAGGAAAAAGGAAAAAGCTGCTAAACAAAAAGAAGTGCAAGAAGAAGTGCAAACAGAATGTATAACTTTGATTTTATGTTCGCAAATTCTGTATATATTACAAGAAAAATGACATTCTCCGTCATAAAACGCATTTGAATGTTAAATTCTATTCGCCGTTTAATTTGGAACGGAGAATGGAATTCTCCGTCTAACTTGAAACGGAGAATGTCGTTCCCAGTGTTAAAACCCATAAGAATGGTCATTCTCCGACCTAATTTTTTTTTTTTTTTGTTTTGCAGAAAGAAAATCTGTCAGGAATAAGGATTCAAGACTTTTCCGTTCTACCTTCAAGCCAATGCTAAATCTTATGGAGGAGGTCAATCGAGATGTTGGCCGTTTACCTGAGCCAGTTATTGGTTCCTTGAAGAATACCGGTTTCTGGAATTTTGTCGAGATTTTCTACCAAAACAGAGTCCACGTCTCCGAAGTGGCCAAGGTAACGGAAGGGCTTGAAAATTTAATTGCAAGTTACACAGAAGAAGAAGATGGCGTCGGGTGCTTTGAATTGAGCACCACTGTTAAAATTGCGCCAAACGTCAAGGATATGGCAGTCATATTCGGTCTACCGCTGAATGAAGAAAGCGTTGATAATATTTCTTACAGAAGATTGATAAAGGAAAAACAACAGCAGCCCACACCACCAGCATCATTGAGCTTGTGTAGAGATCATTTCACAAGATTGCTGGCTAATACTAAGGGCAAACACTCAGAAGTCACGAATAAGGAAGTGAGAGACAAGTTCTTTGAATTGTTACGACGGCTTCGTGGCGGAGATAACGCTGTTAATCCAGATGATTTGACCAAGCTAATAATCTTCCACTTGTGTCAAACAGTATTCTTCACAAAGTCTGGCGGTTCAAATTTACCGTACAGATTCTTGGCCTTGGTAGACAGTGTGGACGTCATCAACAGTATATGCTGGCCAAGGTTAATCCTGGCATATGTAATGGATAGCATAAAGAGGAGTAGAAGCAAAACTGAACAGGGGGATTACTCAATGGCTTTCCACAAATTGGAAGGTTGCACAATATACTTCCTCTATTGGTTTGCAGAACATAGTAAATTTGTGGAAAGGAAGTTCGCCCCAATTCCTGATTACCCAAGATTTTTCACATGGAATGGGTACGAAATCTCAAACTTCCTCAAGGCCGAATATCACAACAAAATGAGATCGAAGATGATATTGGAAGATCTGGTTATACCTATTGGGGAAGAAGAAGGGCATAAAGAAGATGAGCCACCTATAGAAGAAGTTGAAAAAGAGGGAGAGGAAGAACACCAAGAAGCAGGTGGGGATAATTTTGATGAACAACGGATACCACAGCATCATGAAATGGGCGCTGTGATGGACGACTCAGCAAAGAAATTGGAGGATTTGAGAAGACATCATTCTGATATTCTTGCGCAGAATGAAGAACTCAAAGAAAAGTTGAAAGAGATGGAGGCACAAGGAGCGCAGTTACGTGCAGCCAACTTTGAGAATGCCATACTCAAAGAAAAGCTGAAAGAGCTCGAGGCAGAAGAAGAGCAACAACGTGCAGTCAACGTTGTGATGGAGGGCTCTGTGCATGAACTGGAGGATTTGAGAAGACATCATTCTGATATTCTTGTGCAGAATGAAGAACTCAAAGAAAATTTAAAAGAGATGGAGGCACAAGGAGCGCAGTTACGTGCAACCAACCTTGAGAACGAGAAACTCAAAGAAAAGCTGAAAGAGCTCGAGACACAAGAAGTACAACAACGTGCAGTCAACATTGTGATGGAGGGCTCTGTGCATGAACTAGAGGATTTGAGAAAGCAAAATTCTGTTCTTAAATCAGATCTACATGCACAAGGTAAAATCTTTTCTATTTCAAATTTCTGATTTGTAATCTTCCAGGAGAATGACTATTTTCCGTGTACTATAACACGGAGAATAGTCATTCTCCGTGTTATTTGAAACGGATAATTGCTATTCCCTATCATTTCGATACTGGAAAGGTTATTCTCCGTGTAATTCCAAACGGAGAATTCTATTCTCCGTATTATATTACACGGAGAATGTCATTCTCCGTGTCAGGTTCATATCATATATTTTATTGTTGTTTGTTTTATTTCAGTGCGAACAACCAAACAACTCAGAGAAACAAATGAAAGGCTCGTTGAGGAGAAAAGGGAGCTTCAAAATAAAGTTGAATCGTTTAATATTGAAGCCAATAAAAAGGATGAGAAAATTAAAGATCTCGAAGCCATGGTTGTAGTACTTCAGAGTGAGGAGTTTCAAGCAGCTGCTGAACTTGCTGCTCCAAGAGAAGTCAGAAGAAGAGGAGGATCGGGGAGAAAGAGGTTAATAAAAAGCAATACAGTTGGAGAGGCTAATAAAAAGCGGAAGGTTAATACCGCTCCGAAATCCCGAGAAGACGCCAAAATGGCTGAATTAAAGAAGAACCACGTCATACTAGGGGAATGCGATGAACTCTTACTTTGGAAATATGCGGATGAAGAGCTGAAGAAACAATACATCGACATCGTAATTCCCAGAAAGAATTCTCCAAAGTATGTATTCTGAAACCTTTTTTTCTTTCGTTTTTTCTAGACTTTTTTCACAATTATGTAATGAGAATCTATCTTTATTAATTTAATCTAAACTAAATTTATGTGCAGTGATATGGTATACGAATTTTTTCCGGAAAAGGATGAAAATGGAGTTTCAGTCCAGCTATCGGCAGTAGACATGCAAGACATACTCAACTATGACGACATGGAGGCTAGCATACTGGACATAATAATAAGGAAGATGAAAGAAATTCAAGGCAGTAAAAGGTATGCCCCGTCTAGTTCGAAGGAGGTGCCATTGATCTAGAAAAAAAAGTCGGCGCCCCAATCACATAAGTGGTCTGTATTCATGACGGCCCACACATTGGTAATCAAACAGAAAAATCCATATTCATGTGTATACCGATGAAAAATGACAGAAAAAAATTACTCATGATATTGTGTATTGTTTTTGGGAAACAGACCATCGTTCAACGTGCCATTGAAGAAAACGCAAAACCCGGCGCCTTTGAAGACATCCAAACAGAGTTAGTAGACTTCGTCATGGGTTTGGAGGACGACATAGAGTTGCTATTCATCCTACTCTTTAATGTAACCATCAAACACTATACTCTGCTCACATTCAACTTTATCTCCTACGACTGGACACACTACAACTCCTTGAGGCTAACCACGTACGATACGTGCAAGGTGGATGCAGAATTAATGAAGAAAACCTTAGAGCCTATCGTCAGGAGAAAAGTTGATATGTTGAGGGAGAGATGCCCGACGAAGAAGGAGTATGAGAGCAAAGTGCTGAATTGTTCTCTAAATTGCCCACAACAACGGGCACCCAACTGCCTCTTGTACACGGCGTATTATATGAATATGTTGACGACTCCTCCCTTCGAAATACCGGAAGAAAATGACAATGAAACTCACCAGAAGATTACAACGATGAGGTTGTCATGGGCTAAGGAGTTGCTTTCAAGCAAATATATAACACGAACCTAGCAATGATATTGTAAAACAACAATGTAATTATGATGTAATTGGGCAAGGAACTTCTGTCTTTTATAAGCTCTGCTTTTATAATATAATTATTTTTGAATTACATTTATATTGTCAAAACCACGAAAAGTTTGACTTTTATTTACATATGAAATAACTCGAAATCATGCGCCAAAAGGGCAGTCATTTTTATAATAAGATCTCCCAACTTCTGCCATTTATTGGCAAAATTTAACAACTCGAACTCATGCGCCAAGCTGCAGTCACTTTTATTGTCATTAATACCAATGAATCTGCCATTTATATGCCATTAATACCAATGAATTCTTCCATTTATATGCCATTTATTCCTAATGAATCTGTCCCTTCGGATTATATTCTCCGTTTTAATTGGAACGGAGAATGGAATTCTCCGTTTACTTGAAACGGAGAATAACTTTCCCGTTTAAATTAAATCGTTTGAGGATTCTATTCACCGTTTATTTCGGAACGGATAATAACATTCTCCGTCTGTCTTGAACGGATAATAAACACATTAAAATGTTCATTCACCGTTTTTATTTAAACAGAGAATGACGTTCTCCGTGTCTTTCGAAACGTAGAATGTTATTCTCCGTTTAGTTTGAAAAGGAGAATGAAGATGAGCTTGATAAAAATATGACGAGGTTGGTATGGACTAAGAAGACTACAATGATGAGGTTGGTATGGGCTAAGAATTAGATTTCAAGAGAACTTATGTCTTTTATAATGTCTGCTCTGTTGACTTTTATAATAAAATCCTTTTTGAGTTACATTTACATTATGATAACCACGAAAAGTTTGACTTTTTGAGTTACATGTACATTATAAAAGTCTGAAATACTACATAAAATCCTACTATCAAGAAAAAAGTTGAATGTGAGCTGCGTGCGGGCATCGCAGAGCAATGGAACTCCTTGAAGCAAAGGAATTCCTTGAGGCAGTGAGTTCCTTTGCATCAGTGAGTTCCTTTGCTCGGAGGATGCACGATGAAGTGACTTGCCTCAAGGAGTCATCCTACGGTTCCTATGCTCTGACGATGCACGATGAATACCATCTACCACGTGGACACGAACTAAAAGACGACAGAGAACAACACTCCTCACAGATGAAGCTTTCAATTGAATTCCTTGAGGCAAATCACTTCATCGTGCATCGTCAGAGCAATAGAACTCCCTGAACAAAGGAACTCCGTGCATAGTCAGAGCAATGGAACTCCATGAACAAAGGAACTCCGTGCATAGTCAGAGCGAATCAAAGTGCGAGCGCAATAAATCCAAACCCACACTCTGTCGGAGCGCTCGCACTTTGATTCGCTCTGACTATGCACAAAGTTCCTTTGTTCATGGAGTTCCATTGCTCTGACTATGCATGGAGTTCCTTTGTTCAGGGAGTTCCATTGCTCTGACGATGCACGATGAAGTATTTTGAATTAAGGAATTCAATTGAAAGCTTCATCTGTGAAGGAGTGTTGTTCTCTGTCGTCTTTCAGTTCGTGTCCACGTGGTATTCATCGTGCATCGTCAGAGCATAGGAACCGTTGGATGACTCCTTGAGGCAAGTCACTTCATCGTGAATCCTCCTAGCAAAGGAACTCACTGAGGCAAAGGAACCCACTGCCTCAAGGAATTCCTTGAGGCAGAGCACCGTACAAAGCCATCCTTCTTCAACAAGAAATATGTCGAAGAAATAGACTCCTGGCTGACGCTTCGACAGAGCGTGGAACGATAATAAACTCCAAACTCATGCACATCTCAGTCTTCTGAAGGACTTCACCACCGTGCATCGTCGGACCAATGGAACATGTTGAAGAAATGAACTCCTGGCGGCAAAGGAACACCGTGCATAGTCCGAGCCAATCAACGTGCGGGCGCTTCGACAGAGCGTGGGTTGGCAATAAATCCAAACCCAGGCACATATCAGTCTTCTGAAGGACTTCACCACCAAAGCTTCTTCGAACGAGGAGATCGACAACCAAGAGGAAAGAGTCTTGCCAAGGCGGGGGATCGGTAGAGTCCATCTCCATAAGAAAAGCTAAGTGAGACGAGAACAAACTCTCTCTACACTACTGCCATTTATAGGCATGGAACAACTCGGACTCATGCGCCAAAAAGGCAGCCACTTCGAATTCAATTCAATTAATTTCCATCAATACCAATGCATCTGCCCCTTCTCAATTAAAGCTAAGTAAGACTAGAACAAACTCTTCCAACGACGACCATTTATATGCCATTAATACCAATGAATCTGCCCCTTCGAATTCTGCCAACTTTGATACCCCCTACTGTATCAAAGTTTTTTTCTTGATACAGTAGGGGGTATCAAAGTTTTGATATCCCCTATGTATGACATGTGGGCCTTTCCTGCTTTATAAAATGTGTACACATATATATATACATAAATTTTAATAGGGCCCACAAAACTCTTTTCTAACAAAACTCTTTTCAAAGTTTTGATACCCCTATGTATGACATGTGGTCCCCTCTTGCTTTGTAAAACGTGTAAACATATATATATACACATAAATTTTGAGATGGCCCACATGTCATACATAGGCTCCTGTATCAAAGTTTTTTCCCTTTTAAATGGGCCCCATACATAACTTACAAAAAAAGTATAAATAAAACAAAATTTTGTTATAGTCAAGATTTGAACCAATGACCTCTTGAATACAAGTCTAGCATTGTAACCACGATACCACAATAGCATTCTCCGTGTTTTATTAAACGGAGAATAACATTCTCCGTTTTGAATTACACGGAGAATAGCATTCCCAGTGTTAAAAACACATTAGAATGTTCATTCTCCGTTTTAATTTAAAACGGAGAATGATATTCTCCGTTTCATTTGTAACGAAGAATTATATTCTCCGTTTTGAACTTCACGGAGAATGTCGTTCCCAGTATTAAAACGATTGAGGATTCTATTCGTCGTTTAATTTGGAACGGAGAACGGTATTCTCCGTTTATTTTGAAACGGAGAATAAGATTTCCAGTGTTAAAAACACATTAGAATGTTCATTCTCCGTTTTAATTTGAAACGGAGAATGAAATTCACCGTGTCATTTGAAACGGAGAATGTTATTCTCCGTTTTGAACTGCACGGAGAACATATTTTCTCCATTTTTGATTTACTACGTTTTGAAATTGGAATTTAATGTTCTCCATTTTTATCTAATTGTCTTCTCAAACTTTTGCATTGGAGAACATATTTTTTTATCTAATTGTCTCGTGTGAATGACATCTTGCCACATAAGAAAGACATTGTCTTAAGTCAACGACGTTTCATTTTCTTTCATTTGCTCATTGTCACTTATTCGCTTTCGTACTTTACAATTACGATAATCATGACCCGATTTTGTACAAAATCAACGTACTCTAGGCTTCGGGATAGGATGACTTTCTGTAGGCTGGCTTGATTTCCCTTGAGAAGGCCTTCCTTTTGTTGCTACCAGATTTGGCTCTTTTAAAGCTTCATGCACTCCATGAACTGCATCAGCTACCATTTGTTCTTCTTCGCCAATATCGATCACCATTTCTTTCAACTCCATCAGAACAGACGACATCAACTCCGTTCCCCTCTCTTAAATTTTGCTAGATTTTTTACAATAGTATGTAAACAGATTAACTTGTTCATTAATAGCACCATACCTTCTGCTCTCAATAATGTCTGGGTGGATGAATCTTCTTTCTGAGCCAGGTCCGGAGAGATAACTCTCTTTGCAATCCTTGAGCCAACAAGATTTTATCAAGTTCTTTGGAATATCTCCAATTTGCAATCTCTTCATTGCTGAAAAAATATGCCTACAAGGAATCCCCTTGGTCTCCATCCACATGCATTCATAATTTATGATGTTGTCGACCGGATGAAATGTAACCTTCCGGTTGACACTGTTTGGCGACAAATACTTTTGGACAGTACAAACTTCTACCTCTCTTAGATGTGATGATGGGGAACAGTATATGCATCAGAACGTGTGATTTCCTTCCTTACATCTATAAACACCGTTTTAGTGTAAATTGCGGCAAATTTACCTTCTATTACGGCCATGCTAGTTTGATTCACAACTGGTGTTGAGAATTTATCATTGACATGCTTACCCATCTGGCCGTAACGTAAGGCCGCCAAACCGTGGTCACAATTTTGAAGGGCCTTCCAAAGTGGCAGCTTCTCATTCAAAAACCTTTTCAAAAAAGCGTTCATAGATTCACATCTATTTGTTGCTGTAGAACCGCCAAAATAATTACCACGTAGAAATGTGTCCGCCCATCGCTCCCTCGTTCTGTACAATGTAGTGGTCCACTCATTGTTTTCTAAATTATAATCTGTTAGCATCTGTAATGCTTGTGGTCCGTATTACGTATTTCTGGAATACGTGTACGTATTTTATTCTGTATTAGCATGATTTTCTGTTAGCTTGTATCTTGGCTTGGTTATTTCTTGGCTTGGTTCGGCTTAGCTCGGTTTTTCTTTGGTTCAATATGAACCAATGTGAACCCCCTACCTACCACCACCATTTGTATTTATTAGCCCATTCTTTTCTCTCTCTTCATTAATCTCATCTTCTTCTTCCTCATTACTTCTTACCTACCAGAGAGAGAAGAGGGAGGTCTAGGCAAGTGCAACTTGCTTCGTGGAGGAATTCTGATTTTATTGCTCCATTCTCTTCTTTACTACATTCTAAAGCACTTTAGTATTTGACATTTCTCATTTCCATGGCTGGATTCTTGTAGATCTAAGTTTATTTCATTTTCGGATTTTTTGGGTTTTGATCTATTTAATCTTGTTATTTCCTAGTTTTGATGGTTCCATGTTGTAGAGAATCTCGTTCTACCCCATTTTGACCTATAGAAGTTCGAATTTGGGCTCCGGATGATAGAGTTATGGAGCTTGGAAGCTTGGGTTCATGGTGTTCTTCTCTGAAATTTGGGGAAGAAGAACAGTGCTTGACTTGACCGCATGGCAATCCATACGGCAAGTGATTCAGCCGTATGAGACTTCTAGCCGCATGGGCTGAGTCTCATTTCTTAAACCGCATGAGGCCCTTGCGTTCTAGCCGCATAAGCCTGCTTCCATCCTTGGCCGCATGAATATGAATTGAACCTGACCGCATGAGCCATCAGTTCCTTCTAGCCGTATGGGGTCCCACTTGCCGTCAGCCGCATGTGCGTCCGTCGCTCCCGGCCGCATGGATTTGCCTTCCTTGACCGCATGAATCTTGTCCCGAGAGCCGCATGAACTCGGGTCCTTCAGCCGCATGCACACCCGTTCCCCGCTAGCCTCATATGCGCCTATCTCCTTGAGCCGCATGAACTCTAGTACTTGCAGACCGCATAGGCTTGGTTCCCCGCTAGCCGCATGTGCCCCTACCCCGTCAGCCGCATGAGTCTGCCTTCATCCTGGCCGCATGGAGCCTTCCTTCCTGCTTGCCGCATGGGAGCTAGTCCTACTCCTAGCCGCATAGGTTCCTGCCCTCCAGCCGCATGCGCACCCGTTCCCCGCCAGCCGCATGAACCCCCATTTCAACACTTCCCAGCAGCATGGACCCGAACTCCTTCTTAGCCGCATGGGCTTTTCCCTTATCAGCCGCATGCGCCTGATACCATCCAGCCGCATAGGCTGTTCCCTTTCGAGCCGCATGAGATCCATCCTGGTCGCATATGCTTTAGCCGCATGGCTGTTCTATAGCCCTGTATATTGATATTTTATTAGATATTTTACGTCCATTTTATATCCTTACGCCTTTTGTCGTGAACTTGATAATCATGGGTTTGTTTAATATGTTTGGAAATGATACCTGACATGACACGATAGTGACCCGTAGTGGTGCACTCCTGACATAAGTAACCTGACATGACCTGATAGTGGCCCGTCGTGGCGCACTCCTGACTAGAACACTTGGCATGATAACCTTACATGATTATCTCAAATAGCTGTTGCGACGGCTACCTGACATGACATGACCTGTATAATTAGTCCTGGACACCGTGGGCGATTGTGCTTGTACAAATAAACCAGTCCTGTCTTGCATCATGTCTAGGGAGGGAGCTCCTGAGTACCACGGTCAGGAGTACCTATTGAAATGGACTAAGGTTAATAACTAGATTAACACATTAGTCATGAAGAGATTTCCCAGCTACAGGCAATCCCGTTACCTGGGCGCGCCTGGGATCTGTAGTCTGCCGTCGAGCAGGGCACATTTCCAGCACACTGTCATGTATTGCACCTTTCAAGTCACTTAAGGGTACATGCATTTCCTGGACGGTGTACCCACCTGAATTCAACCCTAATCTTTCGACCTGGGTAACCTGGATGGTCTGCAGGGCTTCTGGCTGTGGAATAATCTCACTGCATCTTGTTAGTAATTAGGCCTGTGACAACCCTAGTTAGTTAAAGTATCAAGCCGTAGTTCTTGCTTGGCCGTGAAATGATTGGATGGAGTCTAACCAGTCTAGTCTTTTCCTGATCCTGTTCCAGATTATTGAATGACTAGAATGCTTGTATTTATTTTACCGATAAATGGTGAGAAACCAAGCTCCGTTCAGACGAAGGGTTACAACCCCGGTCCTTGTTTGGTTTACGGGTTGTAACCTGGTTATCTAAATAGTTCCATGGTTATCTCGTCGTATATCATCCTGATGTGTTTTCTTTATTTTCTAGTTCTTACTTTTATTTATATCTTGTGCTGATTGCTGGTTTTAGTTCCTAAGTGAAGCTTCCTTTGTGGCACTTGCTCTTTCTGGGATCTGACCCAGCTGGTTTTGTATGGCCAGATTTCGGAGCAGCTCCAGAGGATCTACCGACCTTCCAGCCAGATGGTGACCACTAGACGGAACCCTGGCAACGAGTGGGTTTATTTTTAATCTTCCACTTATTGTAAAAATATTCTTTTGAGGCGTTTAGCCGACGAGCACCTGTTTAGCTCGATTGTATTTACTTACTGTCTGCCTACGGGCTGTAACATGATTGACAGATCCTAGGGTTGATCATGTATGACTAAACTCTTGCTAGTCCTCACATTTTGTAACGACTAGCTTCATGATCAGCTGAATATGTAATATTTGGGACGCCTTATTATTGTATATTTAATGATCATACATCTTGTAACATTTACTTACTTGCTTGTGATTGAGACACTAGGCTTGTTCATGACCATAGGAGACTGTTGGCTTGTAGTAAACCCTCATGTATCTAGACAGCCGTGACCGTATAGCGAGATGGAATTCATTTCAATATACGTAGCTGGCTATGTCTGCCCCCGCTCTCCAGTATTCTGGTTCTGGGGCGTGACAGCATCTGCTGCCAACGGTTTTCAAATTCTTCGACTGAATAGTACCTGTTTAGAAAACATGGACATTAACTAAAGTTGTGATATTGTAACAACAACATACTTCAAAGTAAAGTAGCAAGTGTGCTATGTACCTTTTAATCAGAAGACTCAGTTTATTGTGAAAACCCTCTCGGTGTACATGTTTGGCAGCATTGTTAAGGATATGCCATGAGCACGTTCGATGAACTACGCTGGGCATTAAATCCTCAATTGCTTTATTCATGGATCTGCAACCATCCGTGAGAACTGTCACTGGTAATTTGCCATTCATACACTCTAGGAATTTTTCCAGAACCCAAGAATAAGTCTCCGCAGTCTCATTATGGATCATTGCAAACCCAAACACACAAGTCATCGCATGATTGTTTGTACCCACTAGAACCACCAACGGCATTTGACTTTTATTTGTTTTATATGTAGAATCGAATGCTAGTGAATCTCCAAATAATTCGTAATCGAATCGACAAGAACCGTCAGCCCAAAAGAGATGGGTCAATCTGGAATCTTCGTCTACCTTGTAGTCGTAGAAGAAATCTGGGTCACTGTTCTCCTTTGATTGAAGAAATGTAAATGTTGTTGAAGCATGAACATCGTCGATTGCTCTACTATCTTGAGCTAGAGCGTTGTATAAATCCTTTCTCGTCCATCCAACATTATCCCAGCCACCTTTCTTCTGGACAAGTAAATTCCATATCTCTCCAGTCCCCATCCCTGATTGCTTCATAATCTTAATTTCTTCCAACTCTGTGGGTGTTATATTACGATGGGATCTCAAAAAAGCTGATTCATAATTATTCGCCAGGTTATGGTTGTGATGTACATGAAATTTTTTGACGGACCACATCTTTGTTTTATGGGTGTACCCAATACGAAAAATTGCTTTACAACCACTTCTGCTTTCACTTCTTGGCTCACGAACCCTGTTTGGAGCTTCCTTGTATTTCTTGTGTCTGAATCCCGCATTCGAACAACACCAACTACGGATCGTCACCATACCAGATTTGTTTTTCTTTACCTCGTTCTTTCTAATACTGAAACCATATGCTTTTGAATAAATCCGGTAGAATGTCCCTGCTTCTTCAATAGAGTTGAACTGTAGGCCAACAATATCTTCTTCTAAGAGCATGGTTGGATCTTTATTAATGTTGGCAGATTGTAATATTTTTTCATCGTCGCTGCATCGAAATCCAATGGAGATTCATCGTCGTCCCTAAGAACAGAATAAAACAAAATAAACATGAGAAATAGATGTAAAAATATAATGCATTTCTTAAATCCATTAGAAAGGGTGATGCGAAATAATATTTCGTTGTTTGAGTTGATGTCTTCATCTTGTTCTTTACTGTCTCCTAAGCTAACATCTTCCAAACTTTGCTCATCATCCAAATCATCTGACAGTCCTCTTGAAAGAAGGCTTTCTTCATCGACTAAATCTTCCACATGACGATCACTTTCTCCATGTGACGTCGACATTGAAGAAAATAGAGTGTGTTAGAAACCAGCAGAAGAAACGAAGGACAATAAACAATACAAGAAGAAAGAGTAATGATATTATCGTACCTCCAAATTGACCCTCTATATATAGCCCTTTCATCTGATGTGGCATGTTAAATAAATGAGCTTCTTAGCATTTTCCTAAATTAATAGTGTGTCATCTGACATGACTGATGACATGGCAAATTTTAATCCAAAAAGTTAACTACCCAATTTTCTCCATAATAATTTAACGTTAATATCAATGTTATTTTAATGTTAATATTAATTTATGTTAATATTAATGTTAAGGTTAATGTTAATATTAATATTATTGTTAATGTTAACGATAATATTAATATTAATGTTAATGTTAATCTGGAATATTAACTTTAATGTTAATTTTTATTTTTAGTTTTATTTAAAAAAAATTGCCACGTCAGCTGCCAGATCAACATATCACGTCAGCTGCCACGTAAGGATGGACAGTTTGAAAGTGCAATTTGGAGGTACAAAAAGCATTATTCAGGAAGAAACAACTTCCAGCAAGGCAACAACACAACCTTTTCGTCTTCATTGTAACTCCGCCACGTGGCCCTCTTTTGATGGCTCATGAAAAATCTTGAGTGATTCTAGGAGCAAGCATAATTTTAAGGAAACAACTTCCAACAAAACAACTTTCTCGTCTTCTGGGTACATGTATTATTAAAATGTGTAGCTAATAACGCATGAGGAAGCATGCAACAGCAATCTCCACGTGGCCCTCTTTTGTAGGATAACACATGCAGCAGCATTTAATGCTACGAAACCCTATTGTCTTGTTATGTATTGTGTATCCTATGTGGCATGAGGCAGAAGACAATAACTTGCATAGGCGGCTATATTCACAAATGACAATAAGTTTAAAAAGTCATCTCCAATGCAAAAAAGTATTGAGAAGACAATATAAAGTAATTTTTTACGACTTCCAAGACAACCTTTGCTCTTCTAATGATATGGTATCAGTGTTTATTATTAAATTGTGTTGAATAACACATGTAGAGCATTTAATGCTACGGGACCTGTTGTGTTAAGGAACACAACATGTGAGAGAGGGGCTATGTTTGGTTTACAACCAAACTTTTTACAACCTTCTTACAACTTACACCTATTTGCTGACATGTGGGCCATGCCACCACCTGGCCCACATGTCAGAAAATAGGTGAGTGGTTGTAAGAATATTGTAAATGTTTGGTTGTAACTGTAGCATTGCTCGGTGAGAGAGAACCCGAGAGAGAGAGAAAGAGAGTGTGGGAGATGGGATAAAGAGGAAGGATCGAGCTCGACTAGATTTTAAACTTAAAATTCAATTTTTGGTTATCATTACTAATAACTAGTTTGCACGTACGAGTTTAGACGAACACTAACCGAGCCCCGAGCAACGTGACATCAGCTAGCTAGGTTTCTAATACCGTGGCATTCGTGTTAATTTAAACATTTACAATATTATTGAAACTAATATGACTACTAAAATTAAAAATAGTTTTGGATTTAACATTTACTTCAAACTAGTTAAAGTTAAAATTGCATTCTTTTTTATTTAAAATGTAATTGAAACTACAATTAATACTAACATTCGCTTGTCCCGTAGTTTAAGTCGTATTTCCCTCGATGCTAGGCTTGACGTAGCCCTTGCTTGTCAAGTCGTTGCACGAACACATTAGAAAAGAGTTTTGTTGGGCTATCGAAGTATAGCAAGCACCGTCCCGTGTCACGTGCATTTGTTAAGCAGTGAAAGGGTATGAAGGCCACTGGCAATGTCAAGACATCACGGACTATAGCTGGGTTAGACGACGACCCTTTTGCCGTGGGCCGAATCGGTCCCTTGGCCTAGGAATGGATTGGTTGAAGGAGCAATACACAAGAATAGACTGCCATAGCTGGGTTAAACGACGACCCTTGATTCTCGACAGGTTGTAATATCTAACTGTTGTTAGATAGTAGAACTAGACAGCGTTCTACGTCGTTTCTGCGGTGTAGGCTGGGACGCTGTCACGCACTCATGCCCTTACTCCGGGTGCGGGTCGTGATAGGGTGCGCGAGAAAGGAACACTGTCGCTATCGATTCGGTCGGGACCGATAGGTCGGGATCGATTGACTCGATCGAACGGGAACGGTTGAATTAAGATCCATTCTCTCGCCTGAAGTAAACTCAAGGTGAGTGGCTGACCCTCCTCTTCTCGACCCCCTTCCTAGGTAAATCAATAATGTTATTGCGAATGAAAGGATAAATACAAGGGCACAAACACGGGAAAGGGATTGAGTTTTCAAAGATAATGTAGGCTATGTCTTAATAACTAAAAGGAAAATATGTCTTCGCACGGTTATGGACAACTTGTCGACAACATAGTTTTCTCTATCATCACAGGTTTAGCGGAGACTTGCATCGGAGCTAGCTACTTGCGTTGAAAGGATCCCGATTAACAAAGCTATACGTCCAGGATGGTTCCAGAGTATCCATTCCATAACATGACAGCGTCCCAGCCTACACCGCAGAAACGACGTAGAACGCTGTCTAGTTCTACTATCTAACAACAGTTATAATATCAAAACCTATCGAGAACGGTCAACTCCGAATGGAGGACAAGCAATATCAATATAATATACTCAATAAGCTATGATATTGTTGCGACCGTCCAGTGTAGGTATTTATATATGGTATTTATGGTGCACATCATCTTAATTCAACCGAGTAGTTCAAAGGAGGGAATTATGTATGGTATTTATGGTACACATCATTAGGACGGGTTGCGACCGTTAAGTGTTGTGATAAGCTATGATATCAGTAAGTTTGGGATCCTTCGGATATTGGGCTAGCAACCCGTATCGAAGCGATCATAGTCTTACACATAAGGATGCCAAAGATGCATTACGGTGCGAACCGTCCATGGTCATTGCGTGATGACAGACCATGGTCATTGCTGCGACAGACCATAGAGAACTTGCATCAGCTAGCTATGGCAGCAGTGGAGAGAGGTGCATCGGCTACAGTTCAGGGAGCACCATGACTCCCTAGCAGATCACATATCGCTCTAATAATTCAAATCACATTTTACATTTATTGTCGTATCTTATATTCCAGTTCAGCTTTACTTTCCGTATTTCTCACCATGTTATGTTTCCATTACTCACATGCTCTACCTGCTTTTATATTATACCATGATTTGAGACTAAGTTCTATTTGAAAGAAGGGTTACAACCCCGGTCCTTGTTCGGTCCAAGGGTTGTAACTCGGCTTCAAATGGTTTCCAAGTCGCCTATATCTTTGTCTTGTATTTCATTATAATGTCTCTTATAGTATTTGTCAATTCATATGGAACTGCTGTTGGTGTTTGTACTTGCTCATTTTTCTGACAGGATACCGTTGACATATTACAATTGTCTCGTGTGACTGATTGCCCGACCTATTATGGTGTCGAGTCTGATGGAGTAGACCCGGGCTGTGGCTTATTAGTAGAGCCACTAGACTTTGCTCACCCTGAGTAGTGTAGCTTAGTTAGGTTTGCCTGGCCTACGAGCTAGCTAGTACTTTTTAGACTGTAGTAGTTTTTATATATTATGTGATTCTCTGGGTTGTTTGTGTATAGCTCTGGACTTGTGTGGATCTTGGACTTATTTCATGTTCTCATCATTCATATTTTCCTTTCCATACTATCTACCTTAGTTTTACATTTGTGATTGAGACTGTATTGCTATGTCACCTCCATTCGGAGTGTATATACTGTACAGGTACATTTATCTGTTTAGTTGTAGTATTTATAGATGACCAAGACAGCGTTCTACCGCCGAAGCTACGGCGTAGGCTGGACGTAACCACATACTCGTGTCCCTAATCAGGGTGCGGGTCGTGACAGAAACACCGTGACCTTCATATAGATAGGGCCGGTGGGCTGAGATTAGCGCTGGGTGCAGGCGCAGGGCCTGCCACCCTTATGCATATGTTTAAGTTTACGGTTGGTTGGTTGAGTGAAATGATATGATTTCTTATATAAAGTTCTAACCTTGCAGGCTAGGCGAAATGGGACATAGATGAGCACGATCACAATGTTTATGTTAAGATTATGTTTAACTGTATCTGCCGCAGGGACACGGTGGTGGACAAGTTCAGGATATGTTCGGCTCGAGGCGGGGCTCGGCTTGGACGTCCAGATGCATGGAGTCCTTAGCGTTCAAGAGGAGCTACCGCATTGGCATTCGGACTTGCGATATGGAGATGTTCAGCCGAAGACTACTTGTTGGCTAAAAAGAGGCATAATGTATGGAACAATGTACTCCTTTGTGAGCTAGAGAGATCATGAGTGTTGTAGCCAATTGGCATGATGAGTTGGGCTATTCAGAGCCATTGTAACCTTCAGTTCATTATCAATAAAAGAGATTCTTGTTGTATACTATGTTTTCCTTTCGCTGCTTATGTTATCAATTTGAGCTATAAACACTATTGTGAATCTGTTATCTTGCCTTGTACGAGCGCAACTCCAGGCTCGTACGGCATCACGCCCCAGCGATGACGATGATTCGGGTAAAAACTTGATAATGATGAAGACGGTAACTCGGTCGACAAACGTAAGTATCGAGGTATGATCGAAATTTTTTTACAGTAGCATTAATATTAAATCTATATTGGCTTTTCTGTTAATTTAAAATTTACAATATAATTAAAACTAATATTACGAAAATGCTATTTGCTCCCAAAAAATTTGGGTGATACCATCTTCCATTATGTGGCATATGACATGGTTGCTAACATGACAGCTGACATGGCAAAATTTAACAATAAAATTAATATTAAAATGAACATTAATAGTAAATAAATAATTTAATATTAAATTAACATTGATTAATATTAACATTAATATTAACATTAATATTAGCATTAGCATTAACATTAATATTAATATTGACATTAACATTAACATTAAAAAAATTTGGGTAATTAATTTTTGGGGTTAAAATTTGCCATGTCAGCTGTTATGTCATCTGCCATGTCAGATGCCACATAATGGGAGATGGCATCACCCAAATATGTTGGGAGCCCAAGCGACTAATTGCTAATATTAATACAGTGGCATTACCGTTATTTTCCAATAGATTCGTGACTTGTTCGGTCACACCCCTCCACGAGCGGGTTACATACACCCGCGTAAACGAGGGGTTAAATAGCCTTTTCCAAAGAAGAGAACCCATCCGACTAGAGAGAAACAAAGGAAAGAAGAAGACGAACAGTCGCAATGGAGAGGAGCAAGATCAATTGCAGCGGATGGGCCGTCATCCCTACCGAGATTCTCTCGATGATACTGGTACTGTCGGGGATGCCGGCGGACGAGGTAATGTGCAACGTGGCCCCAGTTTGCCGTTCGTGGTGGAAGGCGCTCAACGGTCCCTTAGACTATTGGTCTAACGTCGACTTGGTACAGTGGTGCCGGAGGACCCAGCAAACCGCTGAGATTAGTTTGACCGTAATGAAGCTCGTGGCTCGCAGTGAGGGACATCTAGGGTCCCTCTCCGCGTACAAGCTCGACGAAGCAGCCTTCTCTTTTGCATGTTTAAGGCCAGTGCAAAATTTTATTTGGTCTTATTCTAGTACTTTATTTTTTCTATTACAAAATTTTACGTTTACTTTTGTTAATTTCTATTGATGTTTTCCCATTTTTATAATACAGTGGGAAATTTCTAAGGGTGCTGCACATTCCGAAGTGCGACGTGAGTGATGAAACTTTCGTGAGACACTTGGAGTTTCTCCCTGTGCTGGAAGAACTCGACATTGTTTTCCATAAATAAATTCACTTTATTTGTTGTGTATCTGGAAAAATTACAACTGTAGGAATCCGATCTAGAAGACGATCGCTTTATCCCTTGGACTATGCGAAGAAGAAAAGCTCTCAAAATTTTGACAGTAAGTTAGATAACTATGTATCTGTACAATGAATGAGAAAAAGAACTATATTTATAGAGTCAAAAATAACTGAAAGGATAACTGTCTTCACAGCCTGTGCCTAGTTAAAAATCATGCAGGATTTAACATACGCAAGGTTGTGAGCAGTTACTGGACGTGGCCTGTAACTGTTGGACACATGGCAATCATGCATGAGTCGTATGCAAGTTACAGGGCACGCAAGCGAGAGATCAGTGGCATGGCTGCCACGTACTCCAATTTGATGAAATCCATGCAGACTTGTTGAAGACAAAATCTACGCAGACTCGGGGCAGAAAGCTTCAAAATCCACGCAAACTTGGGGCAAGAAGCTTCAGGATCCACGCAGACTTGGGGCAAAAAGCTTCAAAATCCACGCAGACTTGAGGGAAGAAACTTCAGAATCCACGCAAACTTGAGACAAAAAGCTTAAAATATACGCAGACTTTGGAAAAGAACATAATCCACGCTTGATTGAAACAGGACTGCCAGCTGTCTTGATTCGACATGCTTCGACTGACACAAAATCTCTGACCGTGATTGCTTTTGTCAGTCGCATTAAATGACAAGAAACTCTTTTGGTATGCCAACTTGGTGAAGGCTGAGTCTTGCTGAAGAAGATTTTAAAAGTCACGCAATAGGCGGCTGTGATCTCTCGAGTTCTGTGCATACGTGGCATACGAGAAGACATTCTTCGACTGTCGTGCTGTCAGTCATAATTACACTCTGACAAACGATGAGTTGTTTTCCAGCGTGACTTTTGAATATTGTCCTGATCAACTCAGCGTGACTTTCATTTTTGAGGCCTACAAAACCCCCTTCAAAGTTTTCGAAAAATGATAAATTATTTTGAAATACTTTGAAAATGAGATGATAAAATGAATTTAGTCACGCTGAGATGACTTTAAAGAGATATTTATCCCTAAATGATTGGACTGTTGGGATTCTGTGCAGTTAGGATCCCGTATCAAGCTCCTAAATCGAGGCAAATCATGATGGGCCGTTTGGAATTCTTCATGAGCCTATAAATAAGCCATAGATTACTTCTTTCCTTCTTTACTTGCATTTGAAAGAGAG
Organism: Iris pallida; assembly: GCA_029216955.1. Lineage (NCBI taxonomy): Eukaryota > Viridiplantae > Streptophyta > Magnoliopsida > Asparagales > Iridaceae > Iris > Iris pallida. The sequence goes on along the minus strand of JANAVB010027998.1, from coordinate 7,833,776 downwards.
AACCCTCAGAAGAAAACTTCATCTTCCCCGACGAACTCCTTCTTCCCCGACTTCTTCTTCTCCTTTCTCAGCCGAAATGGCTCCCAAGAAAGCTGATGCTCAGGCCAAGGGGAAAGCCCCTGCAACTTCTTCGCGTGCCACTACTGACAGACTTCTTCGACAGGAAGTCCCGCAAGCTCCTAAGCATCGTAAGTGATGGAAGAACATGAACTGTTGAAGACGAGTTTGATGAAGATGAACTCCACATAGAATTTTTTAGGATCTTAAGATAATAAACTTCAGAAATATATCCCCCCTTCTTAGGGCAAAGGATATTAATAAAGTATGCCCCCCTCTTTAGGGTCGGCCATACTTCACATCTTCGTGTTTACGAAGCTCTGTGTTCCACGCAAAGGAGCATGACTCTCATGATTCTGCGTGACTTTTCACGTCGGCAGAAATGTCTATGTTGAAATAGTCACGCCGCTTTCAGGATGACGCTGCGTGATTTTTCACATGTTGACAGAGATATCAATGTTGAATTATTCACGCAGACTTCTGAGAGTCATCTTCTGGATAGATTAGTCTTGATCTGTCAGCGTATTTTTTGTCATTTTCACTTAAATGTGGTTCTGGCAATGATGCGTGACTTTCATCTTAATCTGTCTGGACTTTGCGTGAATTAATCATCCGCGTGAATAAATCACTCAGCATGTCATGGTAGTATATCCATATAGAGTCTGCGTGACTTTTGAAATTTCTTTCAAATACTGTAATACATGCATAGACATAGATATATCTGACTTTGTCTTCTGTCATTTTCTGTAGTGAACATCCGAAGCGAAGAAGCAGAATATGAAGGGTGTTTGAGTTTCTCATTTAAGCATGACCTATCTCATGTACAATTCCCTCAATTTGATCTTCCTGAAGCAAGACTATCATTGTTGGCCAATCAAGATCATACCACTTTACTCTGCTTAATGAATGGACAACCCTTTCAGAGTCTGGATCTGGTATCCCACAAGAAACCAGCATTCTTGTTCGGAGATGCCATAGCACAGAAATCTCAGCCGAAGGGTATCAGAGAGAAAGTGTGCTTCTACTTCGAAGGGGATGTGAAACAACCCATGTATTGGCCAAAGGTTTCTAGAGGCTTATAAATCATGAGGCTTATGCATGCCAGCTATCCAAGAAAGATGTCCTGGTATTTGACGGAATATCAGCAGGCGAAGGCAAGCCGTATTATTTACAGGAAGGAGGGATTTTTCAGTGCCCCGGAGGATCATGTATCAGTGTTTCGGGATTTGAAGCCTGGATGCATACCACCTGAAGATTCATCCATATTGATGCCGTTCAGGATGCCTATTTTCATAAACGAATTCATGTCAAACAAGAATGCATTCTATCCAACCGATTCGACGTCGAGGATGAACGGCCTAATGAATCAGGAGAATGTGAGATGGAAGACTTTGGTCAACTGGGCTTTGGAGAATTTCGCGACTGAGCTGAAGAAAATTAATCTTTATGATGCCGTCGTCAATTCATCCTACGGCTTCAAGCCCAACCCTTTTCTATTCCTGGCTTTGGTTGAAAGATACAACCACAGGACGGGAACCTTTATGACTCCGAAAGGAGAGATGGGCTTCGCCCTTCATGAGATGGAATACATCTCACACCTGCCTTCAGGCTCGCTGCCGTATGAGGAATATGTTCCTACGACAGAGGAGCTGAACTTTCTGTCAGAGAAGAACCCAGAGATGGTCCATCTATTTGAAGAGATGATGTGCCATTTTGGCACATGTACTCTATATTACAAGGGTTCCAAGGATGAAGCTGGCAACCACATTCAGAAGTGGATGTCCTACCTTTTCATGAACCGTAAAAAGGATGATAAGAAAATAAATGAAAAGAGGTGTTATCAGATTAGCAACTTCAAGCCTCTCTCTGAGAGTGAAATCATTTATCTGTTGGAGAGATATGACTGCAAGGATTTCACGATCACTGAAGACTGGTACGAGTTCAAAGCTGGAACCACCTTCAGCTCTTATGTAAGACAAAGCGAAAAGATTCTGTCGGGGAACGGTCATTTGGCCGGATTCCTATCTCTGTGGTTGAGGAGATTCATCGTTCCTGGCTCTAGTTCCTTGACATGATACACAGAGGCGTTATCTTTGCAGCGGTGCGCCTTGTGTATGGTTACAAGCTAGACTTGTTATCGGCAATGACCTGTAGGCTGAATGCAGGTCTCCGAAATTTTGTCACTAACATGCTGTCTGCTCAGAGGATGATGACTGAAGAATTCACAAGGATAGAGATGCCCTTCACGTATCTTTATGGTTGGCTTCTCCTTCATCATGATGGTCTAATACCTCCAGGGACAGGAGGAAGTAGTAGTCTTTTTCTGGAAAGGTACTCTGGAGAGACGTTCTGGAAGGTTCACACCCTCCCAGAATGCAGAAATATCTTGAATCGGGCATCACATTGGTCTATCCAATGTGTTCCTCCACCACAGGGCTATGAGAGCATGCCCTTAAATATGATGGACGGAGATATGGGGAACAGGTTAGACGATGTAGCCTTTCAGTGGTTGCAGAGGATACGGCCTTCCCATCTAGTGTATCGTCATGAAGAAATGGCATATCTGGAGCCATATTTACCAAGCCGATTTGCCAGGCAATTCGGTTATGATCAACTCCACGTTGGGAACGCCACCTCTTGCTTATCTGCTCGTGGAGGGCTTGTCGACGGAGCTCGAGCTTGGAGATATTTTGCGGCTAGGGATACAAAAGTTGTATTCTCTATGCCTAATCCTTTATCTAGCTCGGGGCCAAAGATGCTTTATACATATGCTCGCTTTTATGTGTCGTCGAGCACTTTTAGGCTGAGTTTCAATCTGAAGACCTTTGTTGCGGAGGATGAATCGAAGAGGTCAAAGAAGAGGATTGTTATTCAACATTTCCCTCCGGAACCCGAAGATGAGACAACGGAGGTTGAACCTCTGTATGAATTATTTCAGGAGGGAAATTTTCCTGATGAAGTTCTCCCCCCTATATTTGTATCTCTTTCTAAGAGGAAGAGAAGCGATGAATCTGAGACCATCTCCAAGAGGAGTACTAGGTCTCCAACATCTAAGAAAAAAAAGAAGAAAGGAGTCTCAGTGACTGCTACGTCATCTTTAGGCGGTATCTCAGTTGATGAGGACGATGCCGCTGATAATGACGAAGAGACTAATGAAGACGACGCTCCTTTGATAAGGAGGTCGAGAGGCAAATATGTCAAGAAGTCTGTCAGCAAAATTAAGGGCAACAAACTCCTAGAAACAATCATGAGTGGAGGAGTTTTGAAAGAAATCAACGAAGCAGCTTCTACTGAGAAGACCGAGTCTGATGATGAACAGACTGAAGTAGAGTCTGCTCAAGCTCAGGAAATAACTGCTCTGACCACAAGTGGAATAGCTATTGAACCCTCGGAGACGAGGATGATCCCATTTGAGCATGGGACTGAGGGCGTCATTCAGGCACTGGATGACCAGATTGATTACTCTGAAGAAGAACCAGCTCCAGAAAAAGTGACAAAACAGTCAGAAGTTCCTGAAACTCAGACTGAAGAAAATATTTCTTCGGCCAGAGGCGATGAAGACGTGCTGGCGTCTGAGCTATCAGCTGCTGATGATTTATTGAAGAATGTTTGTCAAGACATCATTCTTCGAACCGATATTCCAGAGAGGACTGAACCGGCGGCAGTCAACATTGAGCTTGCTATCGTCGTTGTCCCTGAGACTCATGAAGATGTGAATATCATTGACTCCAAATCAGAAGCTCGTCTTGAAGATGAAGAAGAAGAAGAAGTTGAAGGAGGAAAAGACTGGCATGCTGGCACCTCTACTCCTTATGATGAAGACAAAGTCAAGGGGAACAGAATGGAACTTAGCCCTGAACCTGCTCAATCACCGAACAACGCTCTAGCACCCAGTAATTTTGGAGCTGGAAGCAGCCATATAAAGCAGGTATCGGATACAATCATGGACCGACTGCGAGAAGAAGCAAAACTCCCTCCACATACCGAGTATGAACCTCAGCCAGGTAGAACTTTATTTCAAATTCTGTTTTCGCTGTTTCTTTTTTCTTTAAATGCTGATTACATTTTTCTTTAACTATAGGAACTGCTGCAGCAATGAGTTCGACTCATGCTCCGCTTATCCAGGCTGATGCCGATGAAGGGAGTTCACACTTAACTTCTCCGGTGGCACATACTTCTGTTCCGAGGATAGAGAATATTCAAGCTTCTTCTTCCATGATGACAGCGACTCCTGGATTTGAGACTGGGCTAGCAAGAACTCTAGGAATGTATTCAGATATCATTTACTCATATCTAGATACATATTCCAAACGTTTCTTGAAGGATGAAGCTATGCCATTTTCTGATCTTCGAACTATGGTTAAGTTCCCGCCCATGGCGCTGCGTCATGCTGGTTGTGAATCTTAGTGCATCTTCTTCAAACATCTCCTGGATGAGTTGGAAGCAACTATCCGAAAATACTGGGAGACTAAGAAGGAAGACCTTCAATTTTTAACTGTAACTGAGATTAATCAATTAGAGCATGAAGCACAGTCCCAACAAGCAGCTCTTGAAGCATTTCTTGCCTCTTCTACTGAGAAATTAGTAGAAAAGGGCGAAGAAATATTAGCTACTCGTCAAAGAGTAGAGCTTCTGGAGAAGGATAAAGCATCCAAGACTGAAGAGCTAAAGAAATTGAAAGAGGAATTAGCTCGACTTCAAGAGCGCATTGCTGTCATGGAAACAGAACAAGCTGAGGTTGCTGCTGCTTATATCTCTGAAGCTGAACGCTGTGAAATTCTTCAGAAGGAACGAGAACAGATACAGGCGGAACAGATTGAAGAAGTCAACCGTCGCCAGTCTGCTATCATTATTTTTGATGAACAGAATGTTACAATTGAAGCAGCGGAAAGAGTTCGAAAAACTCATGAAGAGAAACTGAATGCTGTTCTAGATCGTATCAGAGAGCTGATAACTCCGAATAAGTGAATCCCCCTTTTTTTTATTTTTTTTTCACTTTCATTTGTATTCCATGTTTTGATTATGAAATGAAAGCAAATAAAAACTTTTGATCTAATTTTTGACTTTATTGTGATAATGGTGTATTCATAGAAAATGTGTTCAGAGGTAAATAATACATGACACATGTCAATAGAATAGAATATACAAATGAACTTTGTAATTCTATCAAATGATATTAAACCAGAGATGATCTTAGTTTAATATTGATTTAGAAAAAATAGAATTCAGACATAAAAATGTCTTTGAACTCAATTTTTCATGATCTTTGGACTCGAAAATCAAAAGACTGGATATCATTTTCAAAAATATGATACTGAGATAGAAAATTCAGAGGTAATATGGACATGATTTTCTAAATATCAATTTTGCTAAGAAAATGATACAATATAGAATATCTATTTCCGCTGGGGATAACAGATATCGAAATGATCGGATGACGATGAATGAACGGATGAACCGTCGGGAACGGATGAACCGTCAGATGAACGGATGAACCGGCAGGCATTAATAACTTTCTTCAGAACGGTCAATGGAAACCATGTTGGAAGACAGAATGTTGCAGTAGAAATCACCGATACTCGTATCGGAATCCCAAGAGGTAGTACTAGAAGAATCAGATCTCTTATCTTCGTCAGATTCGGGATCTTCATGAACAATATTGATAAAAGGAGTAGGAGCAGTATAGCCCAATCCGCATTTCGTTCTCCCATATTTCAGAGGAGGAATCCGGACAGGCATTTTTCTTCCTTTTCCACTATTGAGGCCAGTTCTGAAGTCATAGCCCATATTTTTAATGATGTCTTTAGATTGCTGACTATAACGACGTAGTTGTAATCTTTCAGTATCATCGTTTTTGTCCTCATCTTCGAAATCAGAAGGATTTTGGGGCCCTTTGTAGAAGAATATTGGGATGTCTCCTGGCTTTCTGCTGGGAACTAGAAAGTACGAAGATTGTACTGGTTCTAGGGATACATCTATATAAGTAGTCTGTACAACTCCTATGGTTATTGTGCTCAAGTCATCTAACAAATGTAAATAACTATGAACATAATTACACACATCAACATACTGCAAAGATGGAGACTTTTCATTAAATGTAAAAGCAGCAGTATTTACATTGGGAGAAGGCTGAGCCTTAGAGATCTTAGCCAAGTCAATGACTAAAGGGGGAGAAGATGAACGAGAAGAAGCATTGTTTCGATTAAGATCGATAACAAATGGCTCAGAAGAGGTGAGCTCCCTTGAAACTTGAGATGGAAGAGTAATCCGCCCTCCAACTGGAATTAGCAGAGTATCCTGTTTCACATGTGAAGATGCAGGAATTGTAGTACGCCCACTGACAGGAATGATCAGTGTATCCTGAGTAGACGACTGAGGTAATGGAGAAATTCGTCCACTCACCGGAATGATGAAAGAACTTTCTCCAGAGGGTTTGGGAGATTGTTGCTGAGTAGTTCGACCTTTAACAGGAATTATTAAAGTCTCACTTTGTGAATCCTCTTTCTCCATAGCTTGTATCATCCTTGTATACTCTTCTTTGTACATCCGAGAATCATTGAAATAGGCTTCAACCCCATGGAAGGGATTTATATCAGCAACTTCTTTTTGTATTCTTCCATTGCTATCAATGTATTTAAAACACTGATGAAGAGTAGAAGGCACCACATTATTTTCATGAAGAAAGGGCCTCCCAAGAAGAAGATTATAGGATCCCACAATCTCGATCACATAGAAAGTGACTTTGGATCTGAAATCGCCTATTTGAAGCTTCAGATGAATCTTTCCCAAAGGCTCGCTCCTGCTTTGATTGAATCCCAGGATAGTAGTAACTATCTTGGAAAGCTTGTGAAGAGGGATTTTTAGTTCATCCAACAGACTCTTTGGCATTATGCTTATAGCAGACCCTGGATCAATGAGGATACGATCTATCTTCATCGTGTCGATATAACCGGTATAATAGAGAGGCCGATCATGTCGATTATCCTCCAGTAGCATGTCGTCTTGTGTAAAGGTGATATTTGGGATAATCTCCAGTATACTGTTACAATGTAAGCAAGTGGCAGGTTCTGCATCTGGCTTCTTTAACTGTGCAAGACAAGAGTCAGCTTGTAGAAGTGCTTCACTTAACGTCTCCCGAGTCTCTTTGGAGAGACGTAGAAGTTCAAAGAGGGACATTCTAACTGGAGTATTAGCAAGTTGAGCTAGAATGTCAAAATTATAAGGCTTCTGAAGTCCAAGAGGAGAGGACTTCTTGATTGGTTTATCAAACCGAGCCTGTTGTTTGCCTTTCTCAAGAGCTGTAGGCTTGGAAGAAACAGGTTCAACTGGGATAGTTGAAGGAACAGGTACGGTGGATGATTCTTCTTCAGGAGGAACATTAGGAGCGTCTTTATCAGCAGGAGGGGTATCAGGAGTATCCTCAGGTTCTTTGGAATAATCTTTTAGATAAGGTTTCCCTGTTCTAGTAGCACCAGCAAGTGCTTCTTCTTTGTCTTTTGGCTCTGTGTCAGAGATAGATCCAAGAGAAGTCATATGACATGACTTAATCTTTCCAACCTTCTTGGACTTTCGAGAAGTAGTCTTTCGAGGAGAAGGCGATTCAAAATCTGCCACTAGATCAGGATGGATCCACATGATTTCTCCTGTTTCCAAAGTGATTGGCACTAATTCTTCAGACTGTGGAGGAGGAATATTCACTATTTCAAGAGTTGTCTTGGGAATAGGAACGATCCCACTTTCAAGGAGTTGAGGAGGAAAATCTCCGAATTGCATAGAGACGACATTGGAGGTGACGGTCTTCTCTTTTGGAGTAAGAGAGATAGCTCCAGATTTAATCATTTCTTGGATCTTTCCTTTCAGTACATAACATGTACGAATTGTGTGACCCAACATTCGGTGGTATGGACAGTATTTGGGATGATCTGTCTTACCAGCTTCATCAGGTTTCTTGATTTCAGGTAATTGTATTTTATTACCTTTCAGCAGACATTCAAAGATACCAAGGACATCGTCATCATCGAAAGAGTATTCTTCCTTGGGGCGAGGTGCTCTTGTTTGTTGGGTTGTAGAAGTAGGAGAAGTTTGCACAGTTGATGCATCTTTGCTCTGAAGATTAACTTCAAGAGTTTCTTTTCCCTTGCGAGCATTGTTTTTAGCATTATTGTTAGCACCTTGACCTGTTTCTTTGGGAGTCATCTGCACTCCTAAACCTTTGAAAGTTTCAGCACTAATTTCTGCGGCCTTAGCACTAACTATGAAAGAAGGCCAGTCTTGAAATTGGGTGGATCCTGTCCACATGCTGATGATTGGCAACAAGTTTGATTTGCATGTATCGATGGTGACGGCATCAGGAGTTCCAAGAGGCAACTTCAGAGCTTCTCTTCGAAATCGTTCAATGAAATCCTCTGTAGTTTCATTATTTTTCTGTTTGATTCTAATAAGAGCAGACATAGTCATGTCATTGAGCCCTTCATAGAACCTTTCAAGAAACATCTGTTTGAAATCGGCAAATGAGGTAATGCACCCATCTGGGAGACTTCTATACCATTCATAAGCTGTTCCTTTGAGACATCCAACAAACACCCGAGTAAGGAGGGCATCGCTTGGTTGCAATTGATCAGTCATCACTTCAAAGTGATTAATAAACTGACTTGTAGAAGTGGTTCCATTATAGAATGAGATAGTAGGAGGCTTGTATTTAGGAGGATACGATACTTGCTTCCATTCTATCGGATAAGGTTGCTTGATGCCTAATCTTTATAAACCATCCTTCTGTTTGAATGCCTCGAATTGAGTTTTGAGATTCCTCAATTCTTCATTAACAACTCCGGAAGATTGTGGAGTTGTAGCTTGTAGAGAATAGTTGGGAGGAGGAACAGCATTATAAGTACTACCCCCCAGCTCTAGAAAGATTAGGATTTGGTTGAGCTGGTCCAGGAGTATTGGATTGTATTGCTGGAGGAACTTGTACTGGACTTATAACAGTGTCAACTGGTATGGCATCTGGTACAGTCTGTCGATTTTGCATCTGTGTTGCCATGAGTTCATACATCGACTTCATAGTATCGGCCATAGACTTCATTTGCTATTCCAAAGAAGCAATCCTTTGTTCTTGAGGAGTCAAGGAAGAAGAAGGTTCATCAGTATTCCCATCAACCATATAAGTCGTGACTGTACGAGAGATTATTGATGAACTGGTGGATGTTGTTTGTTCTGAATCATTGCTTTGTGCATCAAAGTCAATTATAGGAGAACTACCCCCAGTAGGAAGAGGTGGGAAGTTAGATTCTCCAAGGAATTCAGAATCATCTTCAGAGATCAAATTTCTTTGACTAGAAGCTAAGACTCTTGCTTTGGTGTTTCTGTATACTCCATCTGGACTATCAGCTCTACCCCCAGTATTCCGAGAGGTCATGTTGACAGAAGCAAATAAAGGCTCATCTTTATCAGGCATAGGTTCACACTGAATCCGATTGAAGACAGATTGTCGTTTTGTTTGACATCTGTATTGCATTGTGACTCTCGGCTGGAAATCACATTCATGATCAACATAGTCCTGAACCATTGATTGACATCTGCATTGAATTATGACTCTTGGCTGGAAGTCACATTCAGCATGGTCCATTGTCACAGAATTACTCCTTCTCTTCTGTTGAAGGTATTCTCGTAAATCTGTTTGTGAAGATTGAGGTGCATCAGAGAACACTCTTTGTGTATTGCTAGGAGTATATTTCCGGTTCTTGGGTCTTGATGGCTCTTGATTATACAGAGAGTGATTAATATGAGCCACATAGTTTCTAGCATACTCTGCATCTGGATCTCTTAACCTTGTTTCCGATTGATGTGGTTTCTTAACACCAGAAGTATTTCCCAAACGGATTTGATTAAGTTTTGCTCTTAGATCAATTGGAGGTGACACATTGGTTTTTGACACATGGAGTTTTCCTTCCATTGATCTAGATATTTGCAGAGAAGGAAAAATAGAACCATCCTCCTGATTAGGAGTTGGTAACAAACCCTCTCTAATGGACAAATTCTGTGCCCAATTTGAAGAAGTCATAGAAGAAGACATTAAGGAATGTTTCTTCTTAGACTCATTCAAGCTTTGAGACATAGAATGTCCAGAAGGAAGAGTAGTCAAAAGACCATCTCCTTTTCTTTGACTAACAAAAGTGTCAGTCAAAGCTGTTCCTGAAGTAAAAACTACAGGAGCAGAAGAAACAACTAAAGAGTTATTCCTTTTCGAAGGAACTTTGTGTGGAAGACCACCCCCAGTTCTAGTAGAACTTGGCACAGAAGAAGAGATAGCTAAAGAGCTATTCTTCTTAGATGAAATACACGCTGAAACAGACTTGGTTAAATAACCAGTACTGTTAGCATGATTATTGATTTTAGATTTACACACTGGAACAGATTTGGTTAAAGAACCAGTACCGTCAGCGTAATTTTTGATTTTGGAAATACACGCTGGAACAGATTTGGTTAAAGAACCAGTACCGTCAGCGTGATTTTTGATTTTGGAAATACACGCTGGAACAGATTTGGCTAAGGAGCCAGTACCGTCAGCATGATTTTTGAATGAGAGATTACACGCTGGAACAGATTTGGCTAAGGAGCCAGTACTGTCAGCGTGACTTTTGGAATGGAATTTGCACGCTGGAACAGATTTGGCTAAAGAGCCAGTACTGTCAGCGTGACTTTTGATTGCTGTCATCTTCGAGCGCACAAGAGTGTGCGTGCTTGCAGTAGAGTTCTTGCCAACGTTAGGAGTAGACACTGTGGCAGAGACTTCACCATTGGCTGCCAACTGATTCTTAGGGACATAAACAGAGTGTCCCTTCGACTTGGCAGTGATGATGGAGGCTGAAGTGGGTTTGCCACTCTTAGCCCGCTGCATTTCTTCATAGGCGACTTGATCGAATTGGATCGTCATCACCTTCTTCGTCGAGTCGATTGACGAAGTATCGCATTGAGTTGTTGCCATCTCAGAAGAGGAGATGGATTTCCCCAGCAGAGTCGCCAATTTGTTTTCCATAAATAAATTCACTTTATTTGTTGTGTATCTGGAAAAATTACAACTGTAGGAATCCGATCTAGAAGACGATCGCTTTATCCCTTGGACTATGCGAAGAAGAAAAGCTCTCAAAATTTTGACAGTAAGTTAGATAACTATGTATCTGTACAATGAATGAGAAAAAGAACTCTATTTATAGAGTCAAAAATAACTGAAAGGATAACTGTCTTCACAGCCTGTGCCTAGTTGAAAATCACACAGGATTTAACATACGCAAGGTTATGAGAAGTTACTGGACGTGGCCTGTAACTGTTGGACACATGGCAATCATGCATGAGTCGTGTGCAAGTTACAGGGCACGCAAGCGAGAGATCAGTGGCATGGCTGCCACGTACTCCAATTTGATGAAATCTACGCAGACTTGTTGAAGACAAAATCTACGCAGACTCGGGGCAGAAAGCTTCAAAATCTACGCAAACTTGGGGCAAAAAGCTTCAGGATCCACGCAGACTTGGGGCGAAAAGCTTCAAAATCTACGCAGACTTGAGGGAAAAAACTTTAGAATCCACGCAAACTTGAGACAGAAAGCTCAAAATATACGCAGACTTTGGAAAAGAACATAATCAACGCTTGATTGAAACAGGACTGCCAGCTATCTTGATTCGACATGCTTCGACTGACACAAAATCTCTGACCGTGATTGCTTTTGTCAGTCGGATTAAATGACAAGAAGCTCTTTTGGTACGCCAACTTGGTGAAGGCTGAGTCTTGCTGAAGAAGATTTCAAAAGTCACGCAATAGGCGGCTGTGATCTCTCGAGTTCTGTGCATACGTGGCATACGAGAAGACATTCTTCGACTGTCGTGCTGTCAGTCATAATTACACTCTGACAAATGATGAGCTGTTTCCCAGCGTGACTTTTGAATATTGCCCTGATCAACTCAGCGTGACTTTCATTTTTGAGGCCTACAGACATTAGATACTGCCTCTACATCACGTCGACTGGAATAATTTCTGTCGGAAATTATTGCCGCCGTCTGGTCAAGCTGAGTAGGAACATGCCCCCTCCGGATTTCATGCTCAGGAACATGTTCGTACTGGACACAAAAAACGAGGCAGAGGGAAAGGCCGTGGCTGATTCGATGCCGCGTCTCGAGCACCTACATATGGGATTCGGCATGTTCAATGGAGACACGCTGCGATCTATCATATGCAACTGCAAGGGTCTTCGTCTGCTCGACATACGTGGGTGCTTCAACGTGATCTTCGACGACGAACTCTGGAAAATTTGTTATTCAATACAGACGTTTAAAAAATCCTTTAATAATGTAATCCCAGTATCAGGAGAACCTGTGTACGAATGGTATAATGATTTAGATATGTTTATCATTCCTGGGGTGAATGGTGAAAACATTAGCATGCATGCATGCATGCATTTCTTTATATATATTTTTTACTAGTCTACATACAAGATATATTTTATGAGTTCGATTCTCCATTTTGAGCAAATTTTACTTTTGTCGATACTAATTTTTTACATGGTTATTTTTTATATAAATAAAATAGACTGTGATATAATGACGCCTAAGACGGCTCACTTCTGAGATTTCGACATTTTCCAACACAGATTTTACCATTAATACAATATCTCAGTGTAATCATATCCAAGAGATTTCGCCATTTTCCAACACAGATTTTACCTTATTCAAAATGAATTTTGGCGGTGCAAATTCCACTCATATTAGTGGTATCAGTGTCATTCACCATAATTAATGGTGATCGATACGAAAACATTGGTTTCTTTTTCACAACCCTTTAAAATCTATTTACACAGCCAAACAGCCAAACTAATTCATCTTCACGAGCCTTCAAAACCAATTTATATAGATTCAAAACAAAACTAAACAACCAAACTATTTAAAATTCACAACCCTACGGAACAGTCCTAAATGTACCATTCTCCGTCCTAAATGTACCATTCTCCGTCCTAAATGTACCATTCTCCGTCCTATATTGACCATTCTCCGTCCTACATGTATCATTCTCCGTCCTACATTTACCATTCTCCGTCCTAAATGTACCAATCGCCGTCCTAAATGTACAATTCTTCGTCCAAAATGTACCATTCTCCGTGTTAGAGGAACCACTACTAAAATAACCCATTTTAGCGACGTCAGGAGACGTCGCTAAATAAGGAAAATACGTCGCTAAACCAATTTGCGACGTATTTAGCGATGAAAATCGGACGTCGCTTATAGGCAAGTCGCAGATGACACTTTCATCGCCGAACGTCGCTATTCGCGACGCGAAGTTCATTGTCGCTAGACGTCGCAAAATTAGCGACATATAGCGACGTATCACCACGTCACCAAAATTGTGACGTAAAGCGACCATTTGCGACGCTGTAAACTTTATATATGATGACATGGCATGGCAGCCACGTGGGCAACTTAGCGACGCCTACCGACAGATTTAGCGACGTAATATTAGTGACGTCTAGCGACGTCTACGTTCCGTCGCAGAACGTCGCTATACGTCGCTATACGTCGCAGATATTATAAAAAAATTTAAAAAAATATAATTGATATTTTTGTTATACTGTGTGTCTGTGTTTACAGTGTGTGTGAAGTGCAGTGTTCGAACCATCGACAGTTTCGCTTACTATTCTATGTTTTATCTTGGATAGAAAGAGCAACAGTTCAGGGTGCACTTCTCAGAGCTTCCTCTTCACGTCATTCACCTTCTCGGGAACCTTTACGACGTCCCGAGAAAATGAAGGACGTGAAAATGAAGCTCTCAGAAGTGCACCCTGAACTGTTGCTATTTCTATCCAAGATAACACATACAACAGTAATCGAAACTGTCGATGGTTCCGAACACTGCATTTCACATTCACTGTAAACACAGACACACATCATAACAAAAATACACAATATATTTTTTTAAAATTTCGGCAGCACCTCCTTTGTATATAAGATCATCGCTTATAACCCAGCGTAGGTATATTTGTCATCCCCGTCGCAGATATCACAAAGTAAATATCACAATAAAAATAGGAGGCAGTGCAAAGTAAATATCACAGACACACATCCTCACAAACATCCAATAGAGTCAAATAAAAATAGAAGATGATAAAAAGTCTCCCACCAAGTGTATAAACAACAGTGTACCAATAAATAATTTGTCCATAGGGCCAATACATACAAGTCATAAAAAAATTAATAAAATCACTGCGGACCCCTGTCGCGCAACTGGGACAACTGGGATAGAATGTAGTCATATTGCTCATGTATACTGCGCTCGACCGCATCAGAAATCTGCTGCTGCAACTCGCGATGCAGCTCCTCGATCTGACGACGAACATCCTCAGCTCGTGACGACGCCTGCGTAGCCGGAGACTACGCACTGACAGAGGGGGCCCGGGATGACTCCGAAGCCAAATACGCGTCGTAGGATCCCGTACATATGCCTGCGTCGCCCTCTCGTCAATGAACTCCCCAGCCCTCCGATGGGTGACCAGGACATAGTCCCTGCAGCCATTCGACTGGCGAGGCAAAAACTATGTAGTCGTAGATAAAGTTGACTGTCCTCCGACCCTTATCCCTCGGCAATGATGATACGACAACCTATCAGAATCCTCGACTCTCTTTCGTTTCTTGGATATTGACCCAGCTTCCAATCTCTCATTTCCCTCCGGGTCCACTCTACTCCCAATCTCTTCCTCTTTTATACACAGATCTACAGAATCAATACCATCCAAGGAAGGCAAAACTGAATCAAGGCATAACGGGCTGCTCAGCGTGCCCAGCTTCTTCAACTTCTCGCTGGCTGCAGAGTCGAAATGGGAACGGGTCCTCTTTGCCGGAAGACGCTGATTCAGTTTTGCCTTCTCCTCTCCTCCACCATGGCTATGGACCCATCTGCTCCTCCCTACTTCCATTCTTCTTATTTGACTCTCTCAGCCATATATGATATCCAGCTCAAGTGTAGAGTCGGGGGAGAAGAAGTGGACAGGAATAGGAGGGGGAAGCAGTACAGCCGGCGGCATGACCCGGAGGAAGTACAGAGTTTTCTTCAACATACGTAGGAGAACTATAAGGATATATCTTTTCACAACATATCACCTTGTCAAAGACCCTTAATGTGACAACCATGTTACCGCGGTGTCGAAAGACTAACATGTCATAATTTTATAAGCCGTGTGTTTTGACATAATCCTCCAACCAGATTTCAGTTCTATGTAATAATGCAAGATTACGACATAGAAGGAAAGAGTTGGAAGGATTATGTCAAAACACACGGCTTAGAAAATTATGACATGTTAGTCTTCCGATACCGCGGTAACATGGTTGTCACATTAAGGGTCTTTGACAAGATGACATATTGTGAAAAGATATATCCTTATAGTTCTCCTACATATGTTGAAGAAACCTCTGTACTTCCTCCGGGTCATGCCGCCGGCTGTGTTGCTTCCCCCTCCTATTTCTGTCCACTTCTTCTCCCCCGACTCTACACTTGAGCTGGATATCATATGTGGCTGAGAGAGTCAAATAAGAAGAATGGAAGTAGGGAGGAGCAGATGGGTCCATAGCCATGGTGGAGGAGAGGAGAAGGTAAAACTGAATCAGCGTCTTCCGGCAAAGAGGACCCGTTCCCATTTCGACTCTGCAGCCAGCGAGAAGTTGAAGAAGCTGGGTACGCTGAGCAGCCCGTTATGCCTTGATTCAGTTTTGCCTTCCTTGGATGGTATTGATTCTGTAGATCCGTGTATAAAAGAGGAAGAGATTGAGAGTAGAGTGGACCCGGAGGGAAATGAGAGAGTGGAAGCTGGGTCAATATCCAAGAAGCGAAAGAGAGTCGAGGATTCTGATAGGTTGTCGTATCATCATTGCCGAGGGATGAGGGTCGGAGGACAGTCAACTTTATCTACGGCTACATAGTTTCTGCCTCGCCAGTCGAATGGCTGCAGGGACTATGTCCTGATCCTCGGGTCATGGGTGCCATCTGGTAAGTATATGTAACAGAATGTAAAAGAATGTAACAAAATGTATATGTTCTTATCGTATCTAGTATCTGAAGAATGTAACAGAATCAAGATGAACTCACATAATGTAATACTAAGACATCATCTACTACAAAATACATAATCCAAAATACAAAATACAAAATACAGAAACCAAAATACAAAATACAGAAACCAAAATACAAAATACTGAAACCAAAATACAAAATACTGAAACCAAAATACAGAAACCAAAATACAAAATACAGAAACCAAAATACAAAATACTGAAACCAAAATACAAAATACAGAAACCAAAATACAGAAACCAAAATACAAAATACAGAAACCAAAATACAAAATATAGAATCGAAAATAGGACCCTCTGTGAGAACGGATGGCTCAGAACACAAACCAACCGGAGAGGATACTCTGAGAGATCCATCTGAGAGGGATGTATACTCTGAGGGATCACCTTTACAAGAATGATATCAGTAGTGGGATTGAGTGCTGGAGGAGATATTATCAGAGTATACGTCCTACTCAGATGGGTCTCTCACCGTTACTATTTTTTCCTGACAGCATGGTGGATGTGCTCCGTCCACAGATTCTTGCTCCGAGCCAAAACTTTGTCCCGGAGCTCAAGTGGACATCCTTGGTGTAGAGCTCGAGTGAGAGGTTCCTGACAGCATGGTGATCTCTTTTGTCAAAGTATCCGTGCTCATCCCACAATAAGGATGTCCACTTGAGCTCCGGGACAAAGTTTTGGCTCGGAGCAAGAATCTGTGGACGGAGCACATCCACCATGCTGTCAGAAAAAAATAGTAACGGTGAGAGACCCATCTGAGTAGGACGTATACTCTGATAATATCTCCTCCAGCACTCAATCCCACTACTGATATCATTCTTGTAAAAGTGATCTCTCAGAGTATACGTCCCTCTCAGATGGATCTCTCAGAGTATCCTCTCCGGTTGGTTATCGTATCATCATTGCCGAGGGATGAGGGTCGGAGGACAGTCGACTTTATCTACGGATACATAGTTTCTGCCTCGCCAGTCGAATGGCTGCAGGGACTATGTTACTGCGGCGTCGTAGTCTAATATAATCTAGAGATTGACACAGTTCTAATTCATATATGTAGTCCAATACAAATAGTCTAATACAAAAATAATCCAATACAAATAGTCCAATACAAATAAGTACTAATAGCTAATGAGAACCATGCTGCTCATGCAAACGCTCAGTGATACGTTCACGCAACCACCTCGAAAAAGCGAGATTTTTGGCGCGAGGAGAGCTGTCGTCCCTTGCAAGGACTGCATGAAGAGTCCTCTCGGTCTCACTAGCTACCGGTGCTGGATGAATAGAACTCCCGGTCTCACTAGCAACCGGTGCCACTTCTTCCTCAACTGTAGGAGGAGCCACCTCAGCATTCACTATTTTCTTCAAACGACGTGCCGCTCCTCGGGTCATGGGTGCCATCTGGTAAGTATATGTAACAGAATGTAAAAGAATGTAACATCTTAAAATACAGTTGGTACTAACCTCAATAGAACAAACACTCTCACAGCTCAAAATACTAACACATGCTCACACCTTACTCTTGTGACACTCCCTTTCAAACACAAACATACACCTATATGTTTTCTTACACATGTTGCCATGTTACCTTTAAAAATAGGAAACCCTTGTTGTCTATAATAAGACACAATTCACCAAAGGAATCAGTGAGCTAACATAAAGCCTATTCTAATTAAGCAATCCTGCAGTAAACACAAACTAGAACATGTGGGGATCATTATAACTCATCAAAAGGAATCAGTTCAATTCAGTTCAAGGAAGAACAGCAAACCAAATTCCTGAGTTTTCATCAAACCAATTTAAATCGAACCCCATGTCCAATATCCTATTCTCAAATCACAAGCCTAATCAGAAATGAAAAAAAAGGAATTAACAGGTACTAACACATGTGTTACAACCAATGATAACTGAACAACAATTAGAAATCAAAAAAAATTGGAATTGAAGTTCAGGGGACAATCAAAACTGATTCATGAGTATCAGTCAACCCATTGAAACCAACTCGAGTCCAAATTCCATTCCCATATCATAAAACTTAATTTAATAAGTAAAGATCAATCTATCATAGGCTAATACACATGTAGGAGTAATATTGGTACTTAAAACATTAGTTAGAATCAGATTAACAGGATTGACATATGAAAAACTTGAAACGTATCATGTATCAGTCATGTAAAGTCAACCCACATATGTTCGAATCCCATATCACAGCAACGACCCATTCTCAATGTAAATATCAACTAACATAGATTAACAACATGTCTAGGAATCAAATCTAGCATTTAAATCACAATTTAAACCATTTAAACTAGGAATAAATCTGTGTCTGTGTGTGTGTGCATGTGTCTGTGTCTGTGTATGTGTGTGTGTGTCCGTGCCCGTGTGTGTATGTGTGTCTGTGTCTGTGTCTGTGTCTGTGTGTGTGTGCGTGTGTCAGTGTCCGTGTGTGTCCGTGTGTGTATGTGTGTGTGTCTGTGTCTGTGTGTGTGTGTGTGTGTGTGTGTCCGTGTCCGTGTGTGTCCGTGTGTGTGTGTGTCCGTGGGAGAGGAGGAGGAGGAGGAGGAGGAAGGAGAGGAGTTAGTTTAGGGTTTACCTGAGGAAGAGGAGGAGGATCTCGGATTGGGGAAGGAGGAGCTCGAGGAGGAGGATCTCGAGGAGGAGGAGCTCGCCGGAGGGGGAGGGAGTCGCCGGGGGGGAGGGGGTCGCCGGGGGGGGAGGGCACTGACAGAGGGGGAGGGAGTCGCCGGGGAGGGAAATTAAAATTTTCGGGGGTTTTCGAGTGAGAGTGAGGGGGAAAGAAGGCAGCGGCGTGCCCTAAGTATAATAACTTAGCGACGTCACGAGTTGACATCGCTAAACGTTGCAACCATGGCGACATATACTTATAATATGTCGCTGAACGTCGCTATTCAGCGACGTAGTATACTCCTGTCGCAGAACGTCGCTAGCCAGCAACGTATTGTGACGTGTTTATAAAGAAGTCGCTACTGGCGACATAATTTCTTGCCGTCGCTACATTACGTCGCTATTTGATGATATTTTAGTAGTGAACGGAGAATGGCAATTAACAGCCAAACAGCCAAACTAATTCATCTTTACGAGCCTTCAAAACCAATTTATATAGATTCAAAACAAACCTAAACAGCCAAACTATTTAAAATTTACAACCCTACAGAACAGTCCTAAATGTACCATTCTCCGTCTTATATGTACCATTCTCCATCCTACATGTATCATTCTCCGTCCTACCTCCGTCCTAAATGTACCATTATCCGTCCTATATGGACCATTCTCCGTCCTACATGTATCATTCTCCGTCCTACATTTACTATTTTCCGTCCTAAATGTACCATTCGTCGTCCTAAATGTACAATTCTCCGTCCTAGATGTACCATTCTCTGTGTTAGAGGAACGGAGAATGGCCATTAACAGTCCCAAAAATTGTTCCATACTAAGTTAAAAAGCATATTAGCACCCAAAAAATGTTAACAATAGAAAAATTCTACAGAACCCAAACACCAGACTCGAACCTAGGCCTTCCATGTAAAAGCCAAACAACACAACCAACTAAGCCTGGAAAGACATCAATAATGCTAAGTCTACTACCAAATGCTTACAACACTTTTACAACCTTCACCCATTGCTGACATGTGGGCCATGACCCACATGTCAGCAATGGGTGAAGGTTGTAAGAGTGTATATCCCCAACTTCCAATAAGGAATAGGAAGAGTCGGTTTGGAACGTGTAGATATATACATAGGGGTCCCCATTCATCTGAGTAGGTTGCACATTTAACATGGCTCCAAAAAGATCATCTGGTTGGGAACCATTGCCAGAGTCTTCTTCCAGTCGTCGCCGAGCCTCTCCGCATGGAGCACCCTCTGCGCCGCCTCCGGCCCATGACTGGCTGGCAGAGGCTGCGGACTTCCTGACCTCCTGCGGGTTGTCACTGGAGGTCATCGCTCGACCTCTTCATCCGGCGCCCAACTTTGACCTGTTGCCGATCACTCCGGAGGAACAAGATTCTCTGGAGAAGAGGGAAGCGTTTTGCCGCCTGTGCCATAGGGCGGGTGTGCGCACCCTGCAGGACTTTGCGAAGATCCTCCGTGAGGCCAGTGAGGGCTAGACTTCTTTTTTTCTTTTCATTTTTTACAGTTTTTTGTCCTCCTCTTGTATACTTCTCCGGAGAATGTTCCGACGACGAAGCTGGGATTTAATGAAATATAATATTTTGTTAACTCAATTTGTTTTCGGCTACAATCAAACTTTTACAACCTTCTGACAACTTACACCCATTTGCTAACTATAGCATTGCTCTTTATAATTAAAAAATTTTGTTACGTCAAATCCATATATCAGCGACGATATCCCCAACAATGACTTGTTACGTCATAGAATTGATTATGCTGCCAGCGTCAATCTTGCCGTCAAATCCATCTTAAATATGATTACAAAGTAAAATAGAGGACAACTTTGAGTGTTTCAATTTTACTCTTTTCGAGTACATAGTCTTCTTATTTTCAAAAATTTAATCAAATATTCGAAACATGGAAATATTGAGATTAAACTTCACATTCTTAAATATGTTGTCAATTTTTTTTAAATAAACATGTTTCCACCACATTTTTTCTGCCAAATTTTTCAATAATTTATACGGAACACGTGGATATATACTAGTAATAATAGTAATAAATTTAATTTTGGAAAGTAGTTTTTAAAATTAGGGTCTCAAAATCCCAAAGATTTATGTAGTAATTTCACATGGATATATACTAGTAATAATAGTAATAAATTTAATTTTGGAAAGTAGTTTTTTAAATTTAATAGTAATAAATTCGACCGTCTTATACTAGTAATAATAGTAATAAATTAATTTAAAACTCAAAACTATTCTAATTTTTTCCACTTCCCAAGGTCACATAAGACGGTCGAATTTTCCCTCTACTTCTCTCAAACCCTCTTCCTTCTCCCAAACCCTCTCTCAAACCCTCTTCTAATCAAAATGCCGCCGAAGAAACAACGACCGTCGCCGAAGGGGAAGAATCCACAAAGGGATGCGATACAGGCCCGAAGGGCAGAACTTGCAAGGGCGGCGAAAACCAAGATTATGGTCGCTAGGGCAGAGGCCGAAAGGGCAGCGGCGGAAGCAGCAGCGGCGGCAGCGGCGGCGACAGCGACGATGAAGGCGGAGGCGGCAGCCAAGCCACGTGAAAAAAAGGCTAAAAACACTCATTGCTCGACAAAGACCGGAAAATCTATCTTCGATACAGAGTCGTCGGAAGACTCAACTTATGAAGATCGAAGGCGTACTCAAGCGAAGGCTAAGGTGGCAACGGATACAGAGTCATCAGCGTACTCTGTGGATTTTGAATCCTCATCAGAAGAGGAAAATGAAGAGGAAGAGCAATCATCAAATAAGTCCCAGGTTGGAGAGGAGGTAAAAAAATTTAAAGACTCAAAAACTAAGAAGATTTACATTAAATATTTCAAGAAAAAGGCTGTTATGCTTGAAAGATCAATTAAGATGGATGATATCGAAGACGAAGCTTTCATGGATATATTGAAATTCTATCAATTGGAGAAACTGAAAAAATCCTGTCTTGAAAAAATCTTCCAAACAATAGTAAGAGAATTTTACTCAAATCTTCCGACTGAAATTAAAGAAAAAGAAGAGGATCAACCACTGGTGTTTCTGAGAGGGAAACTGATTAGGGTAAATGCTGCTGTCATCAACGAATTTTATGGATTTGATCCAGTTCCTGAGTTTGATATGAAAGATATTGATAATATTTCCATGACGGATGCAATTCATGAGATTACAGGTATTTCGATGGGTGCCAAGACCCCTCAAAATGTATACAAAGATTAATTAAAAACTTTGTATAAATTGTTGTATGCCTACGTATCTCAAACACTCAACCCTACTGGACATGAGTTTTTCATCCATCTCGAGAGTAAAATTTCTTTATTATATGGGGAAGAAAAAAAGGATGGATATAGGTTCCTACATGTTCAGTAGAATGATGCATCTCGTGGAAAAACCAACTGCAAGGACAGCTCTCCCTTTCGGAGGATTTGTATGCTCGATGGCTAATAAACATTCTGTCCCAAGCTTAGCAGGGGATGTTTATATTAAAAACAAAGGCCCCATGAGAAAACTAACCTTCACTCGAATGTTTGGAAAATGGGCAGCAGCTGCAAGCAAACCATCAACATCTGGAAAACCATCAACTTATGGAATCAAAAACACTAAGGACAGGGTTGATGACCTATACAATTTTGTTGCTGCAAACTTTGAGAATGTCTTCAAAGAGATGAAGACTATATCCGACAACTAGAAATTGATTCTGGATAAGATTAACCAGATAGAGGTTGAATTTGCTGACCAAGAATAAGATTTTCCTTCCCTCGTGAAGAAGGTAAATGGGGCTAGCCCAAACTCTTATGTAAAAATACACACTGTGCACATTGACACTTTAATGCTAGCCATCACTTTGATACTTCTATTTATGTTTCTGGATGTCATTTCTATATATAAAGTGAGTCAATACTGACTATAATTTTTCTTAATCCGTCCCTCAAGGTGTAGGTGAAGGATATTTTGAGAAAGAAGAAGTAGGAAAAAAAGAAAAAGAAACAAGAAGAAGAAGATGGAGACGGCTATGAAGATTCATCTTTTGAGTTTTGAATGTCTCTTATTTCAATTTGGATGTAATATTTGACTTGTAATATGGTTCTGAATATTTGTTGGTCATGGCGGACAAACTAAATTTTGTGTTTGAAATATTGTAAGACTAAACTTTTCGCTTGTACTAAGTGCATAGTTCGTAATTTGTTTTGAAAATGTAATATGGTCTTGAATTTAGAGTAGGTCTGATATTTATTTGGATTATTGTATTGTGAATTATGCAGGTTCTATGTTAAATTACTAACGTGGATTGGGCAGATTACTGTAACGTGGATTGGACAGATTACTGTAACGTGAATTATGCAGATTACTGTAATGTGAATTATGCAGTTTATTGGACTTGGAATAAAGTATACTTAATTTGATTATGATTTTTTGGTTGAAGCGTTTATTTGGTTGGCAGTTGGCCTTCATATATGATATTGATATTTTGGTGTATTCCTTTGATTTGCTGATGCCCATCACAGATTTCATGAGTCCTGGGTGCATTGCTAGGGTTTACAGGTGGCCTCATTAGGATGCATTCCTGGGATCACTGAATGTAACTCCCAAAATCATGTTTGGTAAATTTTAGGATTTTTCTAATTTTTCTTGAATTTAAATATTGTTTCTTACAAAAACCTAATTTCGATTAAATTAGTTGATTAAAATAAATTTTGATTGTTAATGAATTTTCCTCAATTTGAAAAATATTTTTGAATACTAATTAGCGTATTTCAGATGAAGTACAATATTGTTAATATTATTAATATTGATTAAGTGGCAATTAGTTATTAACTGTTAATTATGATAAATAGTTTATTATTATTTTTCTTTACTAAATGTTACTATTAAGCTTGTGTAATTGATCATAGTTGCAAAGTGGTTTCTATTAGTAAACTTCTAAATGGATTCTATTTGACAAATATATTTTCAAATTAATTACTATTAAGTAATAGGAAGTATAACTGTCTTTAGTCGACAGTTAACAGTGAGTATATTTATTAACTGAATTTTTATTAAATAAATTATTTTTCTGTTCCTGATAACTGATTTGATTATTGGAGGAAATAATTGGATTTGGAAAGCTATTTTGAAAATCATTTAAATTTGAAAAAAAACTTGTTTGAATTTGAATTGCCTCTAACTAATTTTGTTACAACCTACAGTAGAAACTCTATAAAATAATACACTTGGGACCACCAAAATTTATTAATTAAAAGAGTTATTAATTAATCGATAAATTAATAATTAATAATTTATATATTAATTAATATTTTATTAATTTATAGTAAAATACTTACGTAGTTTACAAACACCTTTCAAGCTTCCACTTAATTATTGTATACAATGCATGTGTATATCAAATGAAGGGCCCAATTTGAAAGAAACCTTCAATCTCCCACCTTATTATGCTTCTTGTGTTCAGTGTATCACTTTATGGACATTAAAAATATTTTCTATATAGTAGTTTACAAACACCTTTCAAGCTTCCACTTAATTATTGTATACAATGCATGTGTATATCAAATGAAGGGCCCAATTTGAAAGAAACCTTCAATCTCCCACCTTATTATGCTTCTTGTGTTCAGTGTATCACTTTATGGACATTAAAAATATTTTCTATATAAATACAAGATCAAAATAGGTTAACACAAACAAATTATACACACAACATGGCTTCCCATCTTAAAGGTGTGAAAAAAACAACAATGACAGACGAGATTCGAAGAGCATTATGCAAGCACAACAAGGATAATCCAAGTCTCACTCAAAAGCAATTGCAAGAATGGGTTCATAGTAACTATGGTTTGCAGGTGAGTCAAGCGACAATATCGAATACAGTTAAGCGGTCTTTAGAGTATCTCTCACTTGCTCCCAAAAGAGGCGATGTTAAGCGACACAAACCGGCAAAATTTCCTGACCTAGAAAAATCTCTCTATGAATGGATTCTTCAATATCAAGAACATGTGAATATGACAGGTGAACTAATCATCGAGAAGGCGAAAAAGTTCATGAAAGATATGTATCCAGTGGATACTCCAGACTTTACTTTTTCTATTGGTTGGCTTGGAAAGTTCAAAGCAAGATATGGAATTAAAAATTTTCGGCGTTTCGGAGAGAGTGGATCTGTTGAAATGGAGGGCATGGAGGACAAATTAAAATCCATAAGAGACAAAGTTGATCAGTTTGAAATGAAAGACATCTTTAATATGGATGAAACAGGTTTTTTTTTTATTATTTTATTTTATATTTTGTACTTTAGTGATGTAATTATTTACATGTTTTGATCTTAAACAGGTTTGTTTTTTAGACTTCAACCGGATCATTCCCTTGCAACAATGCAGCTTGAAAGGAAAAAACAAGACAAGGAAAGACTAACTGTTGCTATTTGCTGTAATGAGGACGGTTCGGAAAAACTTCCTTTATGGATTATTGGGAAATATGCTAAACCAAGGTGCTTCAAGAATGTAAACTTGAACAGTCTGAACTGTGAGTACCGTGCTAACAAACGAGCTTGGATGACTGGTGTGTTATTTGAAGAATATGTTCGCCAACTTGATAAAAAAATGGTTGGAAGAAAAATTCTCTTGATTGTGGATAATTGCCCTGCTCATCCAAAAATTATTGAAGGATTGCGAAATGTTGAATTATTTTTTTTGCCACCAAACACAACTTCAAAAATTCAACCTTGTGACGGCGGGATCATACGAGCTTTTAAGATGCATTATCGTCGTCGATTTTATAGAAGTCTTTTGGAGGGTTATGAATTAGGGGTTCCAAATCCAGCAAAAATAAATGTGTTAGATGCAATGAATCTTGCAATTTCAGCATGGACTATGGATGTTCGTGCAAATACAATTGCGAACTGCTTTCGTCATTGTAAACTTCGATCAACAGATAACGTGACTTTTGAGAACTCAGATGAAGGTGGTGAAAGCACTCAAGAACTCCAGAATTTGATCAAAGAGTTGGGTTATCGCAATGCAATGGATGTCGAAGATGTTCTGACTCACCCAGAAGAAAATGTAGTTGCACAGTTGTTGACTGATGAAGAAATTATTGAAAGCGTTATTGGAATTAATAAAGATGATATCGATGAAGAAGATGATGAAAGTTCTACAATGGAGCCCCCTTCGCGAAACGAAGCTATTAAAGCGGCAATCACATTGAACAATTTCTTGTTGAGCTATGAGAAAACAACACCAGAAGTTCTTACCATGCTAAGGAAAATTAGAGACGAGATTCAAGGGGAAATTGATTTCAACAAAAAACAAAAGACAATTGAGTCATTTTTCAAGAAACCTTCATAAATCATTCATGTAATATGCTATATATAAGGAATTATTAATTTATATTTTATATGGGGTCTGAAGAAATTATCAAAAATGTATTATCTTATAATTTTAGCGAATTATTAATTTAGCACCCTATCCCCGAGTCGGGACCGACCAAAAATATTATCTTAGAGAGTTTATTAAATAATCGAGTATTAATTTATAGAGTTTCTACTGTATTCTACTTAGCACCCAGATCTACCTATAATTACTGCTACTGCCACTGTCCAATTAACCCCAGATCTATAGTTATTTACTAATGTGCCATTCCCCCCCCACACAGCCACACTGATTATTTTATTATAAATATCACTGTTCCCAATACACTGACATATCACATCATCACCTGACACTCTCCCTCTACAATTTTTCTCTCTCCTCTCTGTCCACTCATTTCTCGGGAACCGAGCCACCGCACCATCGTCGGAGACCGGCTGAGCACAGCTGCGCACCACGCGTTGAAGCCGAGCTCTCCTCCGACCGTTCGCCGCCGAGCTGGATCTAGCCACCGAGCAACCGGATCTGAAGTCCTCGGGGTCGACATCACGTCGCCGCTGCGCCCAGGCCTCGCCGTGGCTTCGTCGAGACGGATCTGCCCCGCTACCAGTCCAGACCCTCATCTTCACCGAGCTCCACTCGACGAACCACCGAGGCGATCTCTCCAGCCTTCAGTCATTCCAACACCATCGGTCGCGCCGGATCCAACGTACACCGCCGCTACCAGATCATCTCGCCACCACGTGGTCGAGTCGCCGCTGTTGCCGGGGGCATCGTCGACCGGAGCGCCCACCGAAGTCCGCCGCCTCTTCGACGACGGATCTGCCGAGGTCCCTCGATCTCGCTACATCCTCGGAGCCAGCACCGATCGGGACTGGATCGCCCCAGGCCACCGCTGACACGATTCTCGAAATGAGCTTCTTCATCACCTTCTTCTTGACCCCTCTCTTCTTGATTAGCTGTGGAGGTCTGAACTTTGGGCTGGGTTTCGAGTTAGAAATTACAGAAGTAGAGAGGAGTGAGAACAGTGGGAGGAAGAAGAAGTACGGGTTGAAGAGTTGAGTAATGGGGGTTCTGGTTGCTTGTGCATAGTGGAGTAGGGGTCCTTGTTCGGCTATGAGTGGAGTATGTGAGTGGGTTAGCTGTGGGAAAATGTGTTGGAGTGGAGTGAGGAGGAATAGTTAAAGAAGAAGGTGGGTTCTGTCAGAAGAGTGTAGACTCTTCCATTGTTTTATTTTGGTTTTTTCAGCTGAGGTTGACGTATGGAGAGAGTGGCATTGGGTTTCGGTTGAGTGGGTGAAGAGAAACGGCTAGTGAGAGGAATTAATAAAGAGTGTAGAGGTATTTTAGTGGTTCGGCTGAGTATATTTTAGTGGGTCGGTTGGCTTATATTGTGGGAATGGGAGTTGTTGGTTGAAAGAATAAATGGTAAGGAATGGTGTGGGCCGGGTTATAGTACAGTGTGGAATTGAGTGAGAGGACAGGTGGGGATGGACTTGTCATGTCTATTAGTGAAGAGAATAGGACTTCTTTTGATGGCTGCTCCTATATGTTACTCTCTCTGTCTTCTGTTCTCTTTTATTTTTATGTCTTTGTTTCATTTCCAAGGGACAGCATATTGAGTGCTGTGTAGGTGCTTGGGTTCATTTAAGAGAGTAATGGCATTTTCCTATTTAAAAGTGTGTTGTTATTATTAAATATTGTATATAGTACCTGCATAATAAATCAGTATGGTCACCATTTCACTATATAGTAATGTGCTGTGCTTTGGTTTCATTATTATTAATATTTATAAATTATTTTGGTTTAAGCTTTACTTATAAATTCAAAATGGGTATATTTACACCAGTTTAGTGATATTTACATCATATATATATATTTTATTAGTAATTACTACTACTTTGCAAATTATTTCAAAACAGGATTCTATCTAACTATTATTATTTTAATAAAATGTTTCCAAATATTTCTAAATTATATAGTGTATGTTTCATGAGTATTTATGGTAATTAAACTATAATATTTTCTAAATATTGTTACCTTGATTCTTATCTAGAAATAGTTGAATTATCTAAAATTAGATAGCTAATTGTCATTATTTAAAACCCTAAATAACTTGTACAAATATTATATAACAGGTGATTTACAACCATGCAGTACTATTCTCGTGCAACCAAACCGAGGCAAGTACACCGGCTCGAACTCTTTACTATGTATTGTCTGTCTTGCTTCATGTTCTCATGTTGACACGTTGTACACACGATTGTTCATTGTTCATTGTTCATTGTTCACCGTTCACCGTTCATTGTTCATAGTTCATTGTTCCTTGTACATTGGGGTGGGAAAATACTACAGATATGTGACCAATCCTATTTTAGCTAGGCATTGACTAATAGCTTGGGTCTCACATCGTGCACGTGGGACTCCAAGCCGTACCATTTTTTACTGTTCATTGTTCACTGTTCACTGTTTACCCAGCCGGTCACATACTCTGATAGTTATTTCACTTGCATGTTACACTGATAGAATAGTTCATTGTTTCTGGATCCGGTGCCATAGTTTCATTGTTATTCCTGTACCACAGTTTCATACTCATGTCTTGTACCATGGTTCATATTGTGATTCTTTTTCATGCATTTCAGTTTACATTGTTTAGAGTTTCTTGTCGGGGTTGTACTTTGCTCTTTTTCTGATAGGATCGTTGTAGGTGAGTGGGAGATTACATGGAGCTGGTGATTGCTTGGATAGTGCAGCTTTTATTTTAGTTTATTTTTCTGGAGATTGTATTGTAGATATTCATTATTGTATATTATTTTATTTGACCGGATTTGTCTCCGGCTGAGTTTGTATTTAAAAGTTTTGATGGATATTGGTGATTTCTGGAAACGTTATAAAAGCTGTGTTTTGTTTACATTACATTGTGACTTTGAGTTTTCCTTAGTATTGTACAGCTTACTTCGTCGTGTCCATCGACGAAGGCTGGGCGTGTCCGACTCGTATTCGATTATTCGGGAGCGGGTCGTGACATGTTTTTAGTGGTGGCCCATGCAGGTCTCTATCCTAATGACACTTAGGCAAATAAGTGTTATTGTGGGACCAGTGAAACTAAGGAAAACTCATCACAGCATAGGATTCGCGGAAAATTGTTACGGGTATGGTTTTACTAAAATTTCTTAAAGTTAGGCCTATCTAATCAATTTTCTGTTTTGCAGGGTGGTTTTGACACGCAACACTAAGGTTATCAATTTTACTGCACTTTAAACTTCTGAGGTTATTTCCTATATGCATTTTGCTAGTATAACTAGTTGATTGCTAATAGCCGATTTGTCTTTAGATTTTCTCGTAGCACGTGGAATTTTTCTAAAATTTCTAATTGTTATTCAAAAACCTTGTTTCTAATTTGAGATTTTATTTCCTATGGAGATTTGTTTTTGTAGTCATTTTTGTCTTACTGTTTGTGTTCTTATAAAACTTAAGGGATATTTTGTAAAACCTCCCCTAAATAATGGGCTAATTTACGAAATACCCCCTAAAGATATCGAATTGGTAAAACCCCCTTTCCGTCAAGACGCTGTTTGATTTTGGGTGACGTGGCAATCCGTGTGTGTTATTAAGTAAAAAAATAATAGTTAGACGAAAATACCCCTGCGTACGTGGCAGAGAGGTATATATATATATATATTACCAGAGAGGGACTCTCTGCTGCTCCTCAACTCAAGTATAAAATAATAAAGAGGAAGAAAAGAAGTAGTGAGAAGAAGAAGGAAAGGGGTTACCTGGTCGGCGAAGGCTTCCGGCTAGACGGCGCGAGGGCTCCCTCCGGTGACGCACGCTTCCGAGAGAGAGGCATTTGGTTCCGGAGAGCGCGAGGAAAGGTTGAGGGGAAGTGAACCCTCACTTAGGGTTCGGCTGAGGAACTCTCCGGCGAGCGCTGCACACGAGGATGGGGTCGTCGGAGTTCGCACATCCAGCGACCGTGGTACGGTACCTCGACCATGACGTACAGCATCCTACCGGAGCTGGCGAATCGAGCGATGGTAGCTTCGAACAGAGATGAGGTGCCCAGATGTGGGAGGGCAGTCACTGGTGCTTGGCGGAGCTGCTAGGAGTCGCCGGCGTGCGGCTTTCGTATGGTGCCGTGAGTGTGAGGCTGCCGAGAACTGGTACGGCGGTGCTAGCCGCGGGGTACGGGGTGCCGGTTTCGGCGATGGGTTTGCGAGAAGTGGTGAGGTTTGGAGGGGTTTAGGTGCTGCACGAGTGTGTCGGTGGTGTTACGCCGGGGAGGAACAGGGTGATCGAAGTTGGAGTCGGGAGGCAATTGGAGACGAGAAGAGCGGGGCTACGTGGCTGGTTGTCTCTCCCTGCCATGGCTGCAAGGCTGGTGTTTGAAGGAGGATGGAGGCTGTGGTGATGGCAGTGTATTGGCTTGGCCGGGCCGGCTGGGTGGTGAAGTGAGGAACGAGAAGGAATAAGGCGGAGGTGGTGGTCGTCCTGGTTGTCGACAGCAAAATGGTCGTGGTACATGGGGCTACTCTGGTGGAGTTATTCTTCTAGTGGCTACTAGGGTTTAGGTGGGTTTTGAGGAAGGAGATGAAGGAGGCGTGGAGGAATGCTTGGTTAGCATATATTTTTCGACATGAAAGAGAAGTCTTGCAGTTTGTCTTTTGTAATGATACTATGTTTGGTGCATGTATTTTTCGACAGTTTATGGATGACGGCTGATTACCTAGAGTGTATGTCTAGAAACTGTGGACATAAAAGAGAAGACTGCAGCTGATAGTTGATAGCATGTTTATATATAACAAATGTCGATTTCTGCAAATTTAGAAATTAAAAATTAGTGTTTCCTCCTAACTGTAAATATAATAATTTGTGTTTCCTCCTTACTGTAAATATAATAATTTGTGTTTCCTCCTTTAATGGCAGAAATTACCTCTTTCTCTATAGATGAAGGAGCACCCCCCATGCTTGTAGGAACCTGATCTTCGGTAGACAAGTTGCACGCTGGAAGAGGATCAAGTGAAAGAGGAAGAGGATGATCGGTATAAATAGGTTGGAGAGAGGAAGAAGATGATCGGTATAAATAGGTTCAGCAAAGGAAGAAGATGACCGTTAGAGAGAGAGAGAGAAGACCGTTGGAGGACCCCTGCCACGTACGCAGGGGTATTTTTGTCTAACTTTTATTTTTTTTACTTAATAACACACACGGATTGCCACGTCACCCAAAATCAAACAGCGTCTTGACGGAAAGGGGGTTTTACCAATTCGAGACCTTTAGGGGGTATTTCGCAAATTAGCCCATTATTTAGGGGAGATTTTACAAAATATCCCAAAACTTAATGTTTTCTAAAAAGCAGATATTTACATCATTTTCCATCATGATTATAACTTTTGGAATTTATTTGAATTTTCATAAACTCTTTTAAAATTTATGGACAAAGTTGAAAGAATATTCAACGACCTACTATGGCGTGGCAGATGCGCACTGCAATCATTTATCTGGGTTACGGAGACCGCGAGTTTACTGCAGTCAGTTGCGCACTGGCGAGGCAGGAGCTCTAAGTCAAAGTAATTTCGAGTATTCATAGGTTCTCGAATATTATTGAGGCTATGTCATAATCATAAAATTTTTGGATCTCTTGAGTTGTTTTGTTAATATGGATAAAGTTGATAGAAATATTCGGTAAATTAATATTATTTAAATCATTGCGCCAGAGGTTCATTGCAGCCAGATGTATACTACACTGGCGGGGCATGAACTCTAGGCAATATGATTTCGGATATATATGATTTTCGGATACTATTGAGACTGCATCCATGTTATATACCATTTTTGATCTTTTATTGTCATTAACGATTTTACTATGAATTATCTTGATTTTGGCTATATTTAAATGTCGTAGCAATTTTCAAAAATTATTTTGTTACACAATGTTCCTTATATAAATTTCTCTTGCTTTTCTAGAGTGTATTATGACAATGATAATGAACATACATATATGATTTTGATTTATGGATGATTTTGTCCTAAATGATTTTTCATAATTTTATAACTGTCTTTTGAGTACCATTTTTACCATGTGAAACTTTGATTTTTTTTCATGTTTAGAATTTTTCTTGTCTAGATTGTTTTTACTTTGATCATTTCTAGAAAATCTTGATTTTTCTAGTTGTACGGATCCTAGGTTTAAACCAATTTTTATTTATTTATTTTTAAGTTTCGTGATTGATCAATCTTAATTGTGTTTATCATGCAATTTGAAATTTCGAGGACGAAATTTTTGTAAGGGGGGTAGATTTGTAACTCCCAAAATCATGTTTGGTAAATTTTAGGATTTTTCTAATTTTTCTTGAATTTAAATATTGTTTCTTACAAAAACCTAATTTCGATTAAATTAGTTGATTAAAATAAATTTCGGTTGTTAATGAATTTTCCTCAATTTGAAAAATATTTTTGAATACTAATTAGCGTATTTCAGATGAAGTACAATATTGTTAATATTATTAATATTGATTAAGTGGTAATTAGTTATTAACTGTTAATTATGATAAATAGTTTATTATTATTTTTCTTTACTAAATGTTACTATTAAGCTTGTGTAATTGATCATAGTTGCAAAGTGGTTTCTATTAGTAAACTTCTAAATGGATTCTATTTGACAAATATATTTTCAAAATTAATTACTATTAAGTAATAGGAAGTATAACTGTCTTTGACAGTTAACAGTGAGTATATTTATTAACTGAATTTTTATTAAATAAATTATTTTTCTGTTCCTGATAACTGATTTGATTATTGGAGGAAATAATTGGATTTGGAAAGCTATTTTGAAAATCATTTAAATTTGAAAAAAAACTTGTTTGAATTTGAATTGCCTCTAACTAATTCTGTTACAACCTATTCTACTTAGCACCCAGATCTACCTATAATTACTGCTACTGCCACTGTCCAATTAACCCCAGATCTATAGTTATTTACTAATGTGCCATTCCCCCCACACACAGCCACACTGATTATTTTATTATAAATATCACTGTTCCCAATACACTGACATATCACATCATCAACTGACACTCTCCCTCTATAATTTTTCTCTCTCCTCTCTGTCCACTCATTTTTCGGGAACCGAGCCACCGCACCATCGCCGGAGACCGGCTGAGCACAGCTGCGCACCACGCGTTGAAGCCGAGCTCTCCTCCGACCGTTCGCCGCCGAGCTGGATCTAGCCACCGAGCAACCGGATCTGAAGTCCTCGGGGTCGACATCACGTCGCCGCTGCGCCCAGGCCTCGCCGTGGCTTCGTCGAGACGGATCTGCCCCGCTACCAGTCCAAACCCTCATCTTCACCGAGCTCCACTCGACGAACCACCGAGGCGATCTCTCCAGCCTTCAGTCATTCCAACACCATCGGTCGCGCCGGATCCAACGTACACCGCCGCTACCAGATCATCTCGCCACCACGTGGTCGAGTCGCCGCTGTTGCCGGGGGCATCGCCGACCGGAGCGCCCACCGAAGTCCGCCGCCTCTTCGACGACGGATCTGCCGAGGTCCCTCGATCTCGCTACATCCTCGGAGCCAGCACCGATCGGGACTGGATCGCCCCAGGCCACCGCTGACACGATTCTCGAAGTGAGCTTCTTCATCACCTTCTTCTTGACCCCTCTCTTCTTGATTAGCTGTGGAGGTCTGAACTTTGGGCTGGGTTTCGAGTTAGAAATTACAGAAGTAGAGAGGAGTGAGAACAATGGGAGGAAGAAGAAGTACGGGTTGAAGAGTTGAGTAATGGGGGTTCTGGTTGCTTGTGCATAGTGGAGTAGGGGTCCTTGTTCGGCTATGAGTGGAGTATGTGAGTGGGTTAGCTGTAGGAAAATGTGTTGGAGTGGAGTGAGGAGGAATAGTTAAAGAAGAAGGTGGGTTCTGTCAGAAGAGTGTAGACTCTTCCATTGTTTTATTTTGGTTTTTTCAGCTGAGGTTGACGTATGGAGAGAGTGGCATTGGGTTTCGGTTGAGTGGGTGAAGAGAAACAGCTAGTGAGAGGAATTAATAAAGAGTGTAGAGGTATTTTAGTGGTTCGGCTGAGTATATTTTAGTGGGTCGGTTGGCTTATATTGTGGGAATGGGAGTTGTTGGTTGAAAGAATAAATGGTAAGGAATGGTGTGGGCCGGGTTATAGTACAGTATGGAATTGAGTGAGAGGACAGGTGGGGATGGACTTGTCATGTCGATTAGTGAAGAGAATAGGACTTCTTTTGATGGCTGCTCCTATATGTTACTCTCTCTGTCTTCTGTTCTCTTTTATTTTTATGTCTTTGTTTCATTTCCAAGGGACAGCATATTGAGTGCTGTGTAGGTGCTTGGGTTCATTTAAGAGAGTAATGGCATTTTCCCATTTAAAAGTGTGTTGTTATTATTAAATATTGTATATAGTACCTGCATAATAAATCAGTATGGTCACCATTTCACTATATAGTAATGTGCTGTGCTTTGGTTTCATTATTATTATTATTAATATTTATAAATTATTTTGGTTTAAGCTTTACTTATAAATTCAAAATGGGTATATTTACACCAGTTTAGTGATATTTACATCATATATATATATTTTATTAGTAATTACTACTACTTTGCAAATTATTTCAAAACAGGATTCTATCTAACTATTATTATTTTAATAAAATGTTTCCAAATATTTCTAAATTATATAGTGTATGTTTCATGAGTATTTATGGTAATTAAACTATAATATTTTCTAAATATTGTTACCTTGATTCTTATCTAGAAATAGTTGAATTATCTAAAATTAGATAGCTAATTGTCATTATTTAAAACCCTAAATAACTTGTACAAATATTATATAACAGGTGATTTACAACCATGCAGTACTATTCTCGTGCAACCAAACCGAGGCAAGTACACCGGCTCGAACTCTTTACTATGTATTGTCTGTCTTGCTTCATGTTCTCATGTTGACACGTTGTACACACGATTGTTCATTGTTCATTGTTCATTGTTCATAGTTCATTGTTCCTTGTACATTGGGGTGGAGAAATACTACAAATATGTGACCAATCCTATTTTAGCTAGGCATTGACTAATAGCTTGGGTCTCACATCGTGCACGTGGGACTCCAAGCCGTACCATTTTTTACTGTTCACTGTTCATTGTTCACTGTTCACTGTTTACCCAGCCGGTCACATACTCTGATAGTTATTTCACTTGCATGTTACACTGATAGAATAGTTCATTGTTTCTGGATCCGGTGCCATAGTTTCATTGTTATTCCTGTACCACAGTTTCATACTCATGTCTTGTACCATGGTTCATATTGTGATTCTTTTTCATGCATTTCAGTTTACATTGTTTAGAGTTTCTTGTCGGGGTTGTACTTTGCTCTTTTCCTGATAGGATCGTTGCAGGTGAGTGGGAGATTACATGGAGCTGGTGATTGCTTGGATAGTGCAGCTTTTATTTTAGTTTATTTTTCTGGAGATTGTATTGTAGATATTCATTATTGTATATTATTTCATTTGACCGGATTTGTCTCCGGCTGAGTTTGTATTTAAAAGTTTTGATAGATATTGGTGATTTCTGGAAACGTTATAAAAGCTGTGTTTTGTTTACATTATATTGTGACTTTGAGTTTTCCTTAGTATTGTACAGCTTACTTCGTCGTGTCCATCGACGAAGGCTGGGCGTGTCCGACTCGTATCCGATTATTCTGGAGCGGGTCGTGACACTGAAACTTTATTTGATTGTAGTGTGTTTTGCTTTCTGTAAAAAATCATTACATCGATGCCATCAGTATGAATTCGATGCCAGTGCCTCTTCATCCCTTGTTATTAAAATTGTAATCCTGCCTGTTCATCCCTTGTTTTTGAGGAAACATAATTATAATCCTGCCTGTTCATCCTTTGTTATTGCCATCAGTACATCGATACCATCAGTATGAAGTCGATGCCAGTGTAATGCATAATGTAATGTAAGAAAAATTCTCTTTGATAGTAGGTTAATTATATTCAAACATTCGCAAGAAATTTTGTTCAGCCATACAGTGGAAGCTTGATAAAATGATATTCGGATTATCTTGAAAATGATTTAATATTAAATGAATGTACTATGGTAAATGATATTAAAAATACTGTAAATATTTGGTGAAAAAAATATGAGATACTTGAACATTTTCAGTCCTAAATGTACCATACTTTGTTAAAAGCACAGAGTGTCCGTTCTCCGTTTTCAAAGAACGGAGAATGGCCATTCTCCATGTTAAAGGAACGGAGAATGGCCATTCTCCTTGAGAATGGCCATTCTCCGTGTTAAAAGCAAAGAGAACGGCCATTCTCCGTCCATTCGCCGTGTGAAAAGCAAAGAGAATGGCCATTCTCCGTCCATTCGTCGTGTTAAAAGCAAAGAGAACGGCCATTCTCCGTCCATTCGCCGTGTGAAAAGCAAAGAGAATGGCCATTCTCCGTCTATTCGCCATGTTAAAAGCAAAGAGAATGGCCATCCTCCGTGTTAAAATCAAAGAGAATGGCCATTCACCGTCCAAATAAAATATTCTCTTCGAAAAAATTATCATTAGAAAAGTAAAAAATATTTCGTCCGATCAATACAGATTTTTTTTTTAAATAAGTGAGCAGATGATCCGCCCGACCTCAGAAGCAGGTTTCCTCAGTTCACCACCACCACCGTGACATGTAGCTTTATTAACAAAATATAAAATTATTAGATGAAAAATAAGATTTCTGACAATGGCATGGACAGTAAAATTAGAGCGGCGCCGCTGGTACTTCTTCTTGTTCGAGGAGGTTTCGACGACGTCCGACGCGAAGCGGACCGATTCTTCTCGGCGCAGCTGGTACTCCTCGTTGTTCTAGGAGGGCTCGACGACGTTCGACGCGATCCAGACCGATTCTTATTTCCTTCTTCATCTCCGTTTCTCTTTCCACCACAACCACCAACACCACCACCACGACAGCCTGTAACCAAAAAAAAATTTACGAAATATTAAATTGGATGGACTTTTGAGAGAGTAAATATGAGTTAATTTAGGGTGTTCATTGAAAAAATTAAAGTGAAGAATGACCTGCTAAAGCAAGTTACCAACAGGTCAAAAGTCTAAATCATCATTAAATGATGTTTCTACACTATTATTCAATCCGAACCATTGGATCAACATCCAACGGTCCAGATTTCGGATGTATCGATACATCCATTTCCAGCGGATGTATTGTAGAACGACCCCTATATATATATATATATATATATATATATATATATATATATATATATATATATATATATATCTTATATCTTAAAAAAAAAAAAAAATATATATATATATATATATATATATATATCTTATACAAAACACAAAGGTTTTTGAATCCTAGGGCTGACTGTGCCAAGATAAAGAGTGGTTGGGATTTAATCTTGGTGAATCAACGGTTGTGGATGAGCATTATTGAGAGTGGGGTTTTATGGGGAATCCAAAGAGTGGGGTTTGCACTCATAATGGTTGTGGATGAGCATTATTGAGAGTGGAATTTTATGGAGAATCCAAAGAAAATTCACATCCAGCAGTGGTTGGGATTTAATATTTTGATGGGGGCCTCATAATTATTATTGTTCGTTTAAAATTGGGGGTCCAAGATTTTGAGGGGGAATACCTTAAATGAACCGTGCCCGATGGGCACGGGTTATGACTAGTATATTATACAAAACACAAAGGTTTTTGAATCCTAGGGCTGACTGTGCCAAGATAAAGAGTGGTTGGGATTTAATCTTGGTGAATCAACGGTTGTGGGGTTTTATGGGGAATCCAAAGAGTGGGATTTGCACTCATAATGGTTGTGGATGAGCATTATTGAGAGTGGAGTTTTATGGGGAATGAGCATTATTGAGAGTGGAATTTTATGGGAAATCCAAAGAGTGGGGTTTGCACTCATAATGGTTGTGGATGAGCATTATTGAGAGAGGGGTTTTATGGGAAATCCAAAAAAAATTCACATCCAGCAGTGGTTGGGGGCCTCATAATTATTATTGTTCGTTTAAAATCGGGGGTCCAAGATTTTGAGGGGGAATACCTTAAATGAACCATGCCCTATGGGCACGGGTTATGACTAGTATATATATATATGGAGAAAAAAAAGGGAGGAGGGGTTGAAGAATTCGCTTTATTGACTTAACTAGGATTGCTTGATTGTCTTGCCTAACTAGGTCAACTTGATTAAAGTTATTTCTGATGAATGTAAGAGAGAAAATAATATTGAAAAGTTATTACATATTCATTATGTTGAATCAACTTGAATAAATAAAATACAATAAATCTAAAATAGATAATTACCACTTTAGTAGGTAATTAATAAATATATTAATCATCTACTAAAGATTAGTAGTTACCTATTTATAAATCTATAAAAAACAAAATCAAACATAGTTGTACATTGTTCGATTTAGTACATTATTTTATTTTATGAACATTTAACCAAACAAAAACTATACAAAGTTTGATCGTTTTAAAAACTAATAATTCTATATATTTGCGAAAAGTAGTGGTGATAACATTGGAATAATTTTTTTACAATGAGAAAACTACACAAAAATCATTACTATGTTAAAAAAAAATAGTGATAAAATTCAAGGTAATATCAATTTAAAAAAGAAACAAATTTTGCAAGCACACGAGTATAACTTACTAAATACATGGAACTTTATGTCTGGCTTGAACTATTATTTGTGGCTGTAATATTTAATCCTTGATACATAGCTTGCTTACAAATAAATTTGACTTGGTATTAGTGCTTAGTTTATGCAAAGTCTACTGCTCTATAATATTTATATAATTTGCTATAGGACATGGATCTGTGGCGCAATGGTAGCGCGTCTGACTCCAGATCAGAAGGTTGCGTGTTCGATTCACGTCAGGTTCAGATTTTTTTCTTTTTTCTTTTTTGTTCTTATTAATTTAAGTAATTTAATACTCATTTTGATTAGGTTGTTATTTCTCTCTCTAAAATCTGAACACATGAATGAAGCAGATGATGTTCGTTCACATGACATTAATGAACTCAACTTCATTCATGTGACATTGCTTGCTGCTGCTCTTATGAGCAGAGCAGAGCATCAAAATCAAAGAAACTTTTCTTTCCACGAATAAAGAAAAGGTGGGAACTCACTTTCTTCTTCTTCATTCACACCACTTGACGACCTACCTTTCAACACACACACAAAATACTACTAGATATAGATCATAAATCTATCACACCAATGGGTTACATATATAGATATAAATAATCGGGATCGAAGATTTACCGGAACGAATAGTACTATGTCCATACCCATCTCCGAATCTAACTGGAGAATTCTTTTAATCTCCATTTTCGACCCCATCTCCGTTTTTAAATCCCCGAATCCGTCCCGTCGGAGGAAAAAAAAACGAATTTCCGTCGGGTTCAGAGAAAATTACCATCCCTAGTTGCTCTTGTTTATATCTATCAATGATATATGAATTGAATGAGAACATTTGTTAAAATATTCCTTAAGTAATAAAAGACACTGCTCAATTTACTTTTTTTTTTTAATATTATTATTGGCAATTTCTTCTTCTTCTTCTTTTTTTCCTTTACAAGTAGCCTTCGTCAATTTGTTCCAAAGAAATAATAAGTGTATATTTGAGTTGTAAGAGCTTTAGCAACCGTGCTGTCCCGCAACAATTTATCACAACAAAATTTAGCAGTTAGGAAGTGTAACCACCAATAGATGAACTTTATTGCATATTGAATAAAATACGTGATAAATCCTCGTGATTGTTTGGGTTAATTAAATTTGGTTACTAATGGCCCGGTAACACAGCTATATGTGTTGAGGCAATTCTCAAATGTTGTGTTAAAAAATTTGAGGTATCATTTACTGTCACATATGAGGTGTGTTAGTTTAAAAGTGGTTTGAATGGTGTAATTTTTTAAGTGGAAAATTTTCAAATCCATCACCAAGCATTTGTTTTGTACAAATTCCTTTAGAACTAACTATGACTTGGATGTGGACAAAGGATGCAAAGTGGTCATTTGTTGATGCACTTTGCACTTCACATCTAACAGTAGCTACGCGGCAGCCTGCTTGTAGCACCATTGAAGCTGCATGATAGTGTTACAGTAGTCCGCTGGTAGCTCCGCATCATCGCTACTTGGTTACTCTGTGCTAGCCATTTTTTAAGGTTATTTAGTTTTATAACTGCCGTATTAATATGAAGTTATTGTTGTCATAATAAATATGGAGTTACTCTCTAATCTTTTGTCCATGTTGTTAATGGGTGGTTACCATTACTTAAGGGATTGTTCCCCTACGTATTGTGTGTTCTAGTATCTAAACGAGAGAAGATAATCTCCTACAGCAGCCGAGTGCCTTTTGAATCTCGCTTTGAACAAATGGTGGTCCCGATTGAAGGTGAGCATTATTCGGTATTGGACCGAAAATCGAACCGAATAAGAGATTAGAATCGGTTTAAAAAGTTTTTCGCTTCAACGAATTAGTTTCTACTCCAATAAAAAAAGGCGGAGGAGAAATTTATTTTTCTTTCTTGAATTTGTATATGGCGTCACTTAGTTGATAACGATTTCAAATCTAATTGCAGTTAACCATTGACATATTTGAGATTTAAAACATGGCCCGGCCTGGTAACCCCAAAGGGCCAAGTTTGGACTTAAGGTTTTGTAAAACTGGGCCTATAATGATTGGTGGTGATTTTATCAGATCAAAATGGATACAGTAGAAACTCTATAAAATAATACACTTGGGACCACCAAAATTTATTAATTAAAAGAGTTATTAATTAATCGATAAATTAATAATTAATAATTTATATATTAATTAATATTTTATTAATTTATAGTAAAATACTTACGTAGTTTACAAACACCTTTCAAGCTTCCACTTAATTATTGTATACAATGCATGTGTATATCAAATGAAGGGCCCAATTTGAAAGAAACCTTCAATCTCCCACCTTATTATGCTTCTTGTGTTCAGTGTATCACTTTATGGACATTAAAAATATTTTCTATATAGTAGTTTACAAACACCTTTCAAGCTTCCACTTAATTATTGTATACAATGCATGTGTATATCAAATGAAGGGCCCAATTTGAAAGAAACCTTCAATCTCCCACCTTATTATGCTTCTTGTGTTCAGTGTATCACTTTATGGACATTAAAAATATTTTCTATATAAATACAAGATCAAAATAGGTTAACACAAACAAATTATACACACAACATGGCTTCCCATCTTAAAGGTGTGAAAAAAACAACAATGACAGACGAGATTCGAAGAGCATTATGCAAGCACAACAAGGATAATCCAAGTCTCACTCAAAAGCAATTGCAAGAATGGGTTCATAGTAACTATGGTTTGCAGGTGAGTCAAGCGACAATATCGAATACAGTTAAGCGGTCTTTAGAGTATCTCTCACTTGCTCCCAAAAGAGGCGATGTTAAGCGACACAAACCGGCAAAATTTCCTGACCTAGAAAAATCTCTCTATGAATGGATTCTTCAATATCAAGAACATGTGAATATGACAGGTGAACTAATCATCGAGAAGGCGAAAAAGTTCATGAAAGATATGTATCCAGTGGATACTCCAGACTTTACTTTTTCTATTGGTTGGCTTGGAAAGTTCAAAGCAAGATATGGAATTAAAAATTTTCGGCGTTTCGGAGAGAGTGGATCTGTTGAAATGGAGGGCATGGAGGACAAATTAAAATCCATAAGAGACAAAGTTGATCAGTTTGAAATGAAAGACATCTTTAATATGGATGAAACAGGTTTTTTTTTTATTATTTTATTTTATATTTTGTACTTTAGTGATGTAATTATTTACATGTTTTGATCTTAAACAGGTTTGTTTTTTAGACTTCAACCGGATCATTCCCTTGCAACAATGCAGCTTGAAAGGAAAAAACAAGACAAGGAAAGACTAACTGTTGCTATTTGCTGTAATGAGGACGG
Source organism: Iris pallida (assembly GCA_029216955.1). Lineage (NCBI taxonomy): Eukaryota > Viridiplantae > Streptophyta > Magnoliopsida > Asparagales > Iridaceae > Iris > Iris pallida. Next base: position 7,791,608 of record JANAVB010027998.1, on the reverse strand, counting down.
TTCGGAAAAACTTCCTTTATGGATTATTGGGAAATATGCTAAACCAAGGTGCTTCAAGAATGTAAACTTGAACAGTCTGAACTGTGAGTACCGTGCTAACAAACGAGCTTGGATGACTGGTGTGTTATTTGAAGAATATGTTCGCCAACTTGATAAAAAAATGGTTGGAAGAAAAATTCTCTTGATTGTGGATAATTGCCCTGCTCATCCAAAAATTATTGAAGGATTGCGAAATGTTGAATTATTTTTTTTGCCACCAAACACAACTTCAAAAATTCAACCTTGTGACGGCGGGATCATACGAGCTTTTAAGATGCATTATCGTCGTCGATTTTATAGAAGTCTTTTGGAGGGTTATGAATTAGGGGTTCCAAATCCAGCAAAAATAAATGTGTTAGATGCAATGAATCTTGCAATTTCAGCATGGACTATGGATGTTCGTGCAAATACAATTGCGAACTGCTTTCGTCATTGTAAACTTCGATCAACAGATAACGTGACTTTTGAGAACTCAGATGAAGGTGGTGAAAGCACTCAAGAACTCCAGAATTTGATCAAAGAGTTGGGTTATCGCAATGCAATGGATGTCGAAGATGTTCTGACTCACCCAGAAGAAAATGTAGTTGCACAGTTGTTGACTGATGAAGAAATTATTGAAAGCGTTATTGGAATTAATAAAGATGATATCGATGAAGAAGATGATGAAAGTTCTACAATGGAGCCCCCTTCGCGAAACGAAGCTATTAAAGCGGCAATCACATTGAACAATTTCTTGTTGAGCTATGAGAAAACAACACCAGAAGTTCTTACCATGCTAAGGAAAATTAGAGACGAGATTCAAGGGGAAATTGATTTCAACAAAAAACAAAAGACAATTGAGTCATTTTTCAAGAAACCTTCATAAATCATTCATGTAATATGCTATAATAAGGAATTATTAATTTATATTTTATATGGGGTCTGAAGAAATTATCAAAAATGTATTATCTTATAATTTTAGCGAATTATTAATTTAGCACCCTATCCCCGAGTCGGGACCGACCAAAAATATTATCTTAGAGAGTTTATTAAATAATCGAGTATTAATTTATAGAGTTTCTACTGTATTCTACTTAGCACCCAGATCTACCTATAATTACTGCTACTGCCACTGTCCAATTAACCCCAGATCTATAGTTATTTACTAATGTGCCATTCCCCCCCCACACAGCCACACTGATTATTTTATTATAAATATCACTGTTCCCAATACACTGACATATCACATCATCACCTGACACTCTCCCTCTACAATTTTTCTCTCTCCTCTCTGTCCACTCATTTCTCGGGAACCGAGCCACCGCACCATCGTCGGAGACCGGCTGAGCACAGCTGCGCACCACGCGTTGAAGCCGAGCTCTCCTCCGACCGTTCGCCGCCGAGCTGGATCTAGCCACCGAGCAACCGGATCTGAAGTCCTCGGGGTCGACATCACGTCGCCGCTGCGCCCAGGCCTCGCCGTGGCTTCGTCGAGACGGATCTGCCCCGCTACCAGTCCAGACCCTCATCTTCACCGAGCTCCACTCGACGAACCACCGAGGCGATCTCTCCAGCCTTCAGTCATTCCAACACCATCGGTCGCGCCGGATCCAACGTACACCGCCGCTACCAGATCATCTCGCCACCACGTGGTCGAGTCGCCGCTGTTGCCGGGGGCATCGTCGACCGGAGCGCCCACCGAAGTCCGCCGCCTCTTCGACGACGGATCTGCCGAGGTCCCTCGATCTCGCTACATCCTCGGAGCCAGCACCGATCGGGACTGGATCGCCCCAGGCCACCGCTGACACGATTCTCGAAGTGAGCTTCTTCATCACCTTCTTCTTGACCCCTCTCTTCTTGATTAGCTGTGGAGGTCTGAACTTTGGGCTGGGTTTCGAGTTAGAAATTACAGAAGTAGAGAGGAGTGAGAACAGTGGGAGGAAGAAGAAGTACGGGTTGAAGAGTTGAGTAATGGGGGTTCTGGTTGCTTGTGCATAGTGGAGTAGGGGTCCTTGTTCGGCTATGAGTGGAGTATGTGAGTGGGTTAGCTGTGGGAAAATGTGTTGGAGTGGAGTGAGGAGGAATAGTTAAAGAAGAAGGTGGGTTCTGTCAGAAGAGTGTAGACTCTTCCATTGTTTTATTTTGGTTTTTTCAGCTGAGGTTGACGTATGGAGAGAGTGGCATTGGGTTTCGGTTGAGTGGGTGAAGAGAAACGGCTAGTGAGAGGAATTAATAAAGAGTGTAGAGGTATTTTAGTGGTTCGGCTGAGTATATTTTAGTGGGTCGGTTGGCTTATATTGTGGGAATGGGAGTTGTTGGTTGAAAGAATAAATGGTAAGGAATGGTGTGGGCCGGGTTATAGTACAGTGTGGAATTGAGTGAGAGGACAGGTGGGGATGGACTTGTCATGTCTATTAGTGAAGAGAATAGGACTTCTTTTGATGGCTGCTCCTATATGTTACTCTCTCTGTCTTCTGTTCTCTTTTATTTTTATGTCTTTGTTTCATTTCCAAGGGACAGCATATTGAGTGCTGTGTAGGTGCTTGGGTTCATTTAAGAGAGTAATGGCATTTTCCTATTTAAAAGTGTGTTGTTATTATTAAATATTGTATATAGTACCTGCATAATAAATCAGTATGGTCACCATTTCACTATATAGTAATGTGCTGTGCTTTGGTTTCATTATTATTAATATTTATAAATTATTTTGGTTTAAGCTTTACTTATAAATTCAAAATGGGTATATTTACACCAGTTTAGTGATATTTACATCATATATATATATTTTATTAGTAATTACTACTACTTTGCAAATTATTTCAAAACAGGATTCTATCTAACTATTATTATTTTAATAAAATGTTTCCAAATATTTCTAAATTATATAGTGTATGTTTCATGAGTATTTATGGTAATTAAACTATAATATTTTCTAAATATTGTTACCTTGATTCTTATCTAGAAATAGTTGAATTATCTAAAATTAGATAGCTAATTGTCATTATTTAAAACCCTAAATAACTTGTACAAATATTATATAACAGGTGATTTACAACCATGCAGTACTATTCTCGTGCAACCAAACCGAGGCAAGTACACCGGCTCGAACTCTTTACTATGTATTGTCTGTCTTGCTTCATGTTCTCATGTTGACACGTTGTACACACGATTGTTCATTGTTCATTGTTCATTGTTCACCGTTCACCGTTCATTGTTCATAGTTCATTGTTCCTTGTACATTGGGGTGGGAAAATACTACAGATATGTGACCAATCCTATTTTAGCTAGGCATTGACTAATAGCTTGGGTCTCACATCGTGCACGTGGGACTCCAAGCCGTACCATTTTTCACTGTTCACTGTTCATTGTTCACTGTTCACTGTTTACCCAGCCGGTCACATACTCTGATAGTTATTTCACTTGCATGTTACACTGATAGAATAGTTCATTGTTTCTGGATCCGGTGCCATAGTTTCATTGTTATTCCTGTACCACAGTTTCATACTCATGTCTTGTACCATGGTTCATATTGTGATTCTTTTTCATGCATTTCAGTTTACATTGTTTAGAGTTTCTTGTCGGGGTTGTACTTTGCTCTTTTTCTGATAGGATCGTTGTAGGTGAGTGGGAGATTACATGGAGCTGGTGATTGCTTGGATAGTGCAGCTTTTATTTTAGTTTATTTTTCTGGAGATTGTATTGTAGATATTCATTATTGTATATTATTTTATTTGACCGGATTTGTCTCCGGCTGAGTTTGTATTTAAAAGTTTTGATGGATATTGGTGATTTCTGGAAACGTTATAAAAGCTGTGTTTTGTTTACATTACATTGTGACTTTGAGTTTTCTTTAGTATTGTACAGCTTACTTCGTCGTGTCCATCGACGAAGGCTGGGCGTGTCCGACTCGTATTCGATTATTCGGGAGCGGGTCGTGACATGTTTTTAGTGGTGGCCCATGCAGGTCTCTATCCTAATGACACTTAGGCAAATAAGTGTTATTGTGGGACCAGTGAAACTAAGGAAAACTCATCACAGCATAGGATTCGCGGAAAATTGTTACGGGTATGGTTTTACTAAAATTTCTTAAAGTTAGGCCTATCTAATCAATTTTCTGTTTTGCAGGGTGGTTTTGACACGCAACACTAAGGTTATCAATTTTACTGCACTTTAAACTTCTGAGGTTATTTCCTATATGCATTTTGCTAGTATAACTAGTTGATTGCTAATAGCCGATTTGTCTTTAGATTTTCTCGTAGCACGTGGAATTTTTCTAAAATTTCTAATTGTTATTCAAAAACCTTGTTTCTAATTTGAGATTTTATTTCCTATGGAGATTTGTTTTTGTAGTCATTTTTGTCTTACTGTTTGTGTTCTTATAAAACTTAAGGGATATTTTGTAAAACCTCCCCTAAATAATGGGCTAATTTACGAAATACCCCCTAAAGATATCGAATTGGTAAAACCCCCTTTCCGTCAAGACGCTGTTTGATTTTGGGTGACGTGGCAATCCGTGTGTGTTATTAAGTAAAAAAATAATAGTTAGACGAAAATACCCCTGCGTACGTGGCAGAGAGGTATATATATATATATATATTACCAGAGAGGGACTCTCTGCTGCTCCTCAACTCAAGTATAAAATAATAAAGAGGAAGAAAAGAAGTAGTGAGAAGAAGAAGGAAAGGGGTTACCTGGTCGGCGAAGGCTTCCGGCTAGACGGCGCGAGGGCTCCCTCCGGTGACGCACGCTTCCGAGAGAGAGGCATTTGGTTCCGGAGAGCGCGAGGAAAGGTTGAGGGGAAGTGAACCCTCACTTAGGGTTCGGCTGAGGAACTCTCCGGCGAGCGCTGCACACGAGGATGGGGTCGTCGGAGTTCGCACATCCAGCGACCGTGGTACGGTGCCTCGACCATGACGTACAGCATCCTACCGGAGCTGGCGAATCGAGCGATGGTAGCTTCGAACAGAGATGAGGTGCCCAGATGTGGGAGGGCAGTCACTGGTGCTTGGCGGAGCTGCTAGGAGTCGCCGGCGTGCGGCTTTCGTATGGTGCCGTGAGTGTGAGGCTGCCGAGAACTGGTACGGCGGTGCTAGCCGCGGGGTACGGGGTGCCGGTTTCGGCGATGGGTTTGCGAGAAGTGGTGAGGTTTGGAGGGGTTTAGGTGCTGCACGAGTGTGTCGGTGGTGTTACGCCGGGGAGGAACAGGGTGATCGAAGTTGGAGTCGGGAGGCAATTGGAGACGAGAAGAGCGGGGCTACGTGGCTGGTTGTCTCTCCCTGCCATGGCTGCAAGGCTGGTGTTTGAAGGAGGATGGAGGCTGTGGTGATGGCAGTGTATTGGCTTGGCCGGGCCGGCTGGGTGGTGAAGTGAGGAACGAGAAGGAATAAGGCGGAGGTGGTGGTCGTCCTGGTTGTCGACAGCAAAATGGTCGTGGTACATGGGGCTACTCTGGTGGAGTTATTCTTCTAGTGGCTACTAGGGTTTAGGTGGGTTTTGAGGAAGGAGATGAAGGAGGCGTGGAGGAATGCTTGGTTAGCATATATTTTTCGACATGAAAGAGAAGTCTTGCAGTTTGTCTTTTGTAATGATACTATGTTTGGTGCATGTATTTTTCGACAGTTTATGGATGACGGCTGATTACCTAGAGTGTATGTCTAGAAACTGTGGACATAAAAGAGAAGACTGCAGCTGATAGTTGATAGCATGTTTATATATAACAAATGTCGATTTCTGCAAATTTAGAAATTAAAAATTAGTGTTTCCTCCTAACTGTAAATATAATAATTTGTGTTTCCTCCTTACTGTAAATATAATAATTTGTGTTTCCTCCTTTAATGGCAGAAATTACCTCTTTCTCTATAGATGAAGGAGCACCCCCCATGCTTGTAGGAACCTGATCTTCGGTAGACAAGTTGCACGCTGGAAGAGGATCAAGTGAAAGAGGAAGAGGATGATCGGTATAAATAGGTTGGAGAGAGGAAGAAGATGATCGGTATAAATAGGTTCAGCAAAGGAAGAAGATGACCGTTAGAGAGAGAGAGAGAAGACCGTTGGAGGACCCCTGCCACGTACGCAGGGGTATTTTTGTCTAACTTTTATTTTTTTACTTAATAACACACACGGATTGCCACGTCACCCAAAATCAAACAGCGTCTTGACGGAAAGGGGGTTTTACCAATTCGAGACCTTTAGGGGGTATTTCGCAAATTAGCCCATTATTTAGGGGAGATTTTACAAAATATCCCAAAACTTAATGTTTTCTAAAAAGCAGATATTTACATCATTTTCCATCATGATTATAACTTTTGGAATTTATTTGAATTTTCATAAACTCTTTTAAAATTTATGGACAAAGTTGAAAGAATATTCAACGACCTACTATGGCGTGGCAGATGCGCACTGCAATCATTTATCTGGGTTACGGAGACCGCGAGTTTACTGCAGTCAGTTGCGCACTGGCGAGGCAGGAGCTCTAAGTCAAAGTAATTTCGAGTATTCATAGGTTCTCGAATATTATTGAGGCTATGTCATAATCATAAAATTTTTGGATCTCTTGAGTTGTTTTGTTAATATGGATAAAGTTGATAGAAATATTCGGTAAATTAATATTATTTAAATCATTGCGCCAGAGGTTCATTGCAGCCAGATGTATACTACACTGGCGGGGCATGAACTCTAGGCAATATGATTTCGGATATATATGATTTTCGGATACTATTGAGACTGCATCCATGTTATATACCATTTTTGATCTTTTATTGTCATTAACGATTTTACTATGAATTATCTTGATTTTGGCTATATTTAAATGTCGTAGCAATTTTCAAAAATTATTTTGTTACACAATGTTCCTTATATAAATTTCTCTTGCTTTTCTAGAGTGTATTATGACAATGATAATGAACATACATATATGATTTTGATTTATGGATGATTTTGTCCTAAATGATTTTTCATAATTTTATAACTGTCTTTTGAGTACCATTTTTACCATGTGAAACTTTGATTTTTTTTCATGTTTAGAATTTTTCTTGTCTAGATTGTTTTTACTTTGATCATTTCTAGAAAATCTTGATTTTTCTAGTTGTACGGATCCTAGGTTTAAACCAATTTTTATTTATTTATTTTTAAGTTTCGTGATTGATCAATCTTAATTGTGTTTATCATGCAATTTGAAATTTCGAGGACGAAATTTTTGTAAGGGGGGTAGATTTGTAACTCCCAAAATCATGTTTGGTAAATTTTAGGATTTTTCTAATTTTTCTTGAATTTAAATATTGTTTCTTACAAAAACCTAATTTCGATTAAATTAGTTGATTAAAATAAATTTCGGTTGTTAATGAATTTTCCTCAATTTGAAAAATATTTTTGAATACTAATTAGCGTATTTCAGATGAAGTACAATATTGTTAATATTATTAATATTGATTAAGTGGTAATTAGTTATTAACTGTTAATTATGATAAATAGTTTATTATTATTTTTCTTTACTAAATGTTACTATTAAGCTTGTGTAATTGATCATAGTTGCAAAGTGGTTTCTATTAGTAAACTTCTAAATGGATTCTATTTGACAAATATATTTTCAAAATTAATTACTATTAAGTAATAGGAAGTATAACTGTCTTTGACAGTTAACAGTGAGTATATTTATTAACTGAATTTTTATTAAATAAATTATTTTTCTGTTCCTGATAACTGATTTGATTATTGGAGGAAATAATTGGATTTGGAAAGCTATTTTGAAAATCATTTAAATTTGAAAAAAAACTTGTTTGAATTTGAATTGCCTCTAACTAATTCTGTTACAACCTATTCTACTTAGCACCCAGATCTACCTATAATTACTGCTACTGCCACTGTCCAATTAACCCCAGATCTATAGTTATTTACTAATGTGCCATTCCCCCCACACACAGCCACACTGATTATTTTATTATAAATATCACTGTTCCCAATACACTGACATATCACATCATCAACTGACACTCTCCCTCTATAATTTTTCTCTCTCCTCTCTGTCCACTCATTTTTCGGGAACCGAGCCACCGCACCATCGCCGGAGACCGGCTGAGCACAGCTGCGCACCACGCGTTGAAGCCGAGCTCTCCTCCGACCGTTCGCCGCCGAGCTGGATCTAGCCACCGAGCAACCGGATCTGAAGTCCTCGGGGTCGACATCACGTCGCCGCTGCGCCCAGGCCTCGCCGTGGCTTCGTCGAGACGGATCTGCCCCGCTACCAGTCCAAACCCTCATCTTCACCGAGCTCCACTCGACGAACCACCGAGGCGATCTCTCCAGCCTTCAGTCATTCCAACACCATCGGTCGCGCCGGATCCAACGTACACCGCCGCTACCAGATCATCTCGCCACCACGTGGTCGAGTCGCCGCTGTTGCCGGGGGCATCGCCGACCGGAGCGCCCACCGAAGTCCGCCGCCTCTTCGACGACGGATCTGCCGAGGTCCCTCGATCTCGCTACATCCTCGGAGCCAGCACCGATCGGGACTGGATCGCCCCAGGCCACCGCTGACACGATTCTCGAAGTGAGCTTCTTCATCACCTTCTTCTTGACCCCTCTCTTCTTGATTAGCTGTGGAGGTCTGAACTTTGGGCTGGGTTTCGAGTTAGAAATTACAGAAGTAGAGAGGAGTGAGAACAATGGGAGGAAGAAGAAGTACGGGTTGAAGAGTTGAGTAATGGGGGTTCTGGTTGCTTGTGCATAGTGGAGTAGGGGTCCTTGTTCGGCTATGAGTGGAGTATGTGAGTGGGTTAGCTGTAGGAAAATGTGTTGGAGTGGAGTGAGGAGGAATAGTTAAAGAAGAAGGTGGGTTCTGTCAGAAGAGTGTAGACTCTTCCATTGTTTTATTTTGGTTTTTTCAGCTGAGGTTGACGTATGGAGAGAGTGGCATTGGGTTTCGGTTGAGTGGGTGAAGAGAAACAGCTAGTGAGAGGAATTAATAAAGAGTGTAGAGGTATTTTAGTGGTTCGGCTGAGTATATTTTAGTGGGTCGGTTGGCTTATATTGTGGGAATGGGAGTTGTTGGTTGAAAGAATAAATGGTAAGGAATGGTGTGGGCCGGGTTATAGTACAGTATGGAATTGAGTGAGAGGACAGGTGGGGATGGACTTGTCATGTCGATTAGTGAAGAGAATAGGACTTCTTTTGATGGCTGCTCCTATATGTTACTCTCTCTGTCTTCTGTTCTCTTTTATTTTTATGTCTTTGTTTCATTTCCAAGGGACAGCATATTGAGTGCTGTGTAGGTGCTTGGGTTCATTTAAGAGAGTAATGGCATTTTCCCATTTAAAAGTGTGTTATTATTAAATATTGTATATAGTACCTGCATAATAAATCAGTATGGTCACCATTTCACTATATAGTAATGTGCTGTGCTTTGGTTTCATTATTATTATTATTAATATTTATAAATTATTTTGGTTTAAGCTTTACTTATAAATTCAAAATGGGTATATTTACACCAGTTTAGTGATATTTACATCATATATATATATTTTATTAGTAATTACTACTACTTTGCAAATTATTTCAAAACAGGATTCTATCTAACTATTATTATTTTAATAAAATGTTTCCAAATATTTCTAAATTATATAGTGTATGTTTCATGAGTATTTATGGTAATTAAACTATAATATTTTCTAAATATTGTTACCTTGATTCTTATCTAGAAATAGTTGAATTATCTAAAATTAGATAGCTAATTGTCATTATTTAAAACCCTAAATAACTTGTACAAATATTATATAACAGGTGATTTACAACCATGCAGTACTATTCTCGTGCAACCAAACCGAGGCAAGTACACCGGCTCGAACTCTTTACTATGTATTGTCTGTCTTGCTTCATGTTCTCATGTTGACACGTTGTACACACGATTGTTCATTGTTCATTGTTCATTGTTCATAGTTCATTGTTCCTTGTACATTGGGGTGGAGAAATACTACAAATATGTGACCAATCCTATTTTAGCTAGGCATTGACTAATAGCTTGGGTCTCACATCGTGCACGTGGGACTCCAAGCCGTACCATTTTTTACTGTTCACTGTTCATTGTTCACTGTTCACTGTTTACCCAGCCGGTCACATACTCTGATAGTTATTTCACTTGCATGTTACACTGATAGAATAGTTCATTGTTTCTGGATCCGGTGCCATAGTTTCATTGTTATTCCTGTACCACAGTTTCATACTCATGTCTTGTACCATGGTTCATATTGTGATTCTTTTTCATGCATTTCAGTTTACATTGTTTAGAGTTTCTTGTCGGGGTTGTACTTTGCTCTTTTCCTGATAGGATCGTTGCAGGTGAGTGGGAGATTACATGGAGCTGGTGATTGCTTGGATAGTGCAGCTTTTATTTTAGTTTATTTTTCTGGAGATTGTATTGTAGATATTCATTATTGTATATTATTTCATTTGACCGGATTTGTCTCCGGCTGAGTTTGTATTTAAAAGTTTTGATAGATATTGGTGATTTCTGGAAACGTTATAAAAGCTGTGTTTTGTTTACATTATATTGTGACTTTGAGTTTTCCTTAGTATTGTACAGCTTACTTCGTCGTGTCCATCGACGAAGGCTGGGCGTGTCCGACTCGTATCCGATTATTCTGGAGCGGGTCGTGACACTGAAACTTTATTTGATTGTAGTGTGTTTTGCTTTCTGTAAAAAATCATTACATCGATGCCATCAGTATGAATTCGATGCCAGTGCCTCTTCATCCCTTGTTATTAAAATTGTAATCCTGCCTGTTCATCCCTTGTTTTTGAGGAAACATAATTATAATCCTGCCTGTTCATCCTTTGTTATTGCCATCAGTACATCGATACCATCAGTATGAAGTCGATGCCAGTGTAATGCATAATGTAATGTAAGAAAAATTCTCTTTGATAGTAGGTTAATTATATTCAAACATTCGCAAGAAATTTTGTTCAGCCATACAGTGGAAGCTTGATAAAATGATATTCGGATTATCTTGAAAATGATTTAATATTAAATGAATGTACTATGGTAAATGATATTAAAAATACTGTAAATATTTGGTGAAAAAAATATGAGATACTTGAACATTTTCAGTCCTAAATGTACCATACTTTGTTAAAAGCACAGAGTGTCCGTTCTCCGTTTTCAAAGAACGGAGAATGGCCATTCTCCATGTTAAAGGAACGGAGAATGGCCATTCTCCTTGAGAATGGCCATTCTCCGTGTTAAAAGCAAAGAGAACGGCCATTCTCCGTCCATTCGCCGTGTGAAAAGCAAAGAGAATGGCCATTCTCCGTCCATTCGTCGTGTTAAAAGCAAAGAGAACGGCCATTCTCCGTCCATTCGCCGTGTGAAAAGCAAAGAGAATGGCCATTCTCCGTCTATTCGCCATGTTAAAAGCAAAGAGAATGGCCATCCTCCGTGTTAAAATCAAAGAGAATGGCCATTCACCGTCCAAATAAAATATTCTCTTCGAAAAAATTATCATTAGAAAAGTAAAAAATATTTCGTCCGATCAATACAGATTTTTTTTTTAAATAAGTGAGCAGATGATCCGCCCGACCTCAGAAGCAGGTTTCCTCAGTTCACCACCACCACCGTGACATGTAGCTTTATTAACAAAATATAAAATTATTAGATGAAAAATAAGATTTCTGACAATGGCATGGACAGTAAAATTAGAGCGGCGCCGCTGGTACTTCTTCTTGTTCGAGGAGGTTTCGACGACGTCCGACGCGAAGCGGACCGATTCTTCTCGGCGCAGCTGGTACTCCTCGTTGTTCTAGGAGGGCTCGACGACGTTCGACGCGATCCAGACCGATTCTTATTTCCTTCTTCATCTCCGTTTCTCTTTCCACCACAACCACCAACACCACCACCACGACAGCCTGTAACCAAAAAAAAATTTACGAAATATTAAATTGGATGGACTTTTGAGAGAGTAAATATGAGTTAATTTAGGGTGTTCATTGAAAAAATTAAAGTGAAGAATGACCTGCTAAAGCAAGTTACCAACAGGTCAAAAGTCTAAATCATCATTAAATGATGTTTCTACACTATTATTCAATCCGAACCATTGGATCAACATCCAACGGTCCAGATTTCGGATGTATCGATACATCCATTTCCAGCGGATGTATTGTAGAACGACCCCTATATATATATATATATATATATATATATATATATATATATATATATATATATATATATATCTTATATCTTAAAAAAAAAAAAAAAATATATATATATATATATATATATATATCTTATACAAAACACAAAGGTTTTTGAATCCTAGGGCTGACTGTGCCAAGATAAAGAGTGGTTGGGATTTAATCTTGGTGAATCAACGGTTGTGGATGAGCATTATTGAGAGTGGGGTTTTATGGGGAATCCAAAGAGTGGGGTTTGCACTCATAATGGTTGTGGATGAGCATTATTGAGAGTGGAATTTTATGGAGAATCCAAAGAAAATTCACATCCAGCAGTGGTTGGGATTTAATATTTTGATGGGGGCCTCATAATTATTATTGTTCGTTTAAAATTGGGGGTCCAAGATTTTGAGGGGGAATACCTTAAATGAACCGTGCCCGATGGGCACGGGTTATGACTAGTATATTATACAAAACACAAAGGTTTTTGAATCCTAGGGCTGACTGTGCCAAGATAAAGAGTGGTTGGGATTTAATCTTGGTGAATCAACGGTTGTGGGGTTTTATGGGGAATCCAAAGAGTGGGATTTGCACTCATAATGGTTGTGGATGAGCATTATTGAGAGTGGAGTTTTATGGGGAATGAGCATTATTGAGAGTGGAATTTTATGGGAAATCCAAAGAGTGGGGTTTGCACTCATAATGGTTGTGGATGAGCATTATTGAGAGAGGGGTTTTATGGGAAATCCAAAAAAAATTCACATCCAGCAGTGGTTGGGGGCCTCATAATTATTATTGTTCGTTTAAAATCGGGGGTCCAAGATTTTGAGGGGGAATACCTTAAATGAACCATGCCCTATGGGCACGGGTTATGACTAGTATATATATATATGGAGAAAAAAAAGGGAGGAGGGGTTGAAGAATTCGCTTTATTGACTTAACTAGGATTGCTTGATTGTCTTGCCTAACTAGGTCAACTTGATTAAAGTTATTTCTGATGAATGTAAGAGAGAAAATAATATTGAAAAGTTATTACATATTCATTATGTTGAATCAACTTGAATAAATAAAATACAATAAATCTAAAATAGATAATTACCACTTTAGTAGGTAATTAATAAATATATTAATCATCTACTAAAGATTAGTAGTTACCTATTTATAAATCTATAAAAAACAAAAATCAAACATAGTTGTACATTGTTCGATTTAGTACATTATTTTATTTTATGAACATTTAACCAAACAAAAACTATACAAAGTTTGATCGTTTTAAAAACTAATAATTCTATATATTTGCGAAAAGTAGTGGTGATAACATTGGAATAATTTTTTTACAATGAGAAAACTACACAAAAATCATTACTATGTTAAAAAAAAATAGTGATAAAATTCAAGGTAATATCAATTTAAAAAAGAAACAAATTTTGCAAGCACACGAGTATAACTTACTAAATACATGGAACTTTATGTCTGGCTTGAACTATTATTTGTGGCTGTAATATTTAATCCTTGATACATAGCTTGCTTACAAATAAATTTGACTTGGTATTAGTGCTTAGTTTATGCAAAGTCTACTGCTCTATAATATTTATATAATTTGCTATAGGACATGGATCTGTGGCGCAATGGTAGCGCGTCTGACTCCAGATCAGAAGGTTGCGTGTTCGATTCACGTCAGGTTCAGATTTTTTTCTTTTTTCTTTTTTGTTCTTATTAATTTAAGTAATTTAATACTCATTTTGATTAGGTTGTTATTTCTCTCTCTAAAATCTGAACACATGAATGAAGCAGATGATGTTCGTTCACATGACATTAATGAACTCAACTTCATTCATGTGACATTGCTTGCTGCTGCTCTTATGAGCAGAGCAGAGCATCAAAATCAAAGAAACTTTTCTTTCCACGAATAAAGAAAAGGTGGGAACTCACTTTCTTCTTCTTCATTCACACCACTTGACGACCTACCTTTCAACACACACACAAAATACTACTAGATATAGATCATAAATCTATCACACCAATGGGTTACATATATAGATATAAATAATCGGGATCGAAGATTTACCGGAACGAATAGTACTATGTCCATACCCATCTCCGAATCTAACTGGAGAATTCTTTTAATCTCCATTTTCGACCCCATCTCCGTTTTTAAATCCCCGAATCCGTCCCGTCGGAGGAAAAAAAAACGAATTTCCGTCGGGTTCAGAGAAAATTACCATCCCTAGTTGCTCTTGTTTATATCTATCAATGATATATGAATTGAATGAGAACATTTGTTAAAATATTCCTTAAGTAATAAAAGACACTGCTCAATTTACTTTTTTTTTTTAATATTATTATTGGCAATTTCTTCTTCTTCTTTTTTTCCTTTACAAGTAGCCTTCGTCAATTTGTTCCAAAGAAATAATAAGTGTATATTTGAGTTGTAAGAGCTTTAGCAACCGTGCTGTCCCGCAACAATTTATCACAACAAAATTTAGCAGTTAGGAAGTGTAACCACCAATAGATGAACTTTATTGCATATTGAATAAAATACGTGATAAATCCTCGTGATTGTTTGGGTTAATTAAATTTGGTTACTAATGGCCCGGTAACACAGCTATATGTGTTGAGGCAATTCTCAAATGTTGTGTTAAAAAATTTGAGGTATCATTTACTGTCACATATGAGGTGTGTTAGTTTAAAAGTGGTTTGAATGGTGTAATTTTTTAAGTGGAAAATTTTCAAATCCATCACCAAGCATTTGTTTTGTACAAATTCCTTTAGAACTAACTATGACTTGGATGTGGACAAAGGATGCAAAGTGGTCATTTGTTGATGCACTTTGCACTTCACATCTAACAGTAGCTACGCGGCAGCCTGCTTGTAGCACCATTGAAGCTGCATGATAGTGTTACAGTAGTCCGCTGGTAGCTCCGCATCATCGCTACTTGGTTACTCTGTGCTAGCCATTTTTTAAGGTTATTTAGTTTTATAACTGCCGTATTAATATGAAGTTATTGTTGTCATAATAAATATGGAGTTACTCTCTAATCTTTTGTCCATGTTGTTAATGGGTGGTTACCATTACTTAAGGGATTGTTCCCCTACGTATTGTGTGTTCTAGTATCTAAACGAGAGAAGATAATCTCCTACAGCAGCCGAGTGCCTTTTGAATCTCGCTTTGAACAAGTGGTGGTCCCGATTGAAGGTGAGCATTATTCGGTATTGGACCGAAAATCGAACCGAATAAGAGATTAGAATCGGTTTAAAAAGTTTTTCGCTTCAACGAATTAGTTTCTACTCCAATAAAAAAAGGCGGAGGAGAAATTTATTTTTCTTTCTTGAATTTGTATATGGCGTCACTTAGTTGATAACGATTTCAAATCTAATTGCAGTTAACCATTGACATATTTGAGATTTAAAACATGGCCCGGCCTGGTAACCCCAAAGGGCCAAGTTTGGACTTAAGGTTTTGGGCCTATAATGATTGGTGGTGATTTTATCAGATCAAAATGGATACAGTAGAAACTCTATAAAATAATACACTTGGGACCACCAAAATTTATTAATTAAAAGAGTTATTAATTAATCGATAAATTAATAATTAATAATTTATATATTAATTAATATTTTATTAATTTATAGTAAAATACTTACGTAGTTTACAAACACCTTTCAAGCTTCCACTTAATTATTGTATACAATGCATGTGTATATCAAATGAAGGGCCCAATTTGAAAGAAACCTTCAATCTCCCACCTTATTATGCTTCTTGTGTTCAGTGTATCACTTTATGGACATTAAAAATATTTTCTATATAGTAGTTTACAAACACCTTTCAAGCTTCCACTTAATTATTGTATACAATGCATGTGTATATCAAATGAAGGGCCCAATTTGAAAGAAACCTTCAATCTCCCACCTTATTATGCTTCTTGTGTTCAGTGTATCACTTTATGGACATTAAAAATATTTTCTATATTACTTTGTTTTAGCGAATTATTCAAGAAACCTTCATAAATCATTCATGTAATATGCTATATATAAGGAATTATTAATTTATATTTTATATGGGGTCTGAAGAAATTATCAAAAATGTATTATCTTATAATTTTAGCGAATTATTAATTTAGCACCCTATCTCCGAGTCGGGACCGGCCAAAAATATTATCTTAGAGAGTTTATTAAATAATCGAGTATTAATTTATAGAGTTTCTACTGTATTGTGTGGGTCTAAGCCAGCCCGCTATCATTTATAATATTGGATAAATTCATCTTTAGTATAATCAGCATATTTACTTTAGAACACCCTCAACTTTTAAACTTTTTCACATTGTTACTCTAAGTAGTTTATTAGCATATACTATTTTGAACTTTCACAAGTTTGTATCTAACTATCTTATGTTAACAATAGCTCATATTTGAATGTCCTTGAACTACTTTTTCCTTTAAAGGGAAGAAAAAACACTCTTACCTCCTCTCTCTTTCCCTACCTATCAAATAACAATCATATACATAGTTCCTAACTATGGCGACACTATTTCGATCCATGTCAAATTATATTCGTATACTAGATCTGCGAAGGACTTGATAAGTTGTATGCAATTTGAATATGAGTTAGAGATAGACCTGTCAATTGGGCCGGACCAATCCAGCCCGGCATGAGCCCTGTCTGAAAAATTAGCCCATGTGTCGGCCCGGCCCGATTAATCATGGGCCCGATTCCGTATATTGGGTTGTGCCGGGCCACGTATACTTGCCCATAATATAGGCCCAATCCAACCCGGTCCGAAAGCCTAAGCCCGATCCGGCACGGCCCGGTCCGAGGTCCGGCTCGAAGCTCGACCCGGTTGCAACATCCCCTGTGCAATCTCTCTGATTTGTCCCAAATCGTAGCAGCTAACAGCAGTGTTGTCACTTTCACAAGGAAAAGAAAAGAAAAATATGTACACAACAAACACTCTGCCCTCCAAATATGACTTGTACCACTGCCTAAAGCAACAAGTGCAAGTGGTGGTGGCCTTGAATATTATTATGATTATATAGTGTAGTAGTGAATTGAAATGAAATGAAATGAATGTTTGAACTTAATTGAATTGAAATTCAATTCAATTTATTTCAATGTATATTAGTTGCAAGTTGATGCAACAACAACATACATCGATGCATCCATGAATGATATATGTACATAACTGAATTGAATTAAAATGATGGCCTCCAGTGCGACCGGCCCAGTCCCTTATATTGGGTCATGTCCAGTCCGGCCCGGCCCGGCCTGACCCGATCCGAAGTTCGCCGTGTCGTGGATCATGTGTCGGACTGGACTTAATATTTTCATCCATAGTCAGGGCCGGGCCGCCCTGTTACAATTCATGGGCTCAAGAGGCCCGACCCGAGATGGGAGTGTGAAAAATACTTTTATTTTTCCCAAAAAAAACTGATTTTTGATATTTTCCATTAACCGGAGCAAACATGCCAGAAATGAGGATATTAAACTGCTAATAGAAAATAGTTTAGGTAACAATCTGCAAACGTGGAAGTAAAAGGTGTTTAAAAGCAAATTACTCTGCCTTTTTACACGTCATGATTGTAAGTAATTAAAACACAAAACTCTCACTCACTCTCTCTCGCTCTAAAAACTCTCAGATCTGGACTTCTTCCCATTCCCATATTCGATTTCGATTCCATCAAATTTAGGGTTTCTACATCCCCAAATCTCAACTCTGATCTACTGCGTTTCTCACCGGTGAGTCCTCCGATCCGTACACTTCCGATGATTTTTCTAGGGTTTCCTCCGGATCTGATCGCTCGCATTCCCGATAATTTCGATCTAATCTGAATTCTTCTTCCATTTACCTTCTAATTCGATCGGGAGCCTACGATGCTGTTTGTGCAAAAAAAAAAAAAAATTGTTGGATTTTTTGAAGATTTTTTTTGGGGTGAAAATGCCGTCTAATATGACTATTATGTGCATTTCTGCTGTAGTTTTGAGTAATTATGGTTCCATGCGGATCGAACAGGAAGCTTACAATGTTAATTCTTAAAAGAGAGTAATTTTGGATTTGGTTTAGATTTTTTGGGATTATATTTTAGAGTAGAACTAGGCCTTTCTTGTAGAGTCACCTTTAATTCTAGGTGTTCGGTACTGCCATTGGATAATATGCGCATGCGTAAGAAATTCTAGTCTAAATAAAGAAGAAGAAAAGGCGATTTTTTTTATTGATTGGTCTTTCTAGTTTTAAGATTTCGGTAGTAAAGTTGATGTTTTTGGTCAGTATCATTCGGCATCTAATGAATGTCCGATAACGTTTGTTATGTAGATAGACTTAGGTTTGGAGACAGCCAGCCATGCTGATGGATCCCAGTACCGGGCTATTATAAAACAAGAAAATGATGTAACTGAAAAATGCCAAGATGGTTGAGTGGCATTGTTTTTTCAAATATAGGATTATAAATAGGAGTATTTGTGGGAAGTTTTAGGTGACACCAATTGGGGATAAGATAAGAAAAAAGAACATCTTAATTGGTTTGGACATGTGTACCGTAGGCCAATAGACGCATCTGTTAGGAGGAGCAATAAGATATAGGCCGACTAGAGGGGTTCAGGGTCAAAGTTAGAGTTTTTCGTTTCGTGTTCTAGCCTGTGTAGTAGTTCCATGGAATATACAGTTTAGGTAGATAGAGTGGGGAGTTTGGACAATATAGTGGAGAATTATGGTTTTTTTGAGACAGAGGAAGGTGGGTGAGAATGTGAAATTTGTCGAGATTTCTTGGCCGAGGATATAGTCGACGATCCAAGCCCATCCCTCAGTCATTTCTCTGATATTTAGGGTTTTAGTTGGTGGAGTTGAGATTCGGTTTGAAAACTTAAAGGTATGTTTAATTTTTAACTTACACTTTATGTTGTTATGGGTGTTAGGCGAGACAAGACGAGGCGATAGGCCTACCTCGCCTTGGCGTGTATAGGCGTCGTCTAAGAACTTGGGTTCCTTGAAAATTCAATAAAATACCCCTGTTGTCCTGTATATGTACTAGTCTACAATGTAACATACTTATATGTTATAAACTAAGCATATATATTTGATCACAAAACATAAAAGTTTGAAATAAACATTAAACAATGAGCATCAAACATTAAGCAAGCCTAAAATCTGTCTTGTATTTTTCCTGGGCGCCCTAGGCGGTTGCCTAGGCACGCCTAGGTGACCATCGCAACAACTAGGAGAAATTAACACAAAGCGAGTCGACATATATTTTACCTGTTCGCCTAGGCATCGCCTCTAACAACATATGTTTCACTTAAGTTATCCAATTCGTACCTCAAGCTAACCGAACATGGTCTCAACTTACAAATTGGCTCGCCCTAGCTATTAGGAATTTTCAACTAGGGAAGAAAACAAAATTAAGATTAGAAAATTGGGGTAAGAATTAGTGTAGGATTATGAAATTTGGAAAGAAGATGACAATATGTGGTTTGTATAGAGTGGTTGAAATTGTCTTTTGATACTTAATGTTACCTTCCAAGTGCAAAAGTATATCAGTTTAGGGTATTTAAGTGCAAAATAAAACTATAGGGTATTTAATTACAAAATAAAATAGTACATGGTATTTAAGTGAAAACAGAACATAATTTAGGATATTTAAGTGCAAATTAGCCGAACATTTAGGTTAGGATGATACAAGAAGAAGACACGGGAGGACAATTATAATTTGAATTCTCAAATGTCTATGACCGTCTGTGTCTTCTTCCTTGTATCATCCTAACCTAACTAATTTGTTTAATTTTCAATATATCATGTGTTCAGCTAATCTGCACTTAAATTCCAATCATTGTTTTAGTAGACACTGACATACCCTAAACTTTTATTTTGCACTTAAATACCCTATACTACCATATTTTTGCAGTTGGAAGCTAATGATAAGTGTCAAAAAAACAATTTTATCCCTCTATACAAACCCCATGTTATTTTCTTCTCTAATTTCAGAATCCTACACTAAATTTATCTTTTCTCTTAATTGTAAACCCCAAGTTTCTAATCGTAATTTCATTTTCTCCCTAATTGAAACTTTATCAGAATCCTAACTAAATTTATCTTTCTCTTAATTGTAAACCCCAAATTTATTAATACTTCATGGTTTGGTTGAATGGTCATCGAATAACTGTAAATTTGTAATTCATGCTTACTTGATCATTTTAAGCACAAGGGATTATGTATATAAATTGGTTACTACTTTTTTATTCTTTCTGATACTTGCTGCTTTTTGGTTTCTTGGTACTTTCTGGATGAAGAACCTTGTTTCTATTATTGATCTGTTTTTTTTTCTCTTTTTGATGCTTACTGATCTATTTTGCTGCTAATTATTTGAACAATAGAGTTCAGAGTAACTTTATGACTTTTTCATTTGATTTGGAATGCGAGTCCATGTTGTTTCTTCTAATCCATGCAAGTTTCCATGTGTTATTCATGCTTCCTTGTTATTTTTGACAAGTGATGAAAAGTTCTTTTTGATTTTAGTAGTCTAAGATTTTCATTGTTATGTGTGTTTCCGATCAGTTGGGATCTTATTGCTATCAGGGAGGGAAAGGGGCTTCGAAGAAGACCATTGGGTAGAGGTGCCAAGTTATCCGTCATCTCTTGTTCCATGTCGAATTAAGATTATCTTGAGTATTTTGGAGAGTCCTCATCAAGAAGTTTGTAATGACAAGGGGTAGAGCTGATGGAGGTCAGAAGAACCACTTGGTCACTACATTGTGTGTTATGGTGGTCTGCCTTGGCCTTCTCTTTTTATATTATGGCTCTTTCTTTGGCCCTCGGACACAAGCTGCTAACTCTGCCTTAGAGTACGGTAGTAAGTTCTCTAGATCTTTGGTGTGGGGTAGTGAAGATAATGGTGAGAGTGGAAAAGCAGAGGAATCTGTTCTGGGGGAAGAAGGCGATGACAATATTATAGCCAAGAGCTTCCCGGTGAGTGCCTGTTGAATTTGCTCTTCTTGCTTTGTAGTCAACGGTCTGTGATATTACTTTATTAACTTCATAGATTTATTATTGTGAAGGTTTGTGATGATAGGCACTCTGAGTTGATTCCTTGTTTAGATAGACACCTTATTTATCAGACAAGGTTGAAGCTTGATCTAAACTTGATGGAGCACTACGAGAGGCATTGCCCTCAACCTGAGAGGCGTTACAATTGCTTAATTCCTCCACCACATGATTACAAGGTAAGACACGTCATTTGAGAAGTATATTCACCTTATCTTTCACTTTTACAAACATTGTGCTGAATATGTTGGCTGTTGGTGTTACAGGTGCCTATAAAATGGCCAAAAAGTCGAGATGAAGTTTGGAAAGCAAACATACCCCACACACACCTTGCACATGAGAAGTCTGACCAGAACTGGATGGTTGACGCAGGCGAAAAGATTAAATTTCCAGGTGGAGGGACTCATTTCCATTATGGAGCTGATAAATATATTGCCTCACTTGCAAGAGTAAGTTTAGTTTGATTGTAACTCCTTGTGCGACTTCTGTTTGGACTGAATTGTTTCTTGAGGACTTCAGACAATTCTTTGATCATCGAAATTCTGGTGATAAGGATGGAGCTTGTCATATATGAAAATTCTTTCCTTTTTTCCATCATCTCTTTGTATCTTCTCATTTCTCTTCATGATTCAAAGTAGGTGTAAGAAAGAGAAATACTGATTTGCCTTCTGGATTTGCAGATGCTCAACTTCACCAACAGTTATTTAAACAATGAGGGAAATCTTCGCACAGTTCTTGATGTTGGTTGCGGAGTGGCAAGCTTTGGAGGATATCTTCTTGCATCTAATATCATAACTATGTCATTAGCACCCAATGATGTACATCAAAACCAGATTCAGTTTGCTCTTGAAAGAGGAATCCCTGCTTACCTAGGTGTATTAGGGACCAAAAGGCTCCCTTACCCTAGCAGATCTTTTGAACTTGCCCATTGTTCTCGTTGTAGGATTGACTGGCTTCAAAGGGATGGCATCCTTCTGCTTGAGTTAGATAGATTGCTGAGGCCAGGAGGCTATTTTGCATATTCATCTCCTGAAGCATATGCACAGGACGAAGAGGATCGAAGAATATGGAAGGAGATGAGTGCCCTTGTTACCCGAATGTGCTGGAAAATTGCTGCAAAACAGGACCAAACTGTTATTTGGGTCAAACCTCTTACAAATGATTGTTACATGGATAGAGAGCCAGGTACTCGGCCACCTTTGTGCAGACCTGACGATGATCCAGATGCAGTTTGGGGTGTACCAATGGAAGCTTGTATCACTCCTTATTCTGAACGTAAGCACTCTTAACATCATGTTCCATTTATGGTAGCCACTTTGCAGCAACTACTGTTTTCATCATTGTTGACAAGTTTCCAGTTATCTATGTAAACTCTTTCCATACACTTGTACGTGTGGTTAATATCTTTCTACTTTCTAGTTCTACAAAGATATGGTCGCTTCAAAAAACTAGAAAACTATAAATTCTCTCGTTAAATATGTGAAAATCAATTCCTGGAATCTAAATGGGCTCCATGAACAAATTTGTGGGATCCATTTGCATTGACGACCTTCCTAAAATGAAAAGGAGTTAATCTTGCAGCCAAACAATATGAATTCAATTTAATTCCATGATCCTTAATTCCATAAATTTCAATTCCACGTGGATTTTTAGTTCTATAAATTGTGATTCATCATGTAATTTCAAATTCCATGAAACCAAACAGGTTCTAACCATGATACAATGTCCTCCTTTTATGTTTCAATTGGATCGAGTCTTTTGTCTCTCGTGGATGTTATTTCTGGAGAACAGAAGTAAAACTCAATTTCTTTTTGTGTGTCATCAACAGTTTGAGAGTCCATGTTTCTCTCTGTTTCTCTATTTGTGCTAAAATGACTGATATATTGATATTCCAATTTTATGTCCTTCCAGTATTTTCTCATCGAAACAGTGAACCATCCCTACAACCAAACAAGGACAAGGGGTAGCACACTATCCCTACCTGCCAAATAGCCACCAGGGTTAACGCATGACCCTCTCATGCCATAGCTACCTTGGCTAGGAATTTGGTACCAATATAGAGGGTTGACGTGGGGTCGATGACCGGTCTTAAAAACTTTATCCTAGCCGACCCTATTCTGATAGGAGAAGGCTTGGATAATGATAATAATGAAATGAGGCATCTAATAGATTCTTGGAATCTGCTTCATGTTTGGTATGATTTTTTTTTTGTATTTCCTAATCTGCATCATGTATTGGTATGGACTCTTGTACTTAGTGTATTCTGATTTTCCTTTTTGGAAGGTAGAAAACTGCTTTTTGTATCATCCTTGAGAAACTTGAATGCACTTCTATTGTAGTTTTAACTTGCAGAAGTAAAAGAGCATTTGGCATAAAGTCTTTGTTGTAGTTTTTGTTGTTGGAGTAGGAGTTAAAGAGCCACTGAAAGGAGCCATTACAGTTTGATCTATGTTGCACGGCTCTGGAGGACCGTATCACTATATGACAGTATCACTATATGACACATATCCAACATGATGCTACCTCCACACTCATGCCTGATATGGCTCGCCCATCCCTAGCTCCAACTAGACGCAAAACATGCTTGAAAGTAATTTTGCATGGCCGTGATCGTGCCAAACATATTTGAGATAAGAGAAAGTAACATTTATTTGTATCAAATCCTTTCTATATAACTTTATGGAACCTAATTACTACATAAACGTGCATAAATAATAAAATATAGATATTATTAAGATCTGATGTATAAAATATGTATATTCTTTTCTTTTTTCTTTTTTTGTATAAAATATGTATATTAATATGCTTTAATGTGTCTATATAGCTGTATCCATAGTACCTTAATTGTATCCTAAAATTTCTAAAATACCATATTGTGAATTCGTATATTCTTGTGTCCATATCTGGATCCATGTCCAAGCAAAAGTTTGATAATTGTGCAGAGGCTACCTTGCTTATTAAGATTTAAGAGAATGGAAGACTTAATGATTCGGTATCTTGGAATTAGAAAAGAGTATCATCATTCATCACAGGGTTTTTTTTTCCCTCCTTTTCAGTGACCCCTAAATTACATTGATTTGCAAGTATTTCATCTGTGCCTATGTGCCATTACTTTACATACCTTGAAATTCTAAAAGATCACTATGCAACATTGCAGCCTGATACTTGTTTTAAAGGTGCTTATCAATTTGTTATAACAAGATGTAATGTTGTGCAGAGATCCAAAGAGCAAGAGGGAGTGGATTGGCTCCATGGCCTGCTCGTCTTACTTCCCCACCTCCCCGTCTTATTGATTTAGAATATTCCAGTGAGATGTTTGAAAAGGACACGGTAAGTTATTTTTGCCTATATGATGTTCTTTTCTGTGGGTTGCAGGATGTATGTTCATGATTTTATAGATGGAAAAAAAACAGCCAGATATTTGATGAAATGTATATATGCTACAGGAAAATTGGCTGGTTAGGGTTGATAAATATTGGAACTTGCTGAGTCCAAAAATTAGACCAAACACTCTGAGGAATATTATGGACATGAAGGCAAACATGGGGTCTTTTGCTGCTGCTCTCAAGGACAAGGATGTTTGGGTTATGAATGTTGTGCCGGAGGATGGGCCAAACACCCTCAAGATTATTTTTGACAGAGGCTTGATAGGCTCAGTGCATGACTGGTACGTATTTTATGTGTTCATGTCTGAATTAGATAGAAATAAGTGCAAGCTATCTGTGAGTAGAAAGTGAATGATTATCTTTAATGAAATGTATATAAAGAAATCTTTATAAAGAAAATCGGATGTGGGACATCCACAAACAAAGCTTGATTGGTAATGGGAACACAGTTTGCTGATGATACAAAAATGCTTCTAACAGGTGTGAAGCCTATTCGACGTACCCTAGAACCTACGATCTCCTCCATGCATGGTCTGTCTTCTCTGACATTGAAAAGAAAGGATGCAGTGCTGAGGATCTACTCATCGAGATGGACCGGATCATCAGGCCCACTGGTTTTATAATACTCAGGGATAAGCGGCCGGTTGTGGAATTCGTTAAGAAATATTTAAAACAGATGCACTGGGAGTCCATAGCCGTAGCAGATGCGGAGCCTAACTCCGAATCACAAGATGATGACATGGTGTTTGTGATCCAGAAGAAGATGTGGGTTGTGGATGAAAGCCTCAAAGATTCACTGTAAGATTCCAAGGCTCGTTTTTGTTGCTCGGATTGTTCCTGTGTGTTGGCTGGGCCAAAGGCCTGATCGTTCCCAAGTTAAAATTTTCACAGTAGTAGTTCCTTCAAGCTGCCTTTCTTAAATTCATTTAAATTGTATAAGCAGATAAACTCAGCGATGTCTTTGACATGTTTTCTCTATTTTCTAAAGTAGCCAAAAAGTGATTTTTTTTTTTTCTCCTTTGTATTTGTTTTGGATATTTTTCTTAAATAAGAGAACTTCACACTTGTTACCTGTACGAATTATATCTCCTAGCAAATATTACTTGTGATTCTTATGTTGAGGAACCTAAACACTCGAGACTATTATGCCAGGTTACCATGCCCTTGTACTCTTTCATTGCCCATTTCCTTTAAGCAACAGGTATCACAATCTTTGCAATTAGGTTCCAGTTTTCGTAGGATTCTAATCGTTATGATGTTAAAAGTTTCTGATGCTAAACGTAAAAAAAATGACTCAAGAACAGTTCCATCTGTCCATGTCGATTATGATGGAGTAGCGAAGTAGGCCCAGATATATACTTACAGGAGTTGGCTGCCTGCAATATTCTGTGAAATGATCACTGGTGTTGGATTCCTGCAACTGTATCTATTTATTATCCTTAAATAAAAAGAGGAATGAGATACATCCATCTATAGTACTTCATAAAACCGAAGCATAAAAGGTTAGCAAAACTAGAACAAGTTTCATGATTTTAGGGTTTTGCATCCTAGCATATATTTAGCTGATTAGAAGGAAAAGAAAGTACTGGCAAAAAAAAAAAAAAAAAACCTTTGCCAGGTTTAGCTATTTAAAAAGTTAGGATGAGTAACAAAATGTGACTAATCTTTCAAGAAAAATAGTAAAATAACAGCTCACTTGTACATTCTTCAGTATCGATGGAAGCCAACATGGATAATCATTGATAATGTTAGGCCTTTCTTGTGACTTCCTGTTAGGGCCTGTTTGGATGAAAAGAACTGTGATGCAACTGCCAATTTTTGCTGCAACTGTAGGTTTTTTTAACAAAGTTTCACCGTTTGGTTCATCACCAAAACTGGATTGTAAGTGACCCTATTCTGACACAAATCAGAAAATGTCTTCCGTTTTTTTAACTTTTCACTTGCTTTTCAGTTGCATCGAAAAAGTGGCGCAACTGCACCGCAAGTGGAAGAAAAAAACTGGCAGCAAGTGGGAGACTCCCTCTTCTCTGTGAGACAGGGCCGATGGTGGTGGCCAACGGTCGGCGGAGAGTACATATCCGAGATCTGTCGAGCTCCGCCGTCAAGGCCTGCCTTTGGGTATGCTCGAGGAGGATCGGCCGATCTCTGTAGCCTGGACGATGTCGGAAGCGCCGTTGTGCCCGCGGTGGCCGGAGACCATCGGGGCGGGGTCGGACTCGGAGACCCTGCTGGAGACGACTAGGAGAACTAAGAGGAGGCCGAAGACGCTGCTGGAGACCATGGTCGCGGTGGCCGGAGACCATCTGAATCTGAAAATTATGAGTATATATAGAGAGAGAGAGGAGAAATATATGTTCGCGGTGGCCGGAGACCTTTCTTGTGAGTTGCTGTTATAGATTTCCAGGAACGAAAGCTCTACTCTTCTTGATACAGTTGATGGATAAGGAATCAGGTCAGTGGTGTAGCCCTCGTGTTCATGATCCCTTTCAAAATTTTAATTGCAAACAGCACATCGGATATTCCTATCTGCAGCATTACCCGCTCCGCAATGACAACATAATATTGCAGTGTGTGAGAATTTCGTGTTAGATAATTATTTTACCATGTCGATTCATGAGATAAAGAACATAATAAAAATTGCGAAAGCGTACCTGAATTCATTGTTAGGCTTGATGGATCTTGAAACGGTCGTCCTTTTATGGGGTTCGATCTTCCAACTTGCTACGACCCTTAATGACAAAGAGAACCTGAATCCTTTGTCCCTCTCTTTCTGTTGATGGGATGCAGAAGAGAAAAAGAGAATCTATCTTTTGGTGGCCGTATAAGTTGGGGACCATAACCCTAATAAATACATATATTTATATGTTTTGACATTTCTAATTTGGCCCCTCATCAAATTAGAAATATATCCGGTATCTACACATTAATTCCATGACAATTATACCCTTAAGCCAATTTTCAAATAGACCACTTTAATTTGGCTTAATTATTTAGATAGCCTAAACACAATTAATTTTACATGTGTGGCCCCTTAATTATTGAATAATTTCAACAATCTTCCACTGGGCCACATATGTAACCTTATAATTGTGTTAACCTTAGTGAGCTCATAAATTGTTATCTTAATCCTTAGGGTATATCCGGACAATCTCGTCCATTAACCATATCAACATAGGATCAAAGCGGCATTCGTCACATATAGCGTAACTAAACCATCAATGGTCACATATACCAATATAGCTAAACGACATAGATCAATCATGGATGCGTAGCATGAAAATTACACGCAATGTGATCAATACATGTCTATTTCCAACTGGTCCTCCTTAATTTTAATGAGATCAATACTTTAACATAATGAAAACAGAATGAACTGAATTTCCATATATCTGATCAGATAAATATCCAAAATACTTTAATACATAAATGTATCCAAAACCAAATAGCACCCAAATACATAAAATACAAACTTCTACTATATTGTCATATACTTAATTGAGATAACACCCATATGAGCAGTATGCTCATGAAAGACCCTGGGTGATAATGCTTTTGTGAGCGGATCCGCTAAAATGGAGTTTGTCATAATGTGTTATATGGACACTTTAACCATTCTGAATTCTTTCCTTCATAACTAGAAACTTTATGTCAATATTCTTGACTTATACAAGTTTCTGTTGTTATTGGAATACATTACTGCTGATTTATTGCCACACCATAATTTAAGTGGTCTTTCAACACCGTACTGTAGGCGCAACCTTGTGACAAAATTTCGCAACCATATTTCTTGAATGGATGCCCCACAGCATGTTATAAACCTTGCTACCATGGTGGAAGAAATTATGAGTGCATGTTTGACACTCATCCAAAATATATCTCCATTAGTCAGCATAACCTGATGTGGATCTCATACTGTGTTGGCATCCAACAAAATCGGAGTCGGAATACCTTATGATCTCTAGAATTATCTGATCTCCTACAAAGAACATATAATTTCTTGTTCTCTATTAATTACTCAAGTAGTTTGGCTGCTACCCAATGATCCATCCATATTTGCTTAAATATCTGCCTAACATCATAATATGTACGCAATATCCTGACGCGTACATACTTGAGCATACATTAGACTCCCTACAACTGATCATGAAGGAAAAATCTATCGTATTTTCTTAATTTCAAGGTTATTCTTAGGACACTGATTGAGTCTGAACTTGTCTCCTTTAGCGACTGGGGTGTCACCTGATTTGCATTCCTGCATGCCAAATCTTTTAAGCACTTTATCGATATAGCTCTTTTGTGATAATCCAAGAATACCTCGAGAACGATCTCGGTGTATTTGAATTCCTAATACAAAAGAGGCGTCACCAAAATCTTTCATCTCAAAGTTATTTGATAGAAATTTCTTAGTGTCATACAATATGCCTATATCATTTGTGGCAAGCAGTATGTCATCAACATACAAAACCAAAAAATAATTTTACTCCAACTGAATTTGTGATACAGACAATCTTCAACAACGTTAACCTCAAAACCAAACGAGGTAACAACTTGGTAAAATTTATAGTACCACTGACGAGAAGCTTGCTTGAGTCCATAAATGAATTTTGTCAATTTACAAACCATATTATTTGGATCTTTCGACACAAAGTTTTCTGGCTGCACCATATAAATAGTTTTGTCAATGTTACCATTGAGAAATGCCGTTTTGACATCCATTTGATGTAACTCACGATCAAAATGTGCAACATGTGCTATGATTGTTTTAAAGGAGTTTTTCAAAAATACTGAAGAGAAAAACTCTTTAAAATGAATCCCAAAATTTTGAGTCAAGTCACTAGTTACAAGACATACTTTATACCTCTCCATATGACCCTTCGAATCCTCCTTGGTTCTAAATGTCCATTTGCAACCAATGGATTTCATACCTTTTGGTAATGGGACAAGTTCTTAAACTTTATTGTCTTGCATTAACTTATACTCCTTATTTATTGTATTAATCCACTTTGAGAACTGGAACTTTCCATGGCCTGACGGAAGTTGATTAAATATTCTTCCAGTATCCACAGTCTTCCTCACGTTCCTAGAGAAATATGATAATATTATCCGAAATTATATTTCTTCTTTCTCTGGTGAACCATCTTAATATTACTGGTTCTTGAGGTTGTTGAGTTTGTTCCTTAGGAATAATTACCTTATCTTGAATGGGATGCCGCTACGTTGTCGTTGTTAAGGTATCTTAATAACGACTTATAGAGGTAATTCGACATTGTCTTATTGAGACTCCGAATTCACTTCTTGATCATGACAGGTATAGAATACTACACATCGTCAAAAGTGATAGTAGGAATCGTAATTGATTCCTTCTCAAAGACAATGATCCTGACTTTATTTCTCCCCCAAACTCAACATCCTCAAAAAATATTACACTTCTCGTCTCAAAAAAATTTCTTAGTGTGGGATTGTATAATTATCAACCCCTTCATCTGTAGCATAACCAATAAAGTAGCTACTTATAATTTAACTTTGGTCTGTCTTCCCATTACACATTCAATATAAACATTAAAGTCTATAAAGTCAATGGAATCCAAATCTCATCAGACACAAATCGTTCAACTCTATTTCTAGAGAAGTGACCTAATGCTTATGTCATAATGAGGCTAAAAAATATATTGTTAATTTTGCATTTAGTACCACATGACTTCACTTGCAATGTTTCATTATAAGATGCAATAGTTTCAACTGAATATAGGTTATCATAAACCTTAAGGGAACCGTTACCAATAATATTTAAATTTAAAGATAGACTAAAATCATTGTTTGAACAATGATAACCAGATTTGTCCATTAAGGAAACTGAAACTGAATTTCGTCTAAAAGACGGTACAATAAAAGTGTCTATCAAATCCAAATAATAATCGGTTCCTAAAAATAACCTAAAATATCCTATTACTTTCACTGCTACCGAATTGTCGTCACCCACATAGATGTATCTTTCACCATCAATTGACTTTCGGTAACTCAGGCAACCTTGCCTAGAACATTAATGTGGGTAGTCCCACCCGAATCTAACTACCATGAGTTTCTTGGTATTAAATCTAAATTAACCTCAGAACAGATCAAATTTAGAAATGTACTTTTCTTTATACGTCATGCGTGGTACTTTGTATATTTCTTCCTTATGTGTCTTGTCTTATCACAAAAGAACAACCCTTAGTTTTATATTGTTGTTTCTTTTGATCTGGACCCTTAGCAGCTACTGTATTCATTTCTTTTTGCCCTTAAAGTTTATCCCATTAAACATAAAAAATTAAAATCTTATTGGCAGATATTTTAACAACATTAACTGTAAAGAGAACAAAGCAACAAAAAAATATGCTCTAACAAATAATCAAAGCGTAAAATATAGTCAAACAAATTCAAATAATGGTGAACCCCATCTCAAGATACCTAGTACATCATTAATATCAAGTCTTTGGACAGTGATATTAACTACAAGTGGTATTCTTGGTGTAATGATCAAACGTTGACAATAAGTCATGTCAAATAATAAGCCTATCTTTGGATCGGGTTATTATTCACATGTAAACCGTATAATTGTCACACATTTATCATCACAAGTATGTGTGCAATTCGGCCAAGTATTAACCTTCCTTTGGGCCGGCTAATACTCGCATAAATTTACACACACAAACATCTAACATCCCTCATAGACTATCTACGCAAGAGAGGTCACTTTGGCGACATCTTGTTTCAATGGATCTATTTAGAATATTAGACGACTATTGCTAGTCACAAAAGGCACCCAAAAAAATTAAATGTTGACTAAATTTTACAAAACCGAATCATGTTCAAAACTTTATGTACATGCATAATTAAAATATTACATCTCAAATAAGATAATCATAAGCATGTGAATCTCTTTACATGATTCAAACAAATATTCTTAATTTGACTAAACTGAGCATTGTCAACATAATAAAATTCACGTAATATTTTACTGAAGATATGGACCAATAGATTGCTTCAAATAACCCATAAAGATTATATTAAAATAATCTGCTGAAGATATGTACGTTAATAGATTACATCAAATATATGACTTAGAACATAAATTTATTGGAAACTAAATTTATGCCAAACATAAAATTGTCTATGTTTGATTTCAATTTGTCCTCCAATGATCAACTCAGATTGGAAAACACTCTAAATTGAGTAACACCAAATATCTATCAGCATGAGTAATTGGAATCTAACCGACATTCCATATTATCACATGTCCAGCAATAAGCATATTCATGCATATTTAATATAATGGAGAATTTTTACGATCATTATCACATGCGTCCATATCTAATATTTAAGCATGAATAGAGAGGTCATTACTGTACATAAATTAAAATTTCTATCAAGATTCCCTTAAGTATGCCAATCAAATCAATGGAAAATTGGCAGCAAACCAATGTTAACATTTAAGATGCAAAATTACTTCTGTGGCTAAAAAACGAATTCACTTCTGTGGCTAAAATACGAATTCATTTAAGATGCATACAAATCAATGTTAACATTTATTATGGCCGTGCCTACTAAAACAATATAGTAGCAGTAGCATAATAACAACAGGTTAGCATTAAAAGTTTGCACCAATAATGCTTAATTGAATTCGTATTTTTCAAAGATGAAAAATTCATGAACGGAAGCGTTCGGGAAAGAAAAATTCATGGACACCTCAAGTAGCAGTAGCAAGAAACGTGAAGCATGCTAGCACGTTACTCTTTTGGTTTCGAAATCTTAAGCAATTGTTTTACAAAATTCATGGACATCTGGAAGCAATTGAGACCGGATTCTTCATATATATATATTAAAATGCTCGGTAAATAATAAAAGCTTCCATAGAACAATCAGAATCCTAAATAAAATTATATCTAACGATCTAGGGTTTCTGAACACAAAAAAAAATTGAATCTTAAAATTTCAAACTCATGAATCAAACAAGGGTGGCTCTGATACCACTTGTTAGATAATTATTGTACTATGTCGATTCATGAGATGAAGAACATAATAAAAATTGCGGAAGCGTACCTGAATCCATTGTTAGGCTTGATGGATCTTGAAGCGGTCGTTCTTTTATGGGGTTCGATCTTCCAACTTGCTACGACCCTTAATAACAAAGAGAACCCGAATCCTTTGTCCCTCTCTTTCTGTTGATGGGGATGCAGAAGAGAAAAAGAGAACCTCTCTTTTGGTGGCCGTATAAGTTGGGGACCATAACCCAAATAAATACATATATTTATATGTTTTGACATTTCTAATTTGGCCCTCATCAAATTAGAAATATCTCTGGTATCTACACATTAATTCTATGACAATTATACCCTTAAGCCAATTTTCAAATAGACCACTTTAATTTGGCTTAATTATTTAGATAGCCTAAACACAATTAATTTTACATGTGTGGCCCCTTAATTATTGAATAATTCCAACATTTCGATCCAAATCTGCTTGTGCACTCATATGTTGATGCAGAACCGAAAAAACTGTCAAAATCTAATATCAACGGTCGTGTCATGTTCGCAACCATTCATTTATAGGACGACCAAGGAACAGAGGGGCATTGGGAGCAAGATTAGTAATTATCATAACTGTGGAACATCCTCAAGCAGCTTGGAGTCGTCACATAAACATAACAAGCATTAAACGCTTAGTATAAGCTTCGGATTGTCGTCTCATCAAATGTATGCTTTCTTCTTGATAAGATGTTACAAATGCCTCTAACTATGTACATGAGCGATCCAATCTTTGTCGAGCAGAAATATCTGACACCAGTATCCTTCAGATCACACATTATCGACATTCTGCACCTTCTAGGACAATCAACGGCAATGGATGTTAGGATTTCAGTTGCAATTACATTTTCAGACACAAAGTTTCAAGTACACACCCTCTAATGATTCATCTGTTAGAAATTTATTGTACCATGTCGATTCATGAGATGAAGAACATAAATTAAATTGCGGAAGCGTACCTGAATCCATTGCTAGGCTTGATGGATCTTGAAGCGATCATCTCTTTATTGGGTTCGATCTTCCAACTTGCTACGACCCTTAATGACAAAGATGAATCCAAATTCTTTGTCCCTCTCTCTGTTGATGGGGATGCAGAAGAAAAAAAAAGAGAAACCTCTCTTTTGGTGGCCGTATAAGTTGGGGACCATAACCCTAATGAATACATATATTTATATGTAGTGATATTTCTAATTTGGCCGCTCATCAAATTAGATTTATATTCGGTATCTACACATTAATTACATGACAATTATACCCTTAAGACAATTTCCAAATAGACCACTTTAGTTTGGCTTAATTATTTAGATAGCCCAACACAATTAATTTTACATGTGTGGCCCCTTAATTATTGAATAATTTCAACAATCTCCCACTGGGCCACATATGTAACCTTATAATTGTGTTAACCTTAGTGAGCTCATAAATTGCTATCTTAATCCTTAGGGTATATCCGGACAATTTCGTCCATTAACCATATCAACATAGGATCAAAGCGGCATTCGCCACATATAGCGTAACTAAAACATCAATGGTCACATATACCAATATAGCTAAATGACATAGATCAATCATGGATGCGTAGCATGGAAATAACACGCAATGTGATCAATACATGTCTATTTCCAACTGGTCCTCCTTAACTTTAATGAGATCAATACTTTAACATAATGAAAACAGAATGAACTGAATTTCCATATATCTGATCAGATAAATATCCAAAATACTTTAATACATAAATGTGTCTAAAACCAAATAGCACCCAAATACATAAAATATAAACTCCCACTATATTGCCATATTCTTAATTAACACCCATATGAGCAGTATGCTCATGAAAGACCCTGGATGATAATGCTTTTGTGAGCGGATCCGCTAACATGGAGTTTGTCCTAATGTGCTATATGGACACTATAAGCATTCTGAATTCTTTCCTTCACAACTAGAAACTTTATGTCAATATCCTTTAACTTATACAAGTTTCTGTTGTTATTAGAATACACTACTGCTGATTTATTGTCACACCATAATTTTATGTGGTCTTTCAACACCGTACTGTAGGCGCAGCCTTGTGACAATTTTGCAACCATATATCCTGAATAGATACCCCACAGCATGTTATAAATCTTGCTTTCATGGTGGAAGAAATTATGAGTGCATGTTTGACACTCATTCAAAATATACCTCCATTAGTCAGCATAACCTGATGTGGATCTTCTGCTGTGTTAGCATCCAACAAAATCGGAGTCAGAATACTTTATGATCTCCAGAATTATCCGATCTCCTACAAAGAGCATATAATTTCTTGTTCTCTATTAATTACTTAAGTAGTTTGGCTGCTATCCAATGATCCATCAATATTTGCTTAAATATCTGCCTAGCATCCTAATATGTACACAATATCCTGACGCGTACATACTTGAGCATACATTAGACTCCCTACAACTGATCATGAAGGAAAAATCTATTGTATTTTCTTAATTTTAAGGCTAACCTTAGGGCACTTGATTGAAACCGAATTTGTCTCCTTTAACGAGAGGTGTCACCTGGTTTGCATTGAATACTTTAATCAATATACAAAGCCATAAAA
The DNA here is from genome assembly GCA_029216955.1 of Iris pallida. Taxonomy (NCBI): domain Eukaryota; kingdom Viridiplantae; phylum Streptophyta; class Magnoliopsida; order Asparagales; family Iridaceae; genus Iris; species Iris pallida. Next base: position 7,756,366 of record JANAVB010027998.1, on the reverse strand, counting down.
TTATTCCTACTCCCACTGAACTTGTGATACACACAATCTTCAACAGTGTTTATCTCAAAACCAAACGAGATAACAACTTGGTAAAATTTATAGTACCACTGACGAGAAGCTTGCTTGAGTCCATAAATGAATTTAGTCAATTTGCAAACCATATTATTTGGATCTTTCGACACAGTTTTCTGGCTGCACCATATAAATAGTTTCGTCAATGTTACAATTGAGAAACGCCGTTTTGACATCCATTTGATGTAACTCAAGATCAAAATGTGCATCATGTGCTATGGTTGTTTTAAAGCAGTTTTTCAAGGATACCGAAGAGAAAAACTCTTTAAAATCAATCCCAAAATTTTAAGTAAAGTCACTAGTTACAAGACGTACTTTATACTTCTCCACATGACCCTTCGAATCCTTCTTGGTTCTAAATGTCCATTTGCAACCAATGAATTTTATAACTTTTGGTAATGGGACAAGTTCTTAAACTTTATTGTCTTGTATGTGTAGGAACGAAATCGTAAAGCACAATACTCTAGAGGGGGGGTGAATAGAGTTGGCAGCGGAATATTGCTAATTAAAAAATGTTAGCAGCAAGATCACAGAATAATAATCACAACTAAGTAAAGTAAAGGCAGAGATAAGAATGCAAACGCAAAGACAGCGATGTATACTGGTTTCCCTCTGTTGAGGACTAATCCAATCGGTAGAACTCTTGCTACCAGTTGAATCCACTATTGGCAAAACCGCAAGTTTTCTTACGAAGTCCTTGCAACTTCTACAACGCGAGCTTTGATACGAAGAACTCGTCCAACTTCAACTGTGAAGAGGTATTCTTCAATCAAGCCTTCTGGTTACAATCTCTCAGAAATTTCTAGACCGTACCGCACTGGCAAATCGACTAGAGAATTGTAATTGGCTTGGGATCTGAAATTTAAAGCTCAAGAAAACTCTTTGGAAGACTGAAAGCTTTAGATAGAGAGAAGATTGAAAGTGAATGAGTGAGTTGAAATGATCGAAATCCTTCTCTATTTATAGGAATTCCAAAGACAGAATTCTGGCAGAATTCGGGCAGAATTCGGACAGAACTCTTTGAGAAAATCTCGGTCAAATCCGCAACTGCAGGAGGACCAAGTTCAGAAGATTTCAAAAATCAAACGGCCACCAACCGAACTCTGGCCGAACTCTGGCCGAGTTCTGTCAGGGTTAGGTTAGGTTTCAAAAGTAGTTTTTGATGATTTTTGAAAACCTTTTTGAAAACCTTTTTTAAAGCTTTTGTTTAAAAGAATATTTTTCAAAACAAAGGATATTTTAAAAGTATTTTTGAAAACATTTTGGAATAGCCTATTTGCCAGTACGACTCGGTGTACAACGTATTCTTAGACTCAATAAAATAAAAAATATATTACTCAAAGGAAATACAGACTCGAACAGGCAAACATAGCTTCGGTCTTGAACTGTGTAGATAGTTGTTCTTGTTCATGTCCAAGAGTCCGATACATCCTGACTAGCTTCACATATCGAGACAGAGTTTGATCAATTATTAAAATCAGGTTGACCATATGACCAATGGGCCAACAATCTTCCCCATTTTGATAATTGACAAACTATGAATGATATAACATTAAAGCTTGAAATAGAATCAAAAAATTGAAAATTGTTCATGTCCTGCATATTCTCAAAAGAATGTTAGATCTTTATTTTTCTCCCCCGTTGTCACTTAGCAAAATAATTGTAAAAGAGTAAAAACTTCCCCGCAATCAATGCATAAATAACAAACAGTAAAAAAATACAAGAAAATAATCATGATAAATGATAGTAAAGAAAATTGAATAACATCACAGACATGTATTTGTACTCAGGCAGTTTATATCACAGGCAGTTATTAAAGCAGAAAAAGATGCTAAGTAAATAAACTGATGTGAATCATAAACTACGAAATCCATAAAGATGAAAAGATGTTCAGAAGACATCAAATAAAATAAATCCAGTACAAGTCCTCAAAATAAATACTGATAATAAAGTCTGAGAAGCAATGAAGAAGAAAGGCTCTCGGGTTCTGATTATATAACCTGACACCCTCAACCGAACTCGGGCCGAATTCCGTCCGAAGTTTGGCCGAATTCGCCTGTGTTTGGTTTGGAACACTTTCTTTTTCATTGGCTCATTTCAAATATTTAATTCAAAGATTAGTAATTTCAACCTTCAATTAACATAATTAATATTTTATAGATTAAATATCATTATACATCGACTGTTTCAGATTAGCTGTAGGAGTACTGTCCCAGCTGGCGGAGGTTCACCGGGGAACTCTTAAGTACCGCTTCGCTTCAACCGTAGTTGTGGTGACAGACATACTCTTTATTGGCTTGTCTCTAACACAGTTTTTGTATATTGAAATAAAATCATAAAATAAAATCAATTAACATTATTGACGTCCAAAATTCCTAATTCTTGACGTAAATAATTGAAACGATCTTCTGCTAGAGGTTTTGTGAAAATGTCAGCTAATTGATTCTCAGTATCTATGTATACAAGATCAATATCTCCATTTTGATGATGATCTCTAAGAAAATGATGTCGAATCTCGATATATTTTGTACGAGAATAACATACAGGATTCTTAGTCAAATTAATAGTGCTCGTGTTATCACAGAAAATAGAAATATGTGTATAAAATAAATCATAGTCTTCCAAGGTTTGTTTCATCCACAAAATCTGAGCACAACAACGTCCTGCAGCGATATACTCAGCCTCTGTTGTTGATAAGGCTACAGAATTTTGCTTTTTACTAAACCATGAGACTAAAGCCTTGTCTAAGAAATGACATGTGCCACTGGTACTTTTTCTATCAACTTTGCATCCGGCAAAATCTGCATCCGAGTAACCAGTAAGGTCAAAGGACTTAGTTTTGGGATACCACAAGCCAACATAAGAAGTGCCCTTAAGGTATCGAAAGATACGCTTAACTGCGCACAGATGTGATTCCTTTGGATTAGCTTGAAAACGTGCACACAGGCAAACACTAAACATTATATCTGGACGACTAGCAGTTAAATAAAGTAAACTACCGATCATACCTCGATACTTACGTGTGTCGATCGGCTTGCCTTGTTCATCAATATCAAGCTTTGTTGAAGTTGCCATCGGAGTGCCAATAGGTTTGACATTGTCCAGGTCAAACTTCTTTAGCAAATCTTTTGTGTACTTGGCTTGATTTATGAACGTTCCATTGTCAGTTTGTTTGATTTGCAGTCCGAGAAAGAATTTCATCTTTCCCATCATGCTCATCTCAAACTCATTCTGCATATACTTAGAAAATTTTTGACACAGAGATTCATCAGTAGATCCAAATATGATATCATCTACATAGACTTGTATTAAAAGAAGCTTACCATTAAAAGACTTAATAAAAAGTGTAGTGTCAACCTTGCCTTTTGAAAAACCGTTATCAAGTAGGAAAGAGCTTAGACGATCATACCAAGCACGAGGGGCTTGTTTCAAACCGTACAAAGCTTTCTTCAACTTGAAAATATGATCAGGATTTTTAAAATCTGTGAAACCTGGAGGTTGTGCTACAAAAACTTCTTCTTTTATAAAATCATTTAAAAATGCACTCTTGACATCCATTTGAAATAATTTAAAATTATGAAAACATGCAAATGCACATAACATGCGAATGGATTCTAATCTCGCAACTGGGAAATAAGTCTCATCGTAGTCGATACCTTCTTCTTGATTTTATCCTTGAGCTACGAGTCGAGCCTTATTACGAGTCACTAAACCATTCTCATTAAGTTTATTTCGGAATACCCAACGGGTGCCAATAACCGGATGATCAATAGGCTTGGGAACAAGTTTCCAAACTTGATTCCGTTCAAATTGGTTTAATTCCTCTTGCATAGCATCTATCCAAAAACTATCACTACATACTTCATCAATAGTTTTAGGTTCTAGCTATGAAATAAAAGCAACACTAGAAACAATATCTCTACTGGATGTACGAGTACTTACACTTTTGGTAATGTCACCAATTACCAAATCCTTTGGATGATCAGCCGTAAATTTTAATCTTTTCGGCAGACTCTGAAGGTAGCTGGTTCCTGGATCTTCTCTAGGAGGATCAGCTAGTGCCGAGCTTGGTTGAGAATCAGCTGTTGTTGAGCTTGGTACAGTTGGATCTTCGTCATTATCATCGATAGTCATTTGATTCAGTTCATCAAAAGTGACACTGATTGATTCTTCGATGATCATGGTTCGTTTGTTGAAGACTCTGTATCCTTTGTTCTTGGCCGCATAACCTAAAAATATACCTTCATCGGCCTTTTCGTCAAACTTTCCCAAATTGTCTTTTGTATTAAGAATAAAACATTTACAACCAAATATTCTAAAATGTGAAACAGATGGAATTCTATCAAACCATAACTCAAATGGAGTCTTCTTCGATTTGGGTCGAATTAGAACTCTATTGAGAACAAAACAAGCTGTATTGACAGCTTCAGCCCAGAAATATTTGGGTAGACTAAACTGGTTTAACATTACTCTGGCCATTTCGGATAGAGTTCTGTTCTTACGTTCCACAACTCTATTTTGTTGTGGAGTCCTAGGGCAGGAGAACTCGTGTACAAAACCGTGTGTGTCACAAAATTGCTCAAACTCTGCATTCTCGAATTCGCCACCATGATCGCTTCTAATACGAGTAATCATGTAACCTTTTTTATTTTGTACTTTCTTGCAAAAGGCGACAAATTCGGACAATGCATCATTCTTGCGTGTCAAGAAGTATATCCACGTGTATCTAGAGAAATCATCTACAATTACAAAAGTATAAAGCTTACCTCCGAGGCTAGCAACTCTGCTAGGACCAAATAAGTCCATATGAAGCAATTGTAGAGGTCTAGTAGTACATATTGCGTTTACTGACTTGAATGTGGATCTGGTAGCTTTGTTCTTTTCACATTGGCTGCATACCGAATCCTTTTTGAATGTTATGTCCGGTAAACCGCGTACTAGCTTCTTTGTGGATAATCTTGATATTGTGTCCATATTTGCGTGACCGAGTCTCATATGCCTCAGATGACTCTCATCGCTTTTAGCCATTAAGTATCTACCTGAAATGTTAGTTTCTTCCAACAAATAGAAAACATATATGTTGTCTTCACTGATACCTTCAAAGATAGTACTACCAGTTGAGCTATCAACTATAATACATTTGTCTTTGCCAAAGTTGATGCCATAACCATGATCAGCCAAATGACTTATGCTGAGTAGATTATGTTTCAACTCGGTAACCAGACAGACATCTTTAATAACAGGATAGGGAGACTTACCAACATCACCGATACCAATAATATACCCTTTCAAGTTATTACCGAAGGAAACATAGCCTTCCTTCTTTTTCTTCGACAGTATTGTAAATAATGTAGCGTCACCGGTCATATGCCGTGAACAACCGCTGTCGAGGATCCATTTGCTTCTAGCATGTGAAAGGTGTTCCACCTACAAAACAGTTTGCAGATGAAACTTTTGGTACCCATTTCTTGTAGGGTCCTGAAATGTTAGCCTTTGGTATCCAAGCATAAATATTTAAATCAACAAGCTTTCTGATTCTACATGCAGATGAAATATGACCAATGAGGCCACAATAATGACATTGTGCATGTCGAGTGTTGAAAGCTGAGTGGTGTGCATGGTTGGTAGGTTTAGGTTTTCTAGTATAGAAGAAAGCATACCTATAATCCTGTTTGGGCTTAACCTTTTGGGGTAAAGGTTTGATAGGGTTAGGTCTGACAGTGTTTGGCTTGGGAATGTTCCGATTTTTCGGTAAGTGACACGTGTTAGGGAAGAAAGCAGCAGTCTCAGGCTGTTTTCCTAATCTAATTTCCAATCTTTTGGAAGTGTCATACAACTTAGTATAATCATAAGTGAGTGTTTCCATTCTGATTTGTGCACATCGAAGACTTTTCTTCTCTATAGAAAGTTCTTCTTTGAGTTGGTCAATAACTTTGTCTTTCTCTTCAGATGACTTGGTAGTCTCGTGTAATAAGAGCTTTATTGAAGAAAGCTCACCAGACTCACTAACATTATTTCTAACCTCAGCTAGTAGGTCGGTAAGTCTACCTATTTTACCTTTGTACTCTTTGAGTACCTTCTTAGAGGTCTGATACTTGCTACGTAGTTTTCTGTAATCAGTCATCAGTTCACTGAAGGCATCTCCTAATTGCTCAAAGGTGAAGTCATCATATGTATCAACTACAGGTTCAGTAAGTACCTGATCGGATGCCATAAAGCATACGTTTGCAGCGTCTTCTGATTGTTCGTCTTCTGAGTCGCTGGCTTCACTTTCATGCCATATGCTGACATTGGCATACTTCCGTGATGTCGATCTCTTCAGGTTCCTTTTTTCATACCTGTTGCTCTTCTTGCTTGATGATAAGTTTGTAGGACAATCTTTCTTCATGTGTCCCTTCTTCTTGCAGCCATAGCAGACAGCATCATCTTGAAACCAGTTGTTGCTGTTGTTTTCTTTGGCTCTCTTCTCATGTCTCATGAATCTCTTGAATTTCCTTGCTAGGAGTGCTTGATCTTCAGCATCAGATTCACTGTTGTCTGAGTCACCTTCAGCAGCTTTTCTGTGTTGAGCCTTGAAAGCGATCGTCTTCTCCTTTGGTGCAGGCTCTTCAAAATCTTGTAGCTCCAGTTCATGAGTGAGTAGCTTACCCATGAGTACTTCGAGGGACATAGTGGTGAGGTCGTTCCCTTCAATAATTGCAGTAGCCTTTAATTGGAATCCAGTTCTTGGTAAGTGCTCGCAGGAGTTTGCGAATCTTTTTATGGTTACTGTACTCTTTGCCTAGGGAGGACAAAGGATTTACAATATCCAAGAATCTTTCGAACATCTGAGTAACTGTTTCGTTGGGCTTCATCTTGAACACCTCATACTCTTGAGTAAGTCTGCTGACTTTAGATTCTTTGACTTGAGTCGTGCCTTCATGTGTGACTTCAAGTAGCTTCCATACTTCATTAGCCGTTGTGCAGATAGACATCCTGTTAAATTCAGTTCTGTCTAAAGCACAAAATAGAGCGTTAATAGCACGTGTGTCAAGACTGGCCTTTTTCTTTTTCTCCTCTGTATATCTGCTATGGGGTTTTTCAACTAAAACTCCATCAACATTTATACGAGGTGGCTTTCGATAGCCATCAATAACAATAGACCATAAATCAAAGTCAAGAGATTAACTACCAAAATACGCTCATTTAGCAACGGATTATTAGCAACGGAATTATTCCGTCGGTATTAGCGACGGTTTCGTGGCCGCTCAGCGACTGATTACCGACTACAAGCCTTTGCCATTTTTATTTTAATTTTAAGGGAAGGAAAGGTCGCACATCCGTCGCTAGAGTGTCGGTGTTATAGCGACGGATCTCCGATCGTCGCAACGTAGTCGATTATTTGGTGGAAATTGTGTAGAGAATTGGCGGGACATATCTTCGACTACGTAGCGACGGATATTCAGTCGGATAATCAATAATAGCGACTACCGGGCGACGGATGATTAGCAGTCGCTATTCCGTCGCTACATTTATGTTCCAGACTTAAATGAAAAGGCGGAGGGAACTTTTGGCATTCCCCCGAAATTCAATCTCTCTCCTCTTTCTCTCTCTCTCTCTCTCTGTCTCTCTCTCTCTCGCGCGCGGCTTCGGTGAACGGCGACGGCGTCCTCTCCTCTCTCTCTCCCGAAGGTAATCCTCTCTCTCTCTCTCTCTCTCTCTCTCTGTGTCGCGGTGTCGACGTAGGGGCAGCATGGGCGGGGGGCTTGGGGACATTCGGGCTTGGGGCGGGGGCGTCGGGGGCTGGGCGGCTGGCTTGGGGCGTACGAGGCCGAATTGGATCCGGCAGGAGTATTATGAGGACCTCTTAGGCATGATGGATAACCCTGCGTACAAGGAGAAATCGGAGAAGGCGAAGGTGAACCGATCTGCCGCGGACCTTCATACGGGGGGATCAAGGTCTCATGCAGCGATACTTGCAGATCTGGTGAGCAACCGTAAATTTATTTCACTATCGAATTAGGTATTATTAATTAAAGGAGTTAATTAGTTTCTACGGAAATTTCGTATGCAGGCCCAACGGACGGTAAAGGAGGGAAGGGCGCCAGAATCGGTCACCATGCACGACGTGTTCCAGCATACGCACAAAAGACGGAAGGACGGGACCTTCGTCGACGAGAGGGCCAAGGAGACTGATGTAAGTACTTATGTTTATGAGATTAATGTTAGAATTAAAAGTATTCGGACTATAACTTAGGTAAACTTAGGATTCATACTTAACTTAGTGAAACATAGGATTTAGATTACAACTTAGGTAAATCTTATAATATAAACACATTCATTTGATAGGCTGCGTATCGTGAGGCCCTTAGTCGGGCTCAGTTAACTGACACGGAGGATGTCGGTGAAACGACGCCCTTCCGGACGCCCTCTTCTTTGGCCGCTCGGAACGACTTGTTCGTAGATACCGTCGGCGGCTTTAAGAAAGGGTTCCTGTACGGAGTCGGCTCCCTTGGGCCATTGCATATGGCGACGCAGAGATTTCCACCGACACCGCCTCCTCCCGTGGCCCGGGCAGACGATGATGTTAGGTCGCAGCTTACGCAGCTGCACGAGGTGGTATCGTCCTTGCAGGAGCAATTTGCCACGCACTTTCTGCCTGCGTCTGCTGCTGCCGGTCCGTCTGCTGCTGCCGGTATGTCTGCTGATGGTGCTCGTCCGTCTTCTACTGGTCCGTCGACTGCAGGTGTCGGTCCGTCTTCCGTGGGCCATCTTTCTTTCAACCCTGAAGCCCCTGTGCTACCGCCTACGGCTGTGACGGCACTCCTGGATCTCATGTCCGCAGAGCAGCTTCGCCGACTTCCGAGCACTGTCTACGACGCCTTGCCTCCGTACCTTGTGGAGGAGTATATTCGTCGGTCGAATACGGGAACGGACAATCGACCTCCTCCTTCTTAAAATGTTGTATTAAGAAAATTTGGATTATTTGTGAGAGCTTTGAACTAATTGTGCTATAATCGGCTTATAGCACCGATATTATGTTACTCTTTAGGATAATTGATATCTATTTTCTATTAATTTGGTTTGGTCTGTGATTCTTGGATAATTGGTGTGCATTAAATTCGTATGTGCATATTTGGTCTATGTGATTCTTGGATAATTGGTGTGCATTATATATTTGGTCTGTGTGATTGTTGGATAATTGGTGTGCATTATATATTGGTTTGGTTTATGCATATATTTGTGAACAGGAAAAGTGCTGCAATTTTTTTTCCCAAAAAACTCAGTTAGCGACGGACTAGTGACCGTTTAGCGACGGATATTCCCAGTTGCCGACGGGTTTTCGACGGATAAGCCGTCGCTATCTGGAGTTTTTAAACTGTTTCCAGGTAGCGACGGGTGATCGACGGATTATCCGTCGGCAAGGTTCTGGTGGTATAAACTTCGACGGAATAGCAACGGAAATCCGTCTCTACGGCGACTGATAATCAGCCGCTAATCCGTCGCTCTATCTGGCGACCGCTTAGCGACGGATCATCCGTCGACATGGTTCTGAAAATGCATGACATTTTCAGAATCATGGCGACGGATAATCAGTCAGCAATCCGTCGCTATAGCGACGCGGTCGCGACGTATTAGCGACTACTCTTCCGTCGCCATGGTGCTGGAAATGCCAAGCATTTCCAGAACCTGATCGACGGATAGTCCGTCAGAACACCGTCGCTAATCCGTCGTTAGCTACCGACGAATACCGACGGATTAGCGACTTCATGATACGATCTGATACGCTGTTACGACGGGTTACCGACGGAACTTTACGTCGCTATTGCCTACACATTTCAGTACTTAATAGTTGAAATGGACGAAAGTCCGTCGGAAATGCGTCGCTAATGCTTCGTATTGTGACGTCGACAATCCGTCGCTATTCCGTCATGTGACGACAACTTAGCGACGGACCGTTATTAGCGACGAGCTGATTGTCGACGGATTTTTTTGGCCAAAATCCGTCGGTTATCGGTCGCTAATAGTGATTACCGTCGGTTTAGCGACGGATGTGGCCGTCGCTAAAACGATAAATTTTGGTAGTGATTTCAAGAAGAAACTCATCCGTATTTTCCAATAGGTATAGTTCGTACCATCAAACAGTGGAGGTCTGTTTGTGGCCTGGCCTTCACTTTTGAATTTCACAGTTGCCATGTGTTGTGCTGTGATCTATATAACAATTAATTAAAATGAATAAATAATTGCAATGTTACCTTGCTTTACCTGTAACACCCGTTCTGATACCAATTGTAGGAACGAAATCGTAAAGCACAATACTCTAGAGGGGGGTGAATAGAGTTGGCAGCGGAATATTGCTAATTAAAAAATGTTAGCAGCAAGATCACAGAATAATAATCACAACTAAGTAAAGTAAAGGCAGAGATAAAAATGCAAACGAAAAGACAGCGATGTATACTGGTTTTTCTCTGTTGAGGACTAATCCAGTCGGTAGAACTCTTGCTACCAGTTGAATCCACTATTGGCAAAACCGTAAGTTTTCTTACGAAGTCCTTGCAACTTCTACAACACGAGCTTTGATACGAAGAACTCGTCCAACTTCAATTGTGAAGAGGTATTCTTCAATCAAGCCTTCTGATTACAATCTCTCAGAAACTTCTAGACCGTACCGCACTGGCAAATCGACTAGAGAATTGTAATTGGCTTGGGATCTGAAATTTAAAGCTCAAGAAAACTCTTTGGAAGACTGAAAGCTTTAGATAGAGAGAAGATTGAAAGTGAATGAGTGAGTTGAAATGATCGAAATCCTTCTCTATTTATAGGAATTCCAAAGACAGAATTCTGGCAGAATTCGGGCAGAATTCAGACAGAACTCTTTGAGAAAATCTCGGTCAAATTCGCAACTGCAGGAGGACCAAGTTCAGAAGATTTCAAAAATCAAACGGCCACCAACCGAACTCTGGCCGAGTTCTGTCAGGGTTAGGTTAGGTTTTAAAAATATTTTTGATGATTTTTGAAAACCTTTTTGAAAACCTTTTTTAAAGCTTTTGTTTAAAAGAATGTTTTTCAAAACAAAGGATATTTTAAAAGTATTTTTGAAATTTTTTTGGAATAGTCTATTTGCCAGTACGACTCGGTGTACAACGTATTCTTAGACTCAATAAAATAAAAAATACATTGCTCAAAGGAAATACAGACTCGAACAGGCAAACATAGCTTCGGTCTTGAACTGTGTAGATAGCTGTTCTTGTTCATGTCCAAGAGTCTGATACATCCTGACTAGCTTCACATATCGAGACAGAGTTTGATCAATTATTAAAATCAGTTTGACCATATGACCAATGGGACAACAGTATGAACTTATACTCCTTATTTATTGTATCAATCTACTTTGAGAACTGGAACTTTCCATGGCCGGACGGAAGTTGATTAGATCATCTTCCAGTATCCACAGTCTTCCTCACGTTCCTAGAGAAATATGACAATGTTATCCGAAATTATATTTATCCTTTCTCTGGTGGACCATCTTAATATTACCGGTTCTTGAGGTTGTTGAGTTTGTTCCTTAGGAATAATTACCTTATCTTGAATGGGGGCCGCTACGTTGTCGTTGTTAATGTATCTCAACAACGACTTATAGAGGTAATTCGACATTGTCTTATTGAGACTCCGAATTCACTTCTTGATCATGACAGGTATAGAATCCTGCACATCGTCAAAAGTGATAGTATGAATCGCAATTGATTCCTTCTCAAATACAATGATCCTGACTTTATTTCTTCCCCAAACTCAATATCCTAAAAAATTATATTACACTTCTCGTCTCAAAAAAAAAAATTTCTTAGTGTGGGACCGTATAATTATTAACCCCTTGATCTGTAGCATAACCAATAAAGTAGCTGCTTATAATTTAACTTTGGTCTGTCTTTCCATTACACATTTAATATAAACATTAAAGTCTATAAAGTCAATAGAATCCAAATATCATCAGACACAAATCGTTCAACTCTATTTCTAGAGAAGTGACCTAATGCTTATGTCATAATGAGGCTTAAAACAAAATATTGTTAATTTTGCGTTTAGTACCACTTGACTTCACTTGCAAGGTTTCATTATAAGATGCAATAGTTTCAACTGAATATAGGTTATCATAAACCTTAAGGGAACCGTTACCAATAATATTTAAATTTAAAGATAAACTAAACTTATTGTTTTCAAATGAACAATGATAACCGGATTTGTCCATTAAGGAAACTGAAACTGAAATTCGTCTAAAAGACGGTACAATAAAAGTGTCTATCAAATCCAAATAATAATCGGTTCCTAAAAATAACCTAAAATGTCCTATTGCTTTCACTTCTATCGAATTGTCGTCACCCACATAGATGCATCTTTCACCATCAATTGACTTTCGGTAACTCAGGCAACCTTGCCTAGAACATTAATGTGGGTAGTCCCACCAGAATTTAACTACCATGAGTTTCTTGGTACTAAATCTAAATTAACCTCAGAACAGATAAAATTTAAAAATGTACTTTTCTTTATACGCAATACGTGGTACTTTGTACATTTCTTTCTTATGTGTCATGTCTTATCACAAAAGAACAACCCTTAGTTTTATATTGTTGTTTCTTTTGATCTGGACCCTTAGCAGCTACTGTATTCATTTCTTTTTGCCCTTAAAGTTTATCCCATTAAACATAAAAATTAAAATCTTATTGGCAACATTAACTGTAAAGAGAACAAAGCAACAAAAAACAAACATGCTCTAACAAATAACCAAAGCGTAAAATATAGTCAAACAAATTCAAATAATGGTGAACCCCATCTCAAGATACCTAGTACATCATTAATATCAAGTCTTTGGACAGTGATATTAACTGCAAGTGGTATTCTTGGTGTAATGATCAAGCGTTGACAATAAGTCATGTCAAATAATAAGCCTATCTTTAGATCGGGTTATTATTCACATGTAAACCGTATAATTGTCACACATTTATCACCACAAGTATGTGTGCAATTCGACCAAGTATTAACCTTCCTTTGGGCCGGCTAATACTCGCATAAATTTACACACACAAACATCTAACATCCCTCACAGACTATCTACGCAAGAGAGGTCACTTTGGTGACATCTTGTTTCAATAAGTCTATTTAGAATATCAGACGACTATTGCTAGTCACAAAAGGCACCAATTTTTTTTTTTTTGAATGTTGACTAAATTTTACAAAACCGAATCATATCTAAAACTTTATGTACATGCATAATTAAAATATTACAACTCAAATAAGATAATCATAAGCATGTGAATCTCTTTACATGATTTAAACAAATATTCTTAATTTGACTAAACTGAGCATTGTCAACATAATAAAATTCACGTAATATTTTACTGAAGATATGGACCAATAGATTGTTTCAAATAACCCATAAAGATTATATTAAAATAATCTGCTGAAGATATGTACGTTAATAGATTACATCAACTATATGACTTAGAACATAAATTTATTGGAAACTAAATTTATGCCAAACATAAAATAGTCTATATTTGATTCCAATTTGTCCTCCAATGATCAACTCAGATTGGAAAACACTCTAAATTGAGTAACACCAAATATCTATCAGCATGAGTAATTGAAATCTAATCGACATTCCATATTATCACATGTCCAGCAATAAGCATATTCATGCATATTTAATATAATGAAATTTTTTTACGATCATTATCACATGCGTCCATATCTAATATTTAAGCATGAATAGAGAGATCATTACTGTACATAAATTAAAATTTATATCAAGATTCCCTTAAGTATGCCAATCAAATCAATAAAAAATTGGCAGCAAACCAATGTTAACATTTAAGATGCAAAATTACTTCTGTGGCTAAAAAACGAATTCACTTCTGTGGCTAAAATACGAATTCATTTAAGATGCATACAAACCAATGTTAACATTTATTATGGCCGTGCCTACCAAATCAATATAGTAACAGTAGCATAATAACAACATATTAGCCTTAAAAGTTTGCACCAATAATGCTTAATTGAATTCGTATTTTTCAAAGATGAAAAATTCATGAACGAAAGAATTCGGGAAAGAAAAATTCATGGACACCTCAAGTAGCAGTAGCAAGAAACGTGAAGCATGCTAGCACGTTACTCTTTTGGTTTCGAAATCTTAAGCAATTGTTTTACAAAATTCATGAACATCTGGAAGCAATTGAGACCGGATTATTCATATATATATTAAAATGCTATGTAAATAATAAAAGCTTCCATAGAACAATCAGAATCCTAAATAAAATTATATCTAACGATCTAGGGTTTCTGAACAAAAAAAAAAAATTGAATCTGAAAATTTCAAACTCATGAATCAAACAATGGTGGCTCTGATACCACATGTTAGATAATTATTGTACCATGTCGATTCATGAGATGAAGAACATAATAAAAATTGCGAGATGAAGAACATAATAAAAATTGCGGAAGCGTACCTGAATCCATTGTTAGGCTTGATGGATCTTGAAGCGGTCGTCCTTTTATGGGGTTCGATCTTCCAACTTGCTACGACCCTTAATAACAAAGAGAACCCGAATCCTTTGTACCTCTCTTTCTGTTGATGGGGATGCAGAAGAGAAAAAGAGAACCTCTCTTTTGGTGGCCGTATAAGTTGGGGACCATAATCCTAATAAATACATATATTTATATGTTTTGACATTTCTAATTTGGCCCTCATCAAATTAGAAATATCTCCGGTATCTACACATTAATTCCATGACAATTACACCCTTAAGCCAATTTTCAAATAGACCACTTTAATTTGGCTTAATTATTTAGATAGTCTAACACAATTAATTTTACATGTGTGGCCTCTTAATTATTGAATAATTCCAACATTCCGATCCAAACTGCTTGTGCACTCATATGTTGATGCAGAACCGAAAAAACTGTCAAAATCTAATATCAACGGTCGTGTCATGTTCGCAACCATTCATTTATAGGACGACCAAGGAACAGAGGGGCATTGGGAGCAAGATTAGTAATTATCATAACCGTGGAACATCCTCAACCAGCTTGGAGTCGTCACATAAACATAACAAGCATTAAACGCTTAGTATAAGCTTCGGATTGTCGTCTCATCAAGGCCTCGTTTGGTTCACGGAAAGGAAATGCATTCCTTCGTATTTTCCATGAGAATGGAAAAGTAGGATTCCTGTCAAATTTCCTTTCTGTTGTTTGGTTGGTGTAGGAAAGGAAAGCAAAAATATAGCAATGTTCCAATAATATCCTTACATATAAAATAAAAATAATATTATAAAAAATAACATTAATGGTAAAATAAGCAATAACATATGGTTACTTTTGTCATAGCTTTTGTAATAAATGTTGGGAAAGGAGGAGGAAAAATCAATCCCATGGGTCATGAGTGGAACCATATTCCCTCCAATTTTTTCCCTTGTGAGGAAATTGATTCCCAAGTTTGTGGTTACCAAACAAAGAAAAGGAACAACTTTCCTTTTCTACTTCCTTGAATCCGTGAACCAAACGAGGCCCAAATGTATGCTTTCTTCTTGATAGGATGTTACAAATGCCTCTAACTATGTACATGAGCGATCCAATCTTTGTCGAGCAGAAATATCTGACACCAGTATCCTTCAGATCACACATTGTCGACATTCTGCACCTTCTAGGACAATGCCAACGGCAATGGATGTTAGGATCTCAGTTGCAATTACATTTTCAGACACAAAGTTTCAAGTACACACCCTCTAATGATTCATCCTCGAACAACAAATGATTAGAAGACTGCCATCGAGCTCAGAAAATGTTGAACAATGCTGGCTTTACCATCTATCTCTGCAGCTACACTTACCACCCTTGAAATGGTGGTAGAAGCACCCATCTGCAACAAATATTTCCCTTTTGATGATTTCCGAGATCAACTTCATCGACGAATGACAGTCCATACACATCCTTATGTCCTTTGAGATACGGATCGGACTCGAAGCTTGCGAAGAGATAATCCCGTAACAGACGGCAAGCTTTTCGGTATGGTAACAACAGAAAGGATCGACTTCTCCTTCCTCCTCGCAGAAACTGACATTCCGAGGAACGTAACCACCTTGTTCCATCGCGTTAGCTAACCTATCCCACTCATCTAGAATCTTCTTCATCTGAGGATGTGATCCGTCTCCTGCTCGGAACTCGTGAATACGAGTACCTATACGTATCCGGCTACATGCTCTTACCGTCTTTAGCCCGCGAACCTTCATGTCTTCCCTTACACTGTTAGACGAATCCCACATGCCAGCCATGGCAAAGATGTTAGACAAGACGATGTAGTTCGAGACATTGGTCGGTTCTAGCTCGAACAGAGCCCTCGCCGCCTTCTCTCCCACCTCGTAATTGGAATGCAGTTTGCACGCTTTGAGAAGGGTAGCCCACACGCAAGCATCGGGTTCGAACGGCATCCTCCTGACGAAATCCAACGATTCCTCCAGCAATCCCGCGGTGCTCGTAATATCCACCATGCATGTGAAGTGTTCTAGAGTAGGAGCTACATCATAAACAGCCTCCATCGCGTAGAAGTAGTTCCATCCTTCGTCCACCAGACCTTCCTGGGCACAGGCTGAAAGAAGTGCAGCAAAGGTGATACGGTCCGGCTTGATGCCAGACGCCTCCATGTCTTCGAACAAGTCGATAGCATCTGTTCCCATTCCGTGAAGAGAGTAACCGGAAATCATCGCATTCCATACCGCTACGTCCTTCCTGTCAGCACAATCAAATACCAGTCTGGCATCTCCGATACTACCACATTTCGCGTACATGCTTATCAACCCACTTGCTAGGGCGACCGGATAGTCGTCGGGCTTCTGCTTCTCGATGTATCCATGCAATTCTTTCCCCAGGCTCAGAGCTGCTGTGTTGCTGCAAGCCAGGAGAAGGATCATGAGAGTAACTGAATTGGGAGGAACCGTGCTCTCCTCGAGCATTTCGGTGAACAGCTTCAGTGCGGCTTCTGGATTGCCGTTGTGGTTGTGCCCCGCCATTAGCACGTTCCATGATACAACATTCTTGTCTGTAATTCCATCGAAGACCGTCTTAGCCGAGTCGATCTCCTCGCACCTTGCGTACATGTCGACCAACGCACTCGAAACAAAGATACTAGACTCGAACTCATTCCTCGTAACATAACCGTGGATTTCCTTCCCGAGATGCCGCAACTGAAGGTCGGTACACACGGAGAGAAGAGAGGTAACGGAGACCGCATTGGGCCGTACGGACACGCCCTCCGAGAACTGCGTTCGGAACACTCGCAGAGCCTCCGTGTTGAGACCCGAGCGGTGGAAGCCGGAGATGAGAGCATTCACGGAGACGACATTCGGTCTCAGCCCGCGTTCGCTCATCTCCGACATCAGCTCGAAGGCCTCCTGCTTCTTCCCCTTTCTTGCATACGCGGCTAAGAAAGTGTTGTAAGTGACCACGTCAGGCTCCAACCCACCTTCCTTCATCGACACAAGGAGCTCCAGTGCCTCGCCAATCTCGTCCTCCTCTACGTAGGCGGCGATCATTTCGTTACAGATCGTAGTGTTCTTGTCCTGGATCATCGAAAACACCCTTTCGGCGTACTCTTTCATCCCACACTTCAAGTACATGTCTATTAACGACCCGCCGACATAAACGTTCGTCTTGATTCCACTCCGGATCACATAACAGTGCAGTTCCCTGCCTAGACTCAAACCCCCGAGGCCGGAACAAGCGGGGAGCACACTAGCAACCGTAACACCATTCGGTCTCACGCGCGAACACATGTCCCGGAACACGAACGCCGCAGTCTCGAACAGCCCGTTCTGGACACAGCCCGAGATGATTCCGTTCCAGGAATTGACGCCGGGTTCCAGAGCGCTCGCCGCCATCTCTTCCATAAGGCGCGCTGCCTTGCCGATATCGCCGCTCCTGGCGTGTCCGGAAATCAACGCGTTCCAACAGATCAAATCCGGGCGGACCCCGTTTTCCCGCATCGAGTTGAAAACGTCGACGGCGTCGTCGAGAAGCCCGGCAGTGGAGTAAGCATTCAGGAGAGCGGTCCACGAGACGACGTCCCTCTCGGGCATTCGGTCGAACACCAGCCTCGACGAGTCGAGGTCGCCGCACTTGGAGTACATGTCGATGAGGGAGTTGTTGACGAACACGTCGGGGGACAGCTGGATCCGGATCATGTAGCTGTGGACGGTCGCGCCGGCTAACGGGGCGCGGAGCTCGGAGCAGGCCTTGAGGATCTTGGGGAGGAGGAACTTGTCGGGGCGGGAGCCGTCGGAGAGCATGGAGGAGAAGGAGGAGAGGAGGTGGGACCACCGGTGGGACCGGGCGAGGGAGCTGATGGAGGCGGCGTGTCGGGAGGCTCCTGTCGGGTTGTCGGGCGGGTGGTGGACTGGAGGAGGAAGGGAGGAGAGGGAGCGGGTCGGGTGGGAGGGGGGTCGGGCTGTCGGGTTGCGGGTTTGGGCGGTGAGTTTGGGGTTTAAGAGAAGGTGGGGAGGAGATAGAGTGGGGAGGGGAGACATTTTTTGAGGTGGTGGAGTGATGAGCGAAGGAGCGAGTCTCCTTTCAACATTAATTAATTGTTTGCTACTGTTCCACTTATAATTTGATTATGTTGGGTATTGAAGTTTAATTAATTGTAGTTATTAGGACTGTTTAGTATGATTGATTTGTGTGCTTGTTTGCTTTTCTTGCTTATATGCTTTGTTTTTATTTTTTATGACAACAATTTTTTTACGAGGTAGTTTATAGCATTCGTTTTCCCAATAAAATATTGTTATAGATTAAGTACTTTTATTTAACAAAACAGAACAAATTAATTTTTTTAAATCATTCATTGCTAATGAAACTTAGTTATATAGTGTGTTTGATGAACGAGCTAACGGGACGGCGTCGTCCAAATTTATATATATATAAAAAGATTTTTTCTAAGGACACCACACATTTTATTTTGGACTAGCTCAAAAATATTTTAAAAAAATTACAAGTTTGCCATCCATTTTTTTACTTGGGACTAGTCCAATTTTTTCCAGCAAGTTGGCAGTCCTAACATTATGTTAGGACTGCCAACTTACTGGCAGTCCTAGGACTGCCAGGATGTTGGCAGTCCTCGGAGAAGAAGAAGAAGAAGCAGCAGCAGCAGATGGGAAGGGACCCACCTGTCAGGCCTGGCGCATCCGTCGCTCTCGTGCCACGCGGTGAAGGGGACCTCATGCCAGGGGGTGGAGGAGGAGGGGCGGTGAGTGTCACACCCTGCTCCTGTAGGAGCGATCGTCCTCACTAAGGCGCGATGCCGCACGAGCCTAGATTGCGCTCGTGCAAGGCGGATTCCATAACGGCCGATTTCAGCGGCTGCGACGGGATAGTCGCACAGAAGTCCCAAGCAGAGACACTGAATAATAGCAGCGAAATTTAGAACAAAACACAAATCATTCAAAGATACATTTTATTGATATTGAAACAAAGGTTACAATGGGACGCAAGGCCAAGATTACAAGTCTCTCAAGCTCACTCATCTCACATCTTACAAGTCACTCAGCTCTCTCTCATCTCTCAATACAAGTCTTGAACCAGCGGATGCTTTGGAAGGCGACGTCCATACATTATGTCTCGTATAAGTCTTGACTCCATGCGGCCGCACGCTTCGAATCGCCAAGGAACTTCGTGCCTCGACGCATCCAAGTGAGCTCCGCGCCACGAGCTTCTACCTGTGCCCGCACATGAAAACTATGTGGGTGTCAGTACTCAACTGTACTGGTGGAATGAGCTCCTCGTCCACCCATACAAAACCAACACGTTTGATTTACTTTGTGCAACATAGTCCATTCTTATCAATTGTCTTTCTAGTCTTGTCTTAGGATCAGTTTTATGACAAACGTCTTGGCATATTTGTGTCTGAGGACCATCCCGTGCTTGCAACAGTAACGTCCACTCAACAACGTTAACCTATCAAGTCGTGCTTGCCTTACGGCCATAATCAGAGAGGCAACTACACGATAGACTCCGTTTCCTTGCCACTAGACCTTTCTCGTGCTTGCATTCAACGCACCGACTCATACTTGTCTTTCGTGCCATACTCTGTGACGTAACGACTCGGTCGTGCCATGAACTCGATTTGTGCTTCAATATCTCTCAGGCAGTGCCTCCTCACTTAGTCTTGCCTATACTTTAGTTTTGACAACGCGGCCGTGCCTCACATTTCGAGGTCGTGCCCAGCAACTCAACGTAACTTCACCCAACTTGACCTACGGCCCTTCTCGACTTAACTCGCAACAGCTCAAGTCTAACTCATGCAACTCTATGCCAACGACTTAACACTCGACGCCACATCTCGTGCCGAAGTACGCCGCCTTCGTTGTGGCCAAATCTTAGGCCCAGATATTGTGTCTTCTAACTGCATACACATTCAACTCAACTCAGTCCAAAGGTACACACGCGGATTGCCGCCCGTGCCGACACATCTATATGAATGGTGACTGGCATTAACTAGCCATCGTGGACATAGCCTGGCAATCGGAACCCTTGTACCGCAGGTAGCGATCCCCGATGCAAGTCCCCGAACTACCGGTTGCTTCATACCCAGCTCGGCTATACCGTGTTTCCTCCTAGGCCGAGTCGGTCCCGTGGCCCCGGGTTGCCGCTCGAAGAAACATCGCCCTTGTCGACAAGTTGTCCATGACCACGTGCCTACGCTAACCTCTAGACTTAACGTAATTGCATGGTCTCATCATCATCACATAGTTCGTTTGCTTTACTTCTTCCATTTTTCACACTTCTTTGCAGACCCCAAACCAGGGTTGCCTCGGCGACTGAACTACAGTCCCGACATATTTTCTCTCGGCGACTAACCATCGCTTAGACTTAACATTTCTTTGAAACTCCGGGAACGACTACTGCATAGCCTTCCCACTTAATTTGAACATAACGTGTTCCTTAAGTATCGACAGACCGTGGCTAACTTTCCACTGAACCAACTGTGGCTCATGCCTTAAACCAACTCGTGTTCTACGCAACGCTATCGCCCAAGTCATACCTCATATGACGGGCCTTGGGATCTTGGGACTATTTAATTTGACAACCGCAGAAAGAGCGGGACAACACTTGGAATGACTTAGGTCGACCGGCATAACTTTGCCTAACTTACTCAAGTCTACAACTTAACCCGAGGGACGAGGAAAGGCTATGCCAAGCCTTGCGCAGTGGAAGCGTGCATGCTTTATCGAGCATTTACGCGGGCGACGCCTATGACTTAGGCAAGTTCATAGTTTTGTGTCGAAGACCAACTTTTCCTTCTCCCAAACCACGAAACGAAAGGCCAATTGTCATTTTCAAAGCACACCGTGCACCAACTCTAAGCCGACTGTTGGACCTTTCCATATTCTATCTCAATTCGACCCGTTGGAATTATTCCCTTATCTATGTGGATTCATCTCTTTTATTATCAAGCCTATTTGTGCAAGTTGAAAACATGTGATTTATTACGTGAATGCTAAGATGAGGCAAGTTCACCGAAACTACCCACCTGAGCGAGCGGTCGCCTCGACCGAGCGATGTCTTCGAGCAGCCGTTGTAAGGCTAAGTCCGAACGTCGTCGGTGTTTCGATTCCTCCGATTGACTGAGCGGGACGGGACACTACATCATACACCACTCAGAAAAAAGTTTCGTCCTCGAAACTAACTGAGTACACTTATCGACTTATCACTTATTCAACATCCTATGTTTCTCGCACACATTTTTCCTATGCATTTCTCAAATCCGAGCCACGCTCGTGCTACTATCAATCTTTCCTTTAATACGATTTCAAAATCCTCGACACTTTCCTATTTTTCAAGTCTCAATTGATTCAACGTATTACTTAGTTAGATCGTGCACATATTCTAGGCGTCCTCACAATACATGCATTTCAGCCAAGCCTCATGATAGAGAATCCCCCACCATCACTCGAGTCGGATCGTGTACATATTCGGGCGTCCCTGATATACGTGCATGTCAACCGAGACTCGCGAGTTGTTCCTCCACAATTCCTATGTCTTCGTGCCAGGACGTCTGCCTAATCGCTAGGCTATATCTTTAGGCTAAAGTCAATCGTCAGTATTGGAATCATAGTTCCCAAACAACAATATCAATACTGACCCCATCCTAAGGTCAAACCAAGTTGATAGTACGGGGTTTTCTATCCAAGCTCGCGTCACTCCGATTTCTAAACTTTGAACATAGATTTCCTACACACATCCCAACATTCGTCGTACAGGGTCCGAGTCATTCAGCAAAGTCATCCTATGATAACTCACGTTTCAACCAATTCCTTGACATATCAATATCACTCGTTCATCAAGTCGTTTCGCATAGTCTGTCTCTTCGAACACGTTCGACATACTACACCTATCAATCCTTCCAAGTCAAGCACGCTACGACACAATTCATCGCTAAACCATAATTCACATTTTATATTTTCTAAGTCATTCATCCTAATTCACGCATTCAATTATGAGGTCGCCTAGCTTAACAAAATGTTGCGCCCCGATCTCATGCGATTCAGATTATCCACGGTGGGCATGAATCACCATGCATGCTCCCGCGGGATAGTCATACTCATCGGGACGTAACTCTTATTTTATATCTAGACTAATTTATTCTTGATACGTAGATTGGACCTACTCAATCCTCAAGTTTATTTCATTCATCAATCGCAAGTCCTAACATCCTCAAATTTTCCTTCGCATCAAACCGACAAGTCGAGACAATCAAAGTTGCCGCATCCTGATTTTTTGAGTTCGATCATTCCCGCGACATGAATCACCATGTCAGCGCTCACACAGAACGATCCCCCCTAAATCTGATGCGATGCATGTGCGAGGCTGGAGTTGCGCTCGCGTAAGACAAGAATGTCGATGTTGTGGTTATCAACGTAACCATCCAGACATGATCACTTTCATCCAACATTCATCTCAATCAAAATCCTAAGTATGGCATCCAACTGAACAATAACACTTGTACGATCGTCATTCGCCGAGTCAGAGTACCCCCGAGTTATCGCATATCGATCTTTGATACGTCTCAATACCATCGACGATATGCGTAACCTGACGATCTTCCTTTGCAACCAATTTCGAGTCGTGCGAATGATGCCATCGTTCGACTGGATAATCTCCTCGTCATTCAATTCAAGTTCGATCATTATCCCTTTATCTTAAGTCATCGACCAACGTATTTTCTTAATTCGCATCATTCTTGCTAACTCAATCATCGAACGACATCCATTCTAATCCTCAGAGTCATTGCGTAACTTCAAAATTCAATTTTTTCATGCACGCTATCTTCATATCGTGCTAACTTTCTCTATACGATTTCACCTATCGATTCTCTTTATCAAGTCATCCGTTCGCTACACCTTAACTTTTTCTCGATTTAATTTACCTACTCAATCGCCTTCGCGTTTCATACTCGGAAAATCTTCGATCTCGTGCACATTCCGTGCACGTTAATTTCTATGTTGTTCGAATCAGCTCATCCAAATCTTTAAGACTATGCCTTGTTCAACGACACTCAATCTAAGGCTTTGCATAACACGACGCTTGCTGATAGACTCACCGACACTCCGTATCCTCTCTAGTGCTCCGTCCCGCAAAGTCAATCGGAGGAATCGAAATGCCGACGGCGTTCGGACTTAGCCTTACAACGGCTGCTCGAAGGCTCGCTCGGTCGAGGCGACTCCTCGCACAGGTGGGGTAGTTTCGGTGAACTTACCTCATCTTAGCCTGCACTTAATAACTCACATGTTTTCAACTTGCACAAGTAGGATAAACATAAAAGCTGCGAACGCACATAGCTAAGGGAATAAT
Source organism: Iris pallida (assembly GCA_029216955.1). Lineage (NCBI taxonomy): Eukaryota > Viridiplantae > Streptophyta > Magnoliopsida > Asparagales > Iridaceae > Iris > Iris pallida. Next base: position 7,732,435 of record JANAVB010027998.1, on the reverse strand, counting down.
CCTGACCCGTCGGAATGTCTTAGAACTTGGAAAAGGTCCTACGGCCGTCTTAGAAATGTGTTCAACGTGCTTTCAAATGACACTTGATCCTTCGTTCCCGTGGCTTGGGAGAAGAAAGTTGGCTTGAGTTGCTAAGTGGTCCCGACACTTGAAATAGCCTAAGTCATAGGCGTCACCTGCATGAATGCTTGGTAAAGCATGTACGGTCATGTCCCGCATGGCTTGGCATAGCCTTCGCACGTCCCGTAAGTTAAGTCGTCTTGCACGGCTTGTTGGCTTAAGTCTTGGCACCCGAGAACTTGGTTGTTCAAGTCGAACGCGTGCACGGCACGTTCCCTCGATGCGAAGCTCGGCGTAGCCTTTGCTCGTCGAGTCGTTGCCCGAATAAGTTAGACAAGAGTTGTGTTGGGCTATCAAAGCCATTTCTAGCACTGTCCTGCTCTATCTGCGGTTGTCAAGTCGCGTAGTCCCTTGAGAACAAGGCTCGTCGTATAAAGTATATGACTTGAGCGTTAGCATCGCCTAGAGAACCAGGTCTGTCTAAGGCACGAGCTACGGTCGGTTTAGTGAAAAGCTTGCCACGAACAAAAGAAGTCCACGCGACTGGTTGTCGCCGAGATCGGTCCCGCTACTTGGGAGTCTCGCTTAGTCTTGATAAGTCCCGCACACGAGATCGGTCCCGCGGCTTGGGAGTCTCGCTATGTCTTGAAAGGAAACACACGAGATCGGTTTCGCGGATTGGGAGTCTCAATAGAAAGAGGGAAAATATGGTCATGTTAAGGAAGGACTGGATAGATCGAGTCGAGCCTTGCATGGTCATTGGACAACTTGTCGACAAGGTGTAGTCTTCTCGAATGATCGTCGGGGCACCGGGATCATATCGTCCCGGGGGAAGCGCGTTGCGACTCAAGGTAGGATGCTGGATAACCGCATGGGAGATTCGGCGCCTCCGGGGCTAGCTACCCGCGGAGGGACGGTCCGATATCCCCGAGCCAGTCCAAGATAGCTTGACATTGCTAGTGACCACTCATATAGTTATGTCGGCAAGAGCGGCAATCCGCGTGTTTGCCTTTGGATAGCGTCAAGTACTAGCACGGCGTCGGTCGAATCATGAGACAGTCTAGCACGACATGTATCAAGTCAGCAAGATGTAATCCCGTTAGTGCCAGCCTTGTATCAGCACGGAAGGAATGAGTTATAGCTTATGTCAGCAAGACACGTGCTTCGGCACTAAGCAAAGCTTTCGCGTATCAATATTGGCATTCACGTATTGGCTTTCGCGTATCGGCATTGTTGGCCTAAGTTGTCACGCCCCGATCCGGGAAATCGCTCGTCCTCGCTAGATTTTACCCGAATCATCGTCCTCGCTGGGGCGTGATGCCGCACGAGCCTGGAGTTGCGCTCGTGCAAGGCAAGATAACGGTTCACATAGTGATTATCTCAAATTTGTAACATAAGCAGCGAAAGGAAACAAAGAATACAATAAGAATCTCTTTTATTCATAATGAACTAAAGGTTACAAGGCTCTGAATAGCCCAACATATATGCCAATTGGCTACAACGCTCGTGATCTCTCTAGCTCATAAAGGATTATATTGTTCTATACATTATACCTCTTTATTGCCACCAAGTAGTCTTCGGCCGAACATCTCTATGTCGCAAGTCCGAACGCCTATGCGGTAGCTCCTCTTGAACGCCAAGGAATCCATGCCTCGGTACGTCCAAGCCAAGCCCCGCCCCGAGCCGATCATAACCTGAGCCTGCACATAAACTAGTGGGGGATTAGTGCTTTCGTCCTCGTTTTGCACTGATCAAGACCCGCTCGCACCCAAACCAAACACTTAATCATTTTAGCGAAACATGCATCTTAATTTGTGCTCTTTCTATTTAGCCTTAGGATCAGTTTCATGGCAATATTTATGCATAGCAACTTTATCATAACGTGTCCACTACCGTGTTCCTGCAGCAGATACAGTTAGGCATAATATGAACGTAAACATAGTGTTCGTGTTCATCTCCGTCCCATTTTTCTTAGCCTGCACTGGTTAGAACTTACGTAAGAAACCATATAATTCACGCAACATTCCGACCATAAACTTAGACAATGCATAAGGGTCGCAGGCCCTGCGCCTGCACCCAACTCTCATCTCAGCCCACCGATCCTATCTATATGAAGGTCACGGTGTTTCGCACCGTAATGGACTTGGCATCCCTTATGTGTAAGCCTACAATCACTTCGATACGGGTTGCTAGCCCAGTATCCGAAGGATCCCAAACTTACGGATATCATAGCTTATCACAGCACTGGACGGTCGTAATCCGTCCGAATGATGTGCACCATAAATACCACACATAATTCCCTCCTAGGCCGAACGGTCCCGGTGCCCCGGCGTAACCGTCCGAGGGAAGCCGCACCCGTCCACGGGCCATCCGAGTCCATTGACCATGCAATACGTACCATAGCATACAAATCATATCGTTCCAACCGATCCTCCGTTCCATAAACATAGTCTAGCACCATAAACATATTCGCGTCTCATAAACATAATCCACCATCCATATGGGGAGCTCCGCCGGCGTTATGCCCCAACACATCCATATTGATGTATGACGCCCAATGGCTTAGTCATCTCATACTCAAATTCAACATGTACCATTCGTAAGTCATTCTCAAAGCTTAGTTCCGTAGTTACTTAGTTATTCCTTAGCTTCCGTGCACGAGGACACGCTCAGCGCCGTAATCCATGTTCTACGCCTAGTGTTCAATGTTCTCGAAGCCGTGCACATGATGCACATCTCAATATCGTCTTTCAATGTTCTACCATCATTGCCCTACCGCGACCCGTACACTTGATGTACGTCGCTTCGATTGTTCAATGTTCAATGTTCTACCTTAGTGTTCAACACATAGTAAGACACTTAATCGTCGAGCCACACTCGCTAACTTGATAACATCTTACGCATACAATGATATCTCTTATTAGACGTAAAGGAATAGGGAGAGAGAGTCAAGAACCCGCCCACCTTAAGTCGATACGCCTTGCCGTTTTGCCGAGTTGAAGCGGCTCGCTTCCATAACTTGGTCGCATAGCTAACTCTCGGACTTAGCCATTCCTTTGAACTACTCGGTTGATTTGCCCTATCGTGCCCATGCCACAATTCGTTGCAAGGCCACGATTTGGTTTCGCGGACACTTCATTGCATAAGGCAAAATGCCAACCTCTAATCGTCCAGCGTAAAAGCATAGCCTGCACACCAGATCAACTAAAATCAGCACTTGCTCAACGGGACTTATCTTTTGCATCGATTCGATTCATAGACAATCGACTCAAAGCTTACCTTTGGCCAACGTAACACTCGTATCAATTTGCATCGATACCTCATCGGGTTAACGTAACTCTTCGAGTCAACGACTCATCATAATGCATCGAGCGGAGCGGGGCATTATATAATATACCACTCAAAACAAGGTTCGTCCTCGAACCAAAACCAACACTTAGTCCGAGTGTCTCGCCAGATCGTTTCACGATCTCGTGCTACTATCGTTGGAATCATACAACTTAGTTTGGATTATACACATATTTTAGGCGTCCCACCAATATATGCATTTCAGCCAAGCTAAGTTGTAGGATATCGGGACAACTAACAAGCTCAACTTAAATCTCAAGCACCAATCAGTCCGTACTCGACTTAGTCATATCTTAGCGCCTATTCCTAAAATACTCCTCGTATGTTTATTCCATAACATGCGATCATCTTCCAACATCTTGCACATAACTTAACTCGAAGCTATTAGTTCGATCTCATAAGTTTCTCGCCGGCCACCTAACACTCGCATTGTATCGAGTCATTGCGCATTCGATCACAATAATTCTCCACAACGCCTATTCGTCCAACCGTTTGCCTATCTCTCAAGTAACCCAAGTCTTTCATCCAATCATTTATAACACTTGGCCTTAACGACATGGACTAAGTCCAACATGTCCAAATTCCTTTGCCTACCATTTGCACTAAGTCTCGCACACAATTATCTCAACACGGCCCACGTTCTCGAACTGCCTACGCATCGCATCTGGGGCTACCCCCGCTAGGTAACTTATCCAGACATCGTGCTTAATCTCTCCCGACACAAGAGGTCAACTTGAGTCTACGATGCTCAAAGGCAACAATCTTCCCGACCCAAGGTCTCTTACGATACGTCCATCTCTTATTCTCGATCGAATATGAATTCCTTACTCAATCTTCGATTCAATCCCGACTAGTTCGTTTCATAATATAGATAGCGCGCTCAACACACATAGCCTAACCGTTACTCAAACCGATCTACGACACAACTCTTAGGGTTGTTCTACTATCCATCGCTCTCGCACATTGCAGAATTCTTGCAATCGCCTTACCGCGTCACTACGCTAAGCACGTTCCTCAACATTTATTCGACCATCGACCAACCAAGTCTACTTACGCACTCATTCGATCGATCATAACTTTTCTAGCCGTATCGATCTATTCGAAGGCTACTCGCTAACTTCCGAAACACGATACTCACACGCTTAGACTTATCTTCAACATACACTACATTTGTATTCCTCCTCGACGAAATTTCTTATGCGACTTCATTGGGTCATCCTATGGGACTTCAATATTTACTTGATTTGGCGGTCAAGTCTTCTAGGGTCACCTGCCCCGAAACTACGCTCGATAATTGAAGATCATCAACGAGGGACAGTTACAACGAACCATGCTATGTCTTATCGTGGAGCCAAATCAATTCCCGATAATTCCTAGGAGACTTTACCCAATCCGACATATCAATCCATAATTTATCCATCTCCGTGCAACTGATGCGCCGTTGCTACTCGAATGACTCATGCGCTTGTACGTCGTTACTACTCGAATCACTTATGCATATTGTGTGCCGTCACTACTCGAATCACTCACATATCACCATCGACTATCCTTGCTAGCCGTATGACATCTACTCGCCTCAAGTTCTAGTTTACCTATTCGTGATCATAGTCCGACACCTTCCACACTCATCAAAACCATCCTCGAACGACTTTCGCATCAAACCACCAGTCGAATCCAATTTGCCATGTCTTGCAAGTTCGATCATCCCCGATGGATGAATCACCATACCAGCACTCACGCGAAATGATCGTCCTAATTTGACGTGATGCATGTGCGAGGCTGGTGTTGCGCTCGCTCAAGACAAGAATGTCAACATAGTGGTGATCCACGAAACAATCCAGACACTTCCATTTTCTTTCGAGTAACATCCGTCCACTCTTAAATTTTTCGAAGCACTCCTACTATTATCATCTCAATTGCCATAACTTAACTTGTATCTTATTCATCCAACAACAATGCTCAACATAATTTTCGTTCATTCGATCAGAGTATCCCCGAGTTATTGCATATCGTCTTTGATACGCCTCAATACCATCGTCGACATGCATAACTTGAACATCTTCCTTTCTCATAAGCTCAAACTCGTTGTAATCATTGTTATTCTCCGAACTCGAATACGAATCAAGTCTCACGTACCAAAATCTATTTCGTTGTAACTAACTACCATCATCGAGACACGATTTCCAATTCACATATTCATTCTCATATCCCTAACTTGCACTTCCAATCGTGCTACCGACTCATCGCGCTAACTTGAATTCGTTCGCACAATTTCTCCGTACCTACTCAACACGTTCCGAACAAGCTTCCGTACTAACTCACGTACATTCGACCGGGTCGACTATTTCCTCAACATAACATTCCTTCGCATATGCTCCATATATCGTTCGACTTATACTTAACGAATCTTCGTCCGACGTATCCTCCGTGGATATGACTTCGCGCGTAATCGTTCGACTCAATTCATCAAAGTATACTTGCATCGACTTCTTTTAAGTCATTCCCACTCAAGTCTCGGTACTACTCCGTCCGTTGCGGACAAACCTATCATAACCGATACAATCATCTCGACGCGATCTATCGCAAGTCACCAAGCAGCTTAACATAACTATCGCTAAGTGGTATTCCATATACTATTCAGAATTAGGCCTATCTTTATCGATACAATACTTCGTTACACTGATCGCACAAGTGGTATTGTATACCACTCGAAATCGAATCATTACTCGATATCACATTCCGCATAGGTCCGACATCTATTCCTCAATCAACTATCCCGTATGACGATCCTTCCGATCCCAGCTCTAGGTTTGTCACGCCCCAGTACCGAAATACGGAGACGGACTAGGCCAGCTACACCATATGAGGTACGTAACGTCATACGGCGATCGTGGCTGTCGAGAGACTAGGAGGTACATGCTACAATCAAGTCTCCTATGGTCCCACAGAGTTCTATGTCTTAATCAATCAAATCACATCAGCAAAAGATGAGCATTAAAGATAAAGCAGTAAGGCGTCCCCGACGCTGTATCAAAATGATCATGAGAGACTAGCTTCATAATTTAGCTATCTCGGAGAGTCAGGAGTACAAAATTATACACAGCTGTAGTCTGTTTAATTACAATTATGTACTGACACAAAATATCAAGTAATCCGGCTAACAGGTGCCGGTGGCTAAACGCCGCAAAAGTATAAGCAGGAGTGGTGGAGAAGAAACCCACTCGAGTCCCCGAACTGCCATGCTCCTAGTATGTACCATGGATGTCAGGGAGGAAGATCGTGTCCTCTGGCTCTGCTACGGGATCTGGCCAAACAAAACCAGTGGGGTCAGCCCCGAATAGCAAGTACCGCCAAAGGGGCACAAGAGTTAAGACTAAAAACCCAGTTAATAGAATGAATGATAATAGTAATACTTATGCTACCATTATAGGGTGGCGCCACATCCTCGAACCCATATGGCACCCTTACAACCAAACAAGGACAAAAGGTGCCGCATGGAGTCGGGACGCGTCGTACTCTATAACTTTCGCATAAGTTAAAGGGTATAAACAATAAAATCTCCTGATCGTGACTTCGGTCGATAGCCTATCGCAGCACAATAACCAACCCAACAATCAAACAAGAACATGGGTTGGATCATGTACCACGATAAACCATGTTCCTCGGTCATTCACAGAAGTAGCACTTCACAACCAGAATAAGTCTTCCGTTCATAACTTCGGTCCACAGCCTATCATAGTACGATAACCAACCCAACAATCAAACAAGAACATGGGTTGGATCACGTACCATGACAGTCCGCTTCCCTCAGTTACTCACGGAAGGTAATAGGATACAAGCAAGTCGTTTTCACGGCCAATCAAGTCTACGCGTTTCTAGTGGAACGAGGTTATCCTCGCGTCATGTTATTAGAAAATCCTCAGATCGTATCTTTCCAGCAAGGCTAGCCAACCCAGGGGTTCGCGTAGACAGGTATGATTGAGCACAGGTCCCTCGCAAGGCCACCTTGCTAAAACATATAATATGTAGCAGGAATTAATCGGATACAGTCATCCACTCGTTGTAGATGACACAGTATCCGTGGAGACCAGCCGGCGCGTCGAGACAATATCTCAAGGCGGCTGGTGTAACACGATCTCGGGATTTTGCCCTCCCCATGCATCTAGTATATTTAGTTGCCTAGTTTAACCCTAGGTGAAATCTTGGACTCACATGCTGTGGCCTGCATGATTATCCTCCTAAAGTCGTACTTTAGTACGAGTACCCTAAAGAGGATCCATGTCAATCAGTATGTCAACATGTTCTACCCTCCTTAGTGTAATGCATCATTGCAAATACGCCACGTGGAGTTACGAGTCTTTTGTCGAGCATGAACAAGAACTGGGACATTCATGTACATGTATCAGGTAGGAACACTTTGTTCTCCGGGGTCACATTAGTGCTCATATCATGCTCGGGACAAAAGACGTAAGGATATAAAATGGGCATATAATATATATATATATATAATAATAATAATAATAAGGTAACAATATAGGGCACAAAAGTCCATGCGGCCCAAGGGGAGTGAGTCCATGCGGCCGGGTCAATACTGGTTCATGCGGCTGGGACTACACGCTCATGCGGCTCAGAGAGCCCCAAAGCGCATGCGGCTGGAAGGTCGGGTTCATACGGACGAAGGGGTGTCAGCGTATGCGGCCGCGATCAGATGAAGTCCTATGCGGCTGAGCATGGGCGATACATATGCGGCTGGATGATGGATGGGCCTTATGCGGCCCAAAAACAGTAGCGCATATGCGGCTGGGTGCAAAAGAACTCATGCGGCTGCGAAGGCTAGCCGCATGAAGTCCATGCGACAGGGGCTCATGCGGCTGAGTCTGAACAAGGCTATGCGGCTGAATTACTTGCCGTATGAGGATTCATGCGGTCAAGTACTCAAGCAAGTCTTATGCGGCTAGGAAGGACTTTCCATGCGGCTGAGCTCGAACGAGTCTCATGCGGCTGGAAAGGCCATGCGGCCAGAGGCTTGCCGCATGAAGATTCATGCGGTCAAGTACTGCTCTTCTTCTCCACTTGTCCGAGAAGAGGAGCCAAGCAACCATGGCTTCCAAACTACACAAAACCTTCATCCGGAGCCCAAATCGGAACTTCCTTAGGTCAAAATGGGGTAGAACAAAATTCTCTACAACATGGAACCATCAAAACTTGAAAATAATGAAGTTTGCTAGATCAAAACCAAGAAAATCCAAAAATGGTTAAAACCTAGATCTACAAAGATTAAAGCTTCAAAATGGAAAACTTCAAGTTCTAAACTAGTATAGAATAAGGAGAAGAATATATTTTGACAAATAATTTTGTAAGAAAACATCAACAACATTTATGGATCCATCTCTTGAGCAAGTTGGTACTTGCCTTGGTTGGTGGAGGAAAGTAAATGAGAGAAAATAAATGAGAGGAGAGAGAATGAGTTGAGTTATTATATAGAATCTTGAACCCATAGGTTCATGATGAACCAAGGTGAACCAAGAATAGGTTCCCCAAATGAGCCAAAACTGTAGGCCCAAATGCAGATAATAAATTACGAAATAATATTTTTTTCGAATATTTTTGGGAAATACATGAAGAAATACAGCATATAAATATCGTATAAATACAAAGTAAATACAATTTATCGGTTTACGTATTAAAATACGTATTCCAGGATCGGGGAGTGACAAGGTTCACTCAAGTTTGACACGCATTCACTCTAACCGTATCTTGGCGATCATATCGATCACACCCGTAACATTCGCTTATTCACATCTCAACGCGACATACGGCCAACATAAACGTTCGCCTACTCAACTCGACTTAGCGACCAACTCGACTCGTTACTATCGCATCCACGATCTTCCAATCTCACTCGTTGCAACTCGTGCAACAACTCATTCTCGATAATTAAGGTCTTTACTCAATCTCGTGCAACATATCGCTATCCATCCGCATAGCCATACAACACGCATCATACCATATCGACTCGTCGCACTGATGCAACGAACGATCCACGACTTGCTGCACTCCGTGCAACCAACAACACATAACCGTTCTCATAGCAACATAACACGCATCGCCTCATATCTCGACTCGTTGCACTTCGTGCAACCAACAATACATATCTCCTCGCACTTCGTGCGACCAACAACACATAACTCCTCGCACTTCGTGCGACCATCAATACGTATATCATTGCACTTCGTGCAACCAACATCACCATATTCGTTGCACTTCGTGCGACCAACATTCCATAACTCGTTGCACTTCGTGCAACCAACGTTCTCCGATGGCACTCGAAGATAGCGTGATAGTCTCGACATACTTGTGGCAGACGTACGTACTTAATATAGACTTATTGTATGGAACATCCAATGTAGCATCGAGCAGATCCATGAGCCATGCGGTTGCAGAAACAACATAGAGTCAACTGAATTCGATAGCGAAGCAACTGAGGGTCAAAGAGATTCATGCATGGTCCAGAGGATGGAACCGCTCTGATACCAACTTTTCATGCCCCGATCCAAAAAATCGCTCGTCCTCGCTAGATTTTACCCGAATCATCGTCCTCGCTGGGGCGTGATGCCGCACGAGCCTGGAGTTGCGCTCGTGCAAGGCAAGATAACGGTTCACATAGTGATTATCTCAAATTCGTAACATAAGCAGCGAAAGGAAACAAAGAATACAATAAGAATCTCTTTTATTCATAATGAACTAAAGGTTACAAGGCTCTGAATAGCCCAACATATATGCCAATTGGCTACAACGCTCATGATCTCTCTAGCTCACAAAGGATTACATTGTTCCATATATTATGCCTTTTTATAGCCACCAAGTAGTCTTCGGCCGAACATCTCCATGTCGCAAGTCCGAACGCCTATGCGGTAGCTCCTCTTGAACGCCAAGGACTCCATGCCTCGGCACGTCCAAGCTAAGCCCCGCCCCGAGCCGATCATAACCTGAGCCTGCACATAAACTATTGGGGGATTAGTGCTTTCGTCCTCGCTTCGCACTGATCAAGACCCGCTCGCACCCAAACCAAACACTTAATCATTTTAGTGAAACATGTATCTTAATTTGTGCTCTTTCTATTTAGCCTTAGGATCAGTTTTATGGCAATGTTTATGTATAGCAACTTTATCATAACATGTCCACTACCGTGTTCCTGCAGCAGATACAGTTAGGCATAATATGAACGTAAACATAGTGTTCATGCTCATCTCCGTCCCATTTTTCTTAGCCTGCACTGGTTAGAACTTACGTAAGAAACCATATAATTCACGCAACATTCCGACCATAAACTTAGACAATGCATAAGGGTCGTAGGCCCTGCGCCTGCACCCAACTCTCATCTCAGCCCACCGGCCCTATCTATATGAAGGTCACGGTGTTTCGCACCGTAATGGACTTGGCATCTCTTATGTGTAAGCCTACAATCACTTCGATACGGGTTGCTAGTCCAGTATCCGAAGGATCCCAAACTTACGGATATCATAGCTTATCACAGCACTGGACGGTCGCAATCCTTTCGAATGATGTGTACCATAAATACCACACATAATTCCCTCCTAGGCCGAACGGTCCCGGTGCCCCGGCGTAACCGTCCGAGGGAAGCCGCACCCGTGCACGGGCCATCCGAGTCTATTGACCATGCAATACGTACAATAGCATACAACTCATATCGTTCCAACCGATCCTCCGTTACATAAACATAGTCTCGCACCATAAACATATTCGCGTCTCATAAACATAATCTACCATCCATATGGGGAGCTCCGCCGGCGTTATGCTCCAACACATCCATATTGATGCATGACGCCCAACGGCTTAGTCATCTCATACTCATATTCAACATGTACCATTCATAAGTTATTCTCAAAGCTTAGTTCCGTAGTTACTTAGTTATTCCTTAGCTTCCGTGCACGAGGGCACGCTCAGCGCCGTAATCCATATTCTACGCCCAGTGTTCAATGTTCTCGGAGCCATGCACATCTCAATATCGTCTTTCAATGTTCTACCATCATTGCCCTACCGCGACCCGTACACTTGATGCACGTCTCTTCGATTGTTCAATGTTCAATGTTCTACCTTAGTGTTTAACGCATAGTAAGACACTTAATCGTCGAGCCACGCTCGCTAACTCGATAACATATTACGCATACAATGATATCTCTTATTAGACGTGAAGGAATAGGAAGAGAGAGTCAAGAACCCGCCCACCTTAAGTCGATACGCCTTGCCGTTTTGCCGAGTTGAAGCGGCTCGCTTCCATAACTTGGTCGCATAGCTAACTCTCGGACTTAACCATTCCTTTGAACTACTCGGTTGATTTGCCCTATCGCGCCCATGCCACAATCTGTTGTAAGGCCACGATTTGGTTTCGCGGACACTTCATTGCATAAGGCAAAATACCGACCTCTTATCGTCCAGCGTAAAAGCATAGCATGCACACCAGATCAACTAAAATCAGCACTTGCTCAACGGGACTTATCTTTTGCATTGATTCGATTCATAGACAATCGACTCAAAGCTTACCTTTGGCCAATGTAACACTCGCATCGATTTGCATCGATATCTCATCGGGTCAACGTAACTCTTCGAGTCAACGACTCATCATAATGTACCGAGCGGAGCGGGGCATTACATAAGTTTGCATAAGTTAAGTCAAGTGCCATCGCTTTAAGTTGAAAGGACCGTAATGTAAAAGATGGCTACGTCAGGGAGTCGTTAGGCACGACCTCATCTTGAAGCACGGACAAGTCTAGGCAAAGTCTAGAGGCACTTGGGTTTGAGTAAAGGCCTTGGCACGGCCGAGTTCGCATGAGTTGCTCCTTGGCGAAGCGCTATCTCGAATATGTTTAAGTCTCGAATAGAGTATGGCACGACCCTGCCATCCCGAGTTGTAGTTCGGTCAAGTACATAAGCGATGAGGCACTGCCTCGATCGAAATACACGTTAACATGATAGCACGACTATGTCGTCGCATAACGAGTTGGTTAGACATCAAGTCTTAAAACTGATCCTAAGGCAAGACTAGAAAGACAATCGTAAAGGGACCTATAATGCACAAAGTAAATGAACGTGTCAGTTTTGTATGGGTGGGCGAGGAGCTCACTCCACCAGTACAGTTGAGTACTGACACCCACACAGTATTTCATGTGCAGGCACAGGTAGAAGCTCGTGGCGCGGAGCTCGCTTGGAAGCATTGAGGCACGGAGTTCCTTGGCGATTCGAAGCGTACGGCTGCATAAAGTCAAGACTTATACGGGACATAATGTATGGACATCGCCTTCCGAAGCTTCTGCTGGATTCAAGTATTGTATCGAGAGATGAGAGAGAGCAGAGTGAATTGTAAAATAAGAGAAAAGTGAGCACAAGAGACTTGTAATTTGGCCTTGCGCCCACAAATGTAATCTTGTGTTCAATATCAATAAAAGAGTTCTTTTGAATAACTTGTGTTTGCCTTTAAATTTCCGCTGCAATGTTCAATATTTCTGCTCCCCGTCGCCGCCGATGTAATTGGCCTTTATGAAACTGCCTTGTACGAGCGCAATTTAGGCTCGTACGGCATCACGTCTTAGCGAGAACGATCGCTCCTACGGGAGCGGGGCGTGACATAATGGTATCAGAGCACGGCTTTACATCCTTGGACTTCACGTCGAATTTCTCAGTTTTGAAAGCTCGTCGTTGTTAAAGAAGTGTGCGCTCTCTCTCGATTGTCCCTCGGCATGTCCATACAATAAGTCTAAATATTTTTAAAAGCTCGTACAAGCGTTCAATCGAACGCATCGGTTGGCCTTTGTGCCGAATGATGTCAAAGTTGTCTTGATAGAAAATACGTGCTGACGATAACATGTCGCGTGCGTGCAATCGACCTAGCAATTGAGCGTACAAACTCGGAATATAGTCCGCACGGGATGGCTATGCACACGGCCTTTCGGCTAAGTTGTGCCGCGTGTCGTGTACCTCGACTTTATGGTGCAATCGAGTCGTGAGCTATATCAAGTACCGCTCGGTCGGGAACGAAGCTACACTTAGAGTATCTATCGATAGGAACACTATCGAGTTAACGCTTAGGCGTACACGAAAGATTGACTTAGATTTTAAAGAAATAGTGCGAACGACTTAGTACGTCGAGACGACGTGAGCGATTACGCTAGAGATTTGTAGAACGAATCAGAAAGATGTCTTAGCGAATGATGTGAATGTGATTGAGGACTAGATCGGATGGCTCGAATCCGAGTGGTGTATGGTTTGTTCTGGAATTTCATTCGAGCAAAAATTGAGGATTTGAAGTAATGGCGAGTATGTCGGCGAGGCGATGTGATCGCACGGAGCCTTAGAATGCATCACGCTTATTTGGTCGTGAGTTCGAATGTCCCGAATGAGATGTCGTTGGACAACTTGTGAATGGACAACGAGAGTTAGAAAATGATTCAGAACGATGAATAAAAGTGAATGTCTTGATCGAAGAAATCTAGTAAATCACATGTGTGATTTTGGATTGAATCGAATGGAATTGAGGTATATCCAGTTCGGACAATAACATCAGTCGCACGACTCGAAATTGGTTACAAAGGAAGATCGTCAGGTTACGCATATCGTCGATGGTATTGAGGCGTATCAAAGATCGATATACGATAACTCAGGGGTACTCTGACTCGGCGAATGATGATCGTGCAAATGTCATTGTTTCGATGGATTCTATACTCGGGATATTGAAACGTGTCAAAAAAAAGATAAACTTGGCTCGAGGATTTTCTAGTTGAATAAATGACGGTCGAACTATCAAATAGAGATCTTGGCTTGGATGAAAATGAAATGTTTGGATTTGCTTCGTTGACAACCACAATATTGACGTTCTTATCTTATGCGAGCGCAACTCCAGCCTCGCACATACATTGCACCGATTAGGGCGATCACTCCGCGTGAGCGCTGGTATGGTGATTCATACAACGGGGGTGATTGAACTAGCACGGTATGGCAATTTGTGTGCTTCGACTTATGGTTTGACGCGAAGGTGGACTCGAGAATGACTTAGCGTACATGACGGTCGAATTTGAGGATTATGTAGGTCCAATCCGTGTATCGAGAATGAATTAGTCTAGACGCAAGCAAGAGTTACGCCCCGATGAGAATGATTATTCCGCGGGAGCGTTGTATGGTGATTCATGAACCACCGTAGATAATCGGATCCGCATGAGATTGGGGCACAACATATTGTCAAGCTAGACGACCTCGTGATCGAATACATAAATTGATTAGAATTGATGATTTAAAATAGTTTTGAATGAACGCAACGAATGCATTGATGCGAATAGGTGATCGTGCTCGATGTTTAGAAATCTGAGTGACGCAAGCTTGGATAGAAAATCCCGTACTACCGACTTTGGTTTGACCCTAGGATTGGGGTCAGTATTGGCATTATTGTTGGGGAACTATGATTCCAATCCTGACATTGACTTAGCCTCGAAAAGATGGCCTAGCGGTTAGGCGAGATACCCTGTTTCAAGAGTTATCAATCGAAGTATTAATCTTCAGGATTGGCATGGATTAAAAGAGTGAATCAAGAATAGGAAACCCCTCACGAGATTCGGCTGACATGAATATATTTCAGGGACGCCTGAGTATGTGCACGATGCGACTCGAGTGAGAATGACGAATTCTCTATCATACGGCTTGGCCGAATGCATATATTTTGTGGACGCCTGGAATGCGTGCACGATCCCACCAAGTGATACGTTGAATTCAAACGAGACTTGAGGATTGGAAGAGTGTCGAGAAATTGAAATCGTGTTAAAGGAATTGATACTAGTACGAGCGTGGCTCGGAATCGAAGGAACGCGTAGGCGGAGTGTGTACGATTAAGTCTTGGCCATAGAAATGGTAGGATGGCTTGCCTTCAGGAAAGTCTCGAGGACGAGACTTATTCTGAGTGGTGTATGATGTAGTGTCCCGTCCCGCAAAGTCAATCGGAGGAATCGAAACGTCGACGACGTTCGGACTTAGCCTTACAACGGCTGCTCGAAGGCTCGCTCGGTCGAGGCGACTCCACGCACAGGTGGGGTAGTTTCGATGAACTTGTCTCATCTTAGCCTGCACTTAATAACTCACATGTTTTCAACTTGCACAAGTAGGATAAACATAAAAGCTGCGAACGCACGTAGCTAAGAGAATAATCTTGACCCGTCGGAATGTCTTAGAACTTGGAAAAGGTTCCACGGCCGTCTTAGAAGTGTGATCAGCGTGCTTTCAAATGACACTCGATCCTTCGTTTCCGTGGCTTGGGAGAAGGAAGTTGGCTTGAGTTGCTAAGTTGTCCCGACACTTGAAATAGCCTAAGTCATAGGCGTCGCCTGCGTGAATGCTTGGTAAAGCATGCACGGTCCTGTCCCGCAAGGCTTGGCATAGCCTTCGTACGTCCCGCAAGTTAAGTCATCTTGCACGGCTTGTTGGCTTAAGTCTAGGCACCCGAGAACTTGGTTGTTCAAGTCGAACGCGTGCACGGCACGTTCCCTCGATGCGAAGCTCGGCGTAGCCTTTGCTCGTCGAGTCGTTGCCCGAATAAGTTAGACAAGAGTTGTGTTGGGCTATCAAAGCTATTTCTAGCACTGTCCTGCTCTATTTACTGTTGTCAAGTCACGTAGTCCCTTGAGAATAAGGCTCGTCGTATAAAGTATATGACTTGAGCGTTAGCATCGCCTAGAGAACCAGGTCTGTCTAAGGCACGAACTACGGTCGGTTTAGTGAAAAGCTTGCTACGAACAAAGGAAGTCCACGCGACTGGTTGTCGCCGAGATCGGTCTCGCTACTTGGGAGTCTCGCTTAGTCTTGATAAGTCCCGAACACGAGATCGGTCCCGCGGCTTGTGAGTCTCGCTATGTCTTGAAAGAAAACACACGAGATCGGTCCCGCGGCTTGGGAGTCTCAAAAGAAAGAGGGAAAAATGTGGTCATATTAAGGAAGAACTGGATAGATCGAGTCGAGACTTGCATGGTCATTGGACAACTTGTCGACAAGGTATAGTCTTCTCGAATGATCGTCGGGGCACCGGGATCATGTTGTCCCGGAGGAAGCGTATTGCGGCTCAAGGTAGGATGCTGGATAACCGCATGGGAGATTCGACGCCTCCGGGGCTAGCTATCCACGGAGGGACGGTCCGATATCCCCGAGCCAGTCCAAGATAGCTTGACATTGCTAGTGACCACTCATATAGTTGTGTCGACAAGAGCGACAATCCGCGTGTTTGCCTTTGGATAGCGTCAAGTACTAGCACGACGTCGGTCGAATCATGAGATAGTCTAGCACGACATGTATCAAGTCAGCAAGATGTAATCCCATTAGTGCCAGCCTTGTATCAGCACGGAAGGAATGAGTTATAGCTTATGTCAGCAAGACACGTGCTTCGGCACTAAGCAAAGCTTTCGCGTATTAATATTGGCATTCGTGTATTGGCTTTCGCGTATCGGCATTGTTGGCCTAAGTTTTCATAAGTTAAGTCAAGTGCCATCGCTTTAAGTCGAAAGGACCGTAATGTAAAAGATGGCTAAGTTAGGGAGTCGTTAGGCACGACCTCATCTTAAAGCACGGACAAGTCTAGGCAAAGTTTAGAGGCACTTGGGTTTGAGTAAAGGTCTTGGCACGGCCGAGTTCGCATGAGTTGCTCCTCGGCGAAGCGCTATCTCGAATATGTTTAAGTCTCGAATAGAGTATGGCACGACCCTGCCGTCCCGAGTTGTAGTTCGGTCAAGTGCATAAGCGATGAGGCACTGCCTCGATCGAAATACACGTTAACATGATAGCATGACTATGTCGTCGTATAACGAGTTGGTTAGACGTCAAGTCTTAAAACTGATCCTAAGGCAAGACTAGAAAGACAATCGTAAAGGGACCTGTAATGCACAAAGTAAATGAACGTGTCGGTTTTGTATGGGTGGGCGAGGAGCTCACTCCACCAGTACAGTTGACTGACACCCACACAGTGTTTCATGTGCAGGCACAGGTAGAAGCTCGTGGCGCGGAGCTCGCTTGGAGGCGTCGGGGCACGGAGTTCCTTGTCGATTCGAAGCATACGGCCGCATGAAGTCAAGACTTATACGGGACATAATGTATGAACATCGTCTTCCGAAGCTTCCGCTGGATGCAAGTATTGTATCGAGAGATGAGAGAGAGCAGTGTGAATTATAAAATGAGAGAAAAGTGAGCACGAGAGACTTGTAATTTGGCCTTGCGCCCACAAATATAATCTTGTGTTCAATATCAATAAAAGAGTTCTTTTGAATAACTTGTGTTTGCCTTTAAATTTTTGCTGCAATGTTCAATGTTTCTGCTTGGGACTTCTGTACGACGACCCCGTCGCCGCCGATGTAATCGGCCGTTATAAAACTGCCTTGTACGAGTACAATTTAGGCTCGTGCGGCATCACATCTTAGCGAGGACGATCGCTCCTACAGGAGTAGGGCGTGACATCCTCAATCGATTGACATCCCTGAAGCTACCGCATATACCACTCAGGGATGAAGTCATTCGACAAATCCTCAAAACTATCATTCGAATTAAAAATCGACTTCTTCGAATCCCGTTCGAACCATTCCTCTAATTCCAAGCACGCTCAACTATATCGCATCGACGATAACATCGTCGTTCGATAGCACCCCTATCGATAATCATCCTATTTACTCTATCAAGTCTAACTCATTCTCGTCCGATACAATTCGAATTCCGGACTCGACTTTTCTAAGGTCGACACACATTTAGTGTATATGCCCAGTCTAACTTAGCCAACCGTGCTCACGTAAACCATCTTTTTGTTTCTTGTCAAAAAAACCGTTCTCCTACGTTTTGCAAAATAGATAGACTTATTGTATGGACATCCCGTGGGACATTTGAGAGAGAGCGCACCAACGATATCAACATGCGGAAGCAACAATTCAGAGTTTGCGAAAACAACGAAGTTAAAGAATTTAATCGATAGTCCAATGACATAAAGCCGTGCTCTGATACCATTATGTCACGTCCCGCTCCCGTATGAGCAATCGTCCTCTCTAAGGCGTGATGCCGCACGAGCCTAGATTGCTCTCGTGCAAGGCGGGTTCCATAACGGCCGATTTTAGCGACTGCAATAGGATCGTCGCACAGAAGTCCCAAGCAGAGACATTGAATAATAGCAGCAGAATTTAGAACAAAACACAAATCATTCAAAGATATATTTTATTGATATTGAAACAAAGGTTATAATGGGGCGCAAGGCCAAGATTATAAGTCTCTCAAGCTCACTCATCTCATATCTTACAAGTTACTCAGCTCTCTTTCATCTCTCAATACAAGTCTTGAATCAGCGGATGCTTTGGAAGGCGACGTCCATATATTATGTCCCGTATAAGTCTTGACTCCATGCGGCCGCATGCTTCGAATCGCCAAGAAACTCCGTGCCTCGACGCATCCAAGCGAGCTCCGTGCCACGAGCTTCTACCTGTGCCCGTACATGAAAACTATGTGGATGTCAGTACTCAACTGTACTGGTGGAATGAGCTCCTCGCCCACCCACACAAAATCAACACATTTGATTTACTTTGTGCAACATAGTCCATTCTTATCAATTGTCTTTCTAGTCTTGTCTTAGGATTAGTTTTATGACAAACGTCTTGGCATATTTGTGTCTGAGGACCATCCCGTGCTTGCAACAGTAACGTCCACTCAACAACGTTAACCTATCAAGTCGTGCTTGCCTTACGGCCATAATCAGAGATGTAACTACACGATAGACTCCGTTTCCTTGCCACTAGACCTTTCTCGTGCTTGCATTCAACGCACCGACTCATACTTGTCTTTCGTGCCATACTCTGTGACGTAACAACTCGGTCGTGCCATGAACTCGATTTGTGCTTCAATATCTCTCAGGCAGTGCCTCCTCACTTAGTCTTGCCTATACTTTAGTTTTGACAACGCGGCCGTGCCTCACATTTCGAGGTCGTGCCCAGCAACTCAACGTAACTTCACCCAACTTGACCTACGGCCCTTCTTGACTTAACTCGCAACAGCTCAAGTCTAACTCATGCAACTCTATCCAACGACTTAACACTCGACGCCACATCTCGTGTCGAAGCACGTCGCCTTCGTTGTAGCCAAATCTTAGGCCCAGACATTGTGTCTTCTAACTGCATACACATTCAACTCAACTCAGTTCAAAGGCACACACGCGGATTGCTGCCCGTGCCGACACATCTATATGAATGGTCACTGGCATTAACTAGCCATCGTGGACATAGCCTGGCAATCGGGACCCTTGTACCGCAGGTAGCGATCCCCGATGCAAGTTTCCGAACTACCGGTTGCTTCATACCCAGCTCGGCTATACCGTGTTTCCTCCTAGGACGAATCGGTCCCGTGGCCCCGGGTTGCCGCTCGAAGAAACATCGCCCTTGTCGACAAGTTGTCCATGACCATGCGCCTACGCTAACTTCTAGACTTAACGTAATTGCATGGTCTCATCATCATCGCATAGTTCCTTTGCTTTACTTATTCCACTTTTCACACTTCTTTGCAGAGCCCAAACCAGGGTTGCCTCGGCGACTGAACTACAGTTTCGACATATTTTGCCACTTTCCGTTCCCAGAATACGTATTTTTGTATATGTACTACTTTAATATATTTATTTAATATTTATCATGTATTGTTCTGTATTTAAATCCCTTTAATTTTATGTTAATTAATTTCCTGCAATTTTATTTTTTGTATTTTACTTTCTGCTTTTATACTCTGCTTTAGCTTTGCTTTGGGTTCGGCTTGGATTGGTTTAATTATGTTGGTTCATCATGAACCGAAACAACCCCCACCTACTGCTACCCCTTCATTTAAAGCCCCATCCCCATTCTCTCTCTTCATTACTTCACCATTACTCTTCTTCTTCCTCATAAACTCTCCCCCCACCTACCCAGCCGCATAGGCAAGTGCCAACTTGCTTCTTGATGGATCTCCATTTTTGTTGTTCCATTGTCTTTCTCTCAAGATTCTTAGATACTTTAGTACTTAGCATTTTCAATTTTCATGGCTCATTTCATGTAGATCTAAGTTAATGTATTTTTGGATTTCTTAGGTTTTGATCTAGTAACTTTGTTATTTTTCAAGTTTTGATGGTTTCATGTTGTAGAGGATTTCGTTCTACCCTATTTTGACCTGTGAAAGTCCAGATTTGGGCTTGAAATGAAGGATTTGGAGAGCTTGGAAGTAATGGCTTCCCATGGTTCTTCTTTTCAGAAAAGTGGAGAAGAAGAACAGTGCTTGACCGCATGAGTTTTTCATGCGGCGAGTCTTCCTGGCCGCATATGATTTTTCCAGCCGCATGAGCGCTTGACGTTTCCAGCCACATAAGGACCCGAGTCACATCTGGCCGTATGACTTGTTAGTCTGGCCGTATAGACTTGCTAGCAGCATAAGGATATGTTGATTATATTGGCCGCAGCCGCATGAGCTTCGTCGTTTCGGCCGCATGAGAATTGCCAGCCGTATGGACTTAGCTCATCCGAGCCGCATAGGTGCAGGCATCCCAGCCGCGTGAGCTTCCATCATTTGAGCCGCATGAGCTTCGTTATTTCGGCCGCATATGATTTGCCAGCCGTATGGACTTTTAATTGTCACAGCCGCATGAATTTCTAAACTTTCATCCGTATGAGACTTTTCACCCGAGCCCCATAGGGATTTATTTTCCTAGCCGCATGACTGCGGTTGAACCCTAGCCGCATGGGACTCCACTCCTGACCGCAAGGCATTGAGCCGCATGGGACTTGTTTCACCCTAGCCGCATAGGCCCGATTTTCCCAGCCGTATGAGATTTTATGGCACTTAGATCATGGCCGCATAAGAAGGATCCTGACTGACCCGACTACATAGATAGGCATCCCTCTATTGTTGCCCCTATTGCCTTTAATTATTTTTCTTATTTCAAACTGGCATTAATTAACATTGATTGCTATCTTGATTAATAATTGATCATGCGTTCCTAGTTGGAACTAAGAGATTGGCTAGTTGTCTTATTGAATTGAATGAATGAGACACGTTCATATGAAATATGAACTATTGTAATCGATTGGCCGATCCCGAATATTGGCATACAGGCACATGCAGGCTACAATTTATTTATTTATCTTACTAAAGCAGCATATGTACTTTATAGTCAAGGCATGATTATTCCGTGGTTAGTTTTGATTGTTGTATTACGCTATGTAAGACCTACAACATAACCGTACGGGTATCGTTGTAGAGTTGTGCATATCGTACCCCGTACGGAAGTACTCATTTGAATGACCATGATCCACGGCATGGGAATTCACTCAACGTAGAGACTATTAAGTTAAATAAAATAATGATTGCATGGAGAGAATGAATTCCCGAGTTCTTACATGGCAGCCCTCTTTGGGACTATTAAGTGCCCGACAAGCCGGCTGGTTCCCACAGATACTGCAAATCTGCCACACGGGCAGGGAGCGGTATCTGCTTATATTATCTATCGTATATTGTATATTGATGACGGGCATCCCGCTGGGACTCGTCTAATTCATGATTGGTGCAATTGATTGACTGGATAGACTAGCCTTGCTTGTACATAGTAAGAACTGATGAATCCTCATTGCGTAATTCCAGGATAACTTGGACCTCACCATAGCAAGCCGTAGTAGTGAATGGCCATTTTAAATTGATTTGTTTGTGTACTGTATTTACTCTGTTACCTAACTAAGATGATCAGAATGTCAGGACATGACGGGCCAACTTCTGTCCTTGTTTGGTTGGGAGGTTGGTTCGAAGTGTCGTGATGTTATGTGAATCCTAGTAGATAGCAGAGATCTATTATCATATTCTCTTAGTACTGGCTTCATTCCTCATATCGTGCTCCCTTGCGGTACTTGCTATTAGAGGTCTAACCTCTATGGTTTTGCATGGCCAGATTTAGAGCCGGTCCCCGAGGACTCAGCTTACTTCCACCTCCCAGATGGTCAATACTAGAGGAATGATCGCAGGAGGACTCGAGTGGGTTCCTTACTTCTCCGCTCGTTTTGTTACTTACTTTATACTTTGCGGTTTGGTACCGACATGTTAATCGGATTGTCTTGTACTTACTTTTACATAATTGTAACTAAGTCAGACTGCAGCTGATAATAATTGTGTATACTTGCTACATCATCTGGCTATGTTTTATAAAGCCAGAAATCAAGAATATTTTGACTAAGCGTTCGGGATGCCTTACTGCTTTATCTTACATGTTCTCTATTACTGTTTCTTGTTTTGAATGATTGAGACAATAGATGTGAAGTGACCATAGCGAGACTTTCATGTAGTATGCACCCCCTTGTCTTTTTAGACAGCATTGATCGTATTATACGGTATTCATCTATCCGTAATACGTAGCTGGCTGAGTCATTCCCCCGCTCTCCAGTATTCTGGTTCTGGGGCGTGACAAGATTTTAGTGGTGTCCCATGCAGGTCTGATTTCAGACTTGTGGGGTGTTTTGATTTATAGGATGTCTCAATCACACATGTTCCCTCTTGATCTCATGATTCGTTGTTCTCAACCCTAGCTTGACATTTCCGTATCATTCGGCTTCATTGATCCTTCATGTCCGGTCGTTTGATTGTTCGCTTGTCCCTTTCCTTAGGGCCACCTCGTCCGTATCTGTCAGAATTGGACAGCAGCAACAAGGGCAACATGGGCAACCTGACCAGGCTGGTCAGCTACAAGGGCCAGAACTACCCCAAGAGGCTATTCAAGAAGAAGTGATAGTAGAACCAGCCATTGGACCACAGTATTCGGAGGTTCCACCACCACCAACAGTTCCACCTACCCCTGTGGAAGTGGACACACCAGCCCTTCTGGAGATCATGAGAGGGATGATGGCTACTCAGCAACATCAGATGTTAGCCCAGCAGCGCATGCACGCTCAGTTGCAAGAGCAGAACGTACTAGTCAACCAAGGATTGCAGAACGGCTTTAGAAAGAGGGGCAAGGACAGATTCAGGAGCATCAGCCAGGTTTTGCAAGTTCAACCCCCGCCGTTTCGAGGGCACGGAGGATGCCATCTCAGCAGATGCATGGCTTAAGGATATTGAGGCTATTCTGATAGCAGCTAAGGTACCGGCAGAAGAACGTGTGGATCAGGTGAAGTTGTTACTTCAGGATCTCGTACATGATTGGTGGGATTCAGAGGAAGTGGGCATCAGACGTCCTGTTGCTTGGGACGATTTTACTGCAAGGTTCAAGACCAAGTACTATGGAGTTGTGGTGCAGTTTGAGCTACAACAGAAGTTTATCAACTTTAAGCAGGCCGGCAAGACAGTAGATGCTTATGCAGCGGAGTTCTGCAGATTGAGTAGGTTCGCCCCAGAGATGGTAGCAACGGAGAGCCAGAGGGCTATGAGATTTCAGCAAGGGTTTCATCTTGAGATCTTACAATTGATAGAGGGGCACAATTATCAGACTTTTGACGAAGTATTGACGGCAACCCGAAGGCATGAGATCACCATTCAGAGGATCACGACAAGGACTGGAGGTCAGAAGAGACCCTACAGTCAGATTGAAGGAGGAGGGGGAGTAGCGCCCCGAACAACGGCACCGTCCCTTGGCATTCGCATTCACGATGTGGTAATGCGAGGGCCAGCACCACCAAAGCAGCAGCAACAGCAGCAGAGGAAGAACTAGCAACCCCCAGCGGGCTGCACTTATTGTGGGAAGGTAGGGCACACTAGGAATGTGTGTCGGACATTGAACGGACTGTGTTTGATATGTAGAAATCCAGATCATCGGATTACCACCTGTCCCATGAATTCGAGGTCAGGAGGACCCGTACAATAATTTCCTGCTCTGCCAACACCAGGAGCAGGACAGTATCGAGGACCAGCTGTGGCAGTGAGACCATTGGCACAACGTCCGTTCATGACACATGCTCAGATGTTTCGACAGCAGGGACCGCCGATTCAGCAACAACAGCATAGACCACCCCAGCATCATCAAGGCAGGGGCCAGCAGCAGCACCAGGCTAGGCCGCAGCATGGGAACCAACAAGGAGGTAGAGGGCAGGCATTCACTCTGTCCTTGGAAGAGGCATTGGCATCGGGAGATGTTGTGGCAGGTAACATTCTCGTCGTCTCATATCCCGCAGTAGCATTGTTTTATATCTGCACAATTTGCAACACGACTAGGAATGGAATTTGAGGCATTGCTAGGGAGGTTGAATATACTCACTGGTAATGGGCTCGTAGGAGTTAGTAGAGTTATTCTAGCATGTAACGTTGTAGTTTGCGGGCATTCCCTACCCGCCCGGTTGATAGAATTTTTCGTTGGAAATTTCGACGTTATCTTAGGCATGGACTGGCTGAAAGACAGTCATGCAACAATAGATTGTCGTAGAGGGAGTGTATCTTTTGACATTCCAGGCATAAAGAGGTTCACCTTAGTCAGATCAGAGGCAACTCAACAAGAGCAGGGAGTAGTAACGGCAATGGAAGAAGTTCAAGTTCCGAAGGTAGTTGAAGAGTTTCTAGACGTATTTTCCGAAGAACTTCCAGGTCTACCACCGGTTAGGTATATTGAGTTCAGTATAGAATTAGCACCTGGAACTAAACCGATATCAGATCGAGTTTACAGAATGGCAGATTCAGAGCAGGCCAAGGTATATCAGCACATAGAGGAACTGAAGGAGAAGAAGTTCATCCAAGCTAGTATATCACCATGGGCAGCACCAGTGGTACTTGTGGGGAAGAAGGATGGGTCATCCAGATTGTGCATCGATTACAGGAAGCTCAACGCGACAACAGTAAAGAATAAGTACCCACTACCCAGGATCGACGACTTGTTTGATCAGTTGAGCAGAGCTAGAGTTTTCTCCAAAATAGATCTTCGTTCAGGATATCATCAAGTGAGGGTTCGGAAGGAGGATATTCCCAAGACAGCATTCAGGTCGAAGTATGGGCATTATGAATTCTTGGTAATGTCGTTTGGTTTGACTAATGCTCCAGCAATATTTATGGATTTGATGAACCGCATCTTTATGCCATACTTAGATCAGTTTGTCGTTGTGTTTCTTGACGACATTCTTGTATACTCTGCCAGTGAAGAGGAGCATGAAGACCACCTCAGAAAAGTGTTACAGGTTCTGAGAGAGAACCAGTTGTATGCCAAGCTTAGTAAGTATGAGTTCTGGATGGATCACATTTTATTCTTGGGTCACATCATATCAGGCACTAGAGTAGCAGTGGATCCCAAGAAGGTAGAAGCAATAGAGAGTTGGCCAGTACCCAAGACCGTAGCAGATGTGCGGAGTTTCATGGGATTGGCAAGATATTACAGGAGATTCGTAGCAGACTTTGCAAGGCTTTCAGCACCCGTGACCCGCTTGACACGGAAGGATGTACCATTCGTCTGGTCGGCAGAATGTCAGGCATTATTTGAGAACTTGAAGCAGAAGTTGATATCAGCGCCTATTCTTACATTGTCAGTTGGACCCGGAGGTTTTACTGTATATTGTGATGCGTCAGGTAAAGGACTTGGGTGCGTCCTCATGCAGCATGGAAAGGTAATAGCTTGTGCATCTAGGCAGCTTCGGGACCATGAGAAGAATTATCCAACTCATGACTTGGAGTTGGCAGCAGTAGTATTTGCTTTGAAGCTATGGAGGTATTACTTATATGGTGATCGAGTGGACATGTACACAGACCACAAAAGTCTGAAGCACATCTTTACTCAGAAGGAACTGAACATGAGGCAGAGAAGATGGTTGAAGTTAATCAAGGATTACGACGTGGAGCTTCAGTATCATCCAGGCAAGGCTAATGTGGTAGAAGACGCTCTTAGCAGGAGAGACGGCGCATTTATGTTGACAACACAAAAGCATATCTTAGAAGACCTTCAGGAGATGGTGTCACGCCCCAGAACCAGAATACCGGAGAGCGGGAGATGACTCAGCCAGCTACGTATTACGGGTAGATGAATACCGTATAATGCGATCAATGCTGTCTAAAAGACGAGGGGGTGCATACTACATAAAAGTCTTACTAGGGTTACTCAACATCTATTGTCTCAATCATTCCAACAAGAAACAGTAAATAGAGAACATGTAAGATAAAGCAGTAAGGCGTCCCAAATGCTTAGTCAAAATGTTCTTGAGATCTGGCTGTACAAAATGTAAAACCCCTAAATTTTCTACTATATTTTTTTATTTTATTAAATTTGGTACCGATTTAAAATTTTGTATTGTACGTCGCGTATTCGTATTTTACGTCGCGCGTGAAATTTTATTTTTCGTAGTCGCTCGTCGAGTGCGAATATGTACGAGCGTACATATTTTAGAAAAAATATTTTTTTCTATTTTATTATACACTTCCAAAATATTATATAATTATTCTTGCTATAAAAAGCCTTTTGTTTTTAGCAGTTATTAATCATAAATAATATTTTATTGTATACTAGGAAAAACATAATCATGTATGCATTATTCGTGCATACATATATTTCGAAATTATTATTAGTCTATTTTTAATAAAAATATAATTTTCGAGATTTATTAATATTAATATTTTATTATTCAAAAAGATATTTAAAAATATTTATTATTTTCGAAATTATTATTATTGGTATTTTGAAAAATATATTTGTGTTATGAAACATTATCTCTATTCATCATTATGTCATGAGTTACACATGACCCTTGGTGATGTGTAATGGGCTATATCAGTACACAATTATTTTTGAATCAATAAGGACTGAACCATTATTTTTGAATCTTCAAAAATAAAAAAATTCGTCCACTCCCTGGATTCGAACCCAGGACCTTTCCACTCACTACTGCATGGTTCAACCAGTGTGCTAATGCTCACGTTTGAGCATATCAATCTTATCCCACTTTATCTTGCTAAGAGGAAGAGTAATATATAAGGAAAGAAAGGAAAAAAAAAACTAGTAATTCCTAAACCTTTTTCATGCGTTATCCATTGTATTTCTACTCCTACGTTCTGAGCTATTGGTATAATTACATGTTGTGAATTTTTTATGCTGATTTATTTTGTGAGTTGTAAGATGTTTTTTTCAGTTCTAGTCTGAATTTGCCTGTTGCAATTAAGAATTCGTAAACTCTTTCTATTCAGTTACCTAAAATCATCTCTCAAATCCTTGTGTGCTTGTTGAACTTCTATGCTCAACATGAAAGGCATGAGGCAGTTTGTTTGAATGTGTTTAATTTGCATTCTACAGTAAACTCAGTTCTTGCTGAATAGTTATTCTGTTTACACCAACTTTCTATTTGTACATGTTTGTATAATCTCCTTGCCATTGTTGTTAGAATATTAAATTTGGTTGTTCTTGTTCAATTGTCTTCGAGACTCTCGCATAAATATTTAATTTTAATTTATGCATGTTTTTCACATGATAGATAAAATGGCCAAAATAGCGAGTGTCGATTTCGAAGTACTAGATGCTGCTGGAAAAAATTATTTGAGCTGGCACGTGGACCTGAAGTTCCACTTACGTGCCCAGGGCTTATTAGCCACAATTTCAACTCCTCTTCCATCGGCTCCGGCCACTGGTACGGAAAATACAGCAGACACTGCTGTGGTTGTTTCTACAGTGAACGTCTCTGATATAGATAAGGCGAAAGCCATTATCTACATCAGGAGACACATTGATCGGACCCTGAAGGCCGAATACCTCACTGTAGAAGACCCAAAGGAATTGTGGACTGCACTGGAGGACCGCTATAAACATCAAAAAGATGTAATCCTCCCACGCGCAAGGTATGAGTGGGAAAACCTTCGACTTCAGGATTTTAAGTCCGTAGCTGAGTACAACTCAGCTCTCCATAATATCACCTCACGCCTGAAGTTGTGTGGTGAAGAAGTCTCGGAGTATCGCATGTTGGAAAAAACATATACATCCTTCCACGAGAAGGACGCAATCCTCATGCAACAGTACCGTGAACGAAAGTTCACAAAGTACTCTGAATTGCACTCCACCCTGATGATGGCAGAGCAAAACAGAGAACTTCTCTTGGCCACTCATAACCTACGCCCTGCAGGCTCAGCTCCTCTCCCAGAAGCTCATTTTTCTTCCAAGAAGCAGAAGAAAAATAAGGACAGATCTAACATGGGGAATGCCCAGAAGAGGCCGGCCAGAAGTCCACCCAAGAACAACTTTCATCCCCAGAGCAGCAAAAGTGGGGCAAAGAAGAAGTGGAAGAAGACCACAGAACTGATGTCCATTCCCAAGAAAAATTGGGAGGACAAATGCCACAAATGTGGCATGACTGGACACTGGTCCAGAAACTGTCGCACCCCACGACATCTACAAGATCTGTATCAAGCGAGCCAGAAGTCTCAAATTGAAACAAATCTGGTAGAAAAGCAGCCGTCTACTCAGTTCTCGGCGGAAGATTTCGAGAACGGCGACCTACTCGACTAGAGCCATTATCTTATTTCCTGCTTTTAAAAAAAACTTGTTGCCGTATTTTCATATTATGCTTCTCTTTTAAATTTCTTAAAAAATGATATTTATTCTTACATTTGACAAAGAAAATTTTATGAAGTCTCTCCGAATAGGCTCACCTATTTGGGTATGATGTCAGAAAGAACTTGGGGCTTGGTTCTTAAGAGGTCCCCGGTGACCCTCCTCCCTCATTTTCCCGCCTGGTCATATTCACGTAGAGCTACCGAAAGGGGATGACCGAATATTTTTTTTTTTGGCTCAAATTGTATTTATAAATTATGCATTTTTGCAAGCAACTTATTGACTTCTCTATATCGGTCCGTCGATCGATATAAGAGAATTTTTTTTTTCAAAACTGTTGTTTTAATTACAATTGTTTGTTGTTATTTTTTTTTTCCAATAGATCTATAGATGAAGTGTGAATGCCTTGTGGACAGCGCCTCGACGCACACAATCCTTCGAGAAAAAAGCTATTTTTATAGCTTATATGATTATGACGGTCCTGTTATTACGATATCAGGACTATCAAACATAATAGAAGGATCTGGTGAAGCAATTATATTGCTCCCAAATAAAACAAGACTAATAATAAAAGATGCACTATTCTCTCCTAAATCAAATAGGAACCTCATAAGTTTCAAGGACATTCGTTTAAACGGATATCACTTAGAAACAAATGAAATAAATGAGACAGAATATCTGTATGTTATTCGTCTAAAAGATGGTTCAAAAACTATCTTAGAACGATTCAAGGGACTCCCGTCGGGTCTCTATCATACTCATATTCAATCAACAGAAGCTAACATGATTGTGCACCAGAAGTGTCATTCATCGCCAAAATTTAAACTTTGGCATAATAGACTGGGTCACCCAGGATCAGCTATGATGAAACGAATCATGAGCCAATCCAGTGACACAACCTGCAGAACCTGAAGATTCTTCAGAAGTATGATTACTCGTGTCTACCTTGTTTTCAAGGAAAACTTATAACAAGACCATCCCTTTTGAAAGTGGGACTAGAGTCTCCTAGCTTCTTAGAGAGAATTCATGGAGACATTTGCGGACCTATTCACCCCGCAAGTGGTCCATTTAGGTACTTTATGGTACTTATAGATGCATCTACTAAATGGTCTTATGTGTGCCTTTTGTCCACCCGCAACTTAGCTTTTTCTAAGCTATTGGCACAAATAATTAAGTTGCGGGCTCATTTCCCCGATAACCATATCAAAAAGTTAAGACTTGATAATGCGGGTGAATTTACTTCACAGGTTTTTCAAGACTATTGCCAAGCAACTGGCATCGAAGTTGAACATCCTGTAGCTCATGTTCACACCCAGAACGGGTTAGCAGAATCTCTTATTAAGAGATTACAATGGATTGCTCGTCCATTGTTGATGCAGTCACAGTTGACTGTGGAAGCTTGGGGTCATGCTATATTGCATGCCGCATCACTTATTAGAATACGGCCTTCTGGAGGTCATATTCTATCTCCGATGCAGCTCGCTTATGGTTCACCTCCAAATATCTCACATTTGAGAGTTTTTGGTTGTGCTGTTTACGTCCCCATAGCTCCCCCACAGAGGACCAAAATGGGTCCACAACGTCGATTAGGTATCTATGTTGGGTTTGACTCACCCTCTATAATTAGATACCTAGAACCCCTGACGGGTGACGTATTTAAGGCACGTCTTGATGACTGTGAGTTTGATGAAGGATTATTTCCTAAACTGGGCACACAGTCTAAGAAGCCAGAAGCTTCTAAGACAATTTCTTGGGACACAAAAACTTTGTCTCATTTTGATCCGCGTACAAGTCAATGTGAAGATGAGATCCTGAAGATATTACATCTTCAGAACACTGTACATCTACTTCCGGATACATTTACTGACAACCAGAAGATTGTCAGATCACACGTCCCTGCTGCCAACACGCCAGCTAGGATTGACATCCCTAAAGATGGATGCAATCCGCCGGCAGCAGAAATGGCAGTACCTCAATTAAAAAGAGGACGCCCACCAGGTTCGAGAGACAAAGTCCCTCGTAAAAGAAAAAACCATGGAGAAATTAAGAAGATCCCAACACAGGATGCTGAGCTCAGATCAGCTACCTCTCCCCTCCTAGTTTCCCCTGAAGAGGAACAAACAGGAGAAATATCATTAAATTATGTACGTACTGGAGAGGTACTGAACAGAAAAAGTATAGTCGTCGACGACGATTTTTCGTTCAATATTGCCGTTCACGTCACTGAAAATGACGATGACATCGATCCACGGTCTCTAGCGGAATGTAAACGCAGAGGCGATTGGCCAAAGTGGAACGAGGCAATAGGAGTAGAGCTGGACTCACTCTTGAAACGCGAAGTCTTTGGACCAGTAGTCCAAACACCTGAAGGTGTAAAACCTGTGGGATATAAATGGATCTTCACAAGAAAAAGAAATGAACACAACATAGTTGTGCGCTACAAAGCACGCCTTGTAGCGCAAGGTTTCTCCCAGAAACCGGGAATAGATTATGAAGAAACATATTCTCCGGTCATGGATGGGAATACCTTCAAATTTCTGATCAGCCTCTCTTCTCTGAAAAGCCTAGAAATGCAGCTCATGGACGTTGTGACTGCATATCTTTATGGCAATATAGATAAAGATATCTATATGAAACTCCCTGAAGGATATAAAATTTCACCAGAGAAAACAGATAGACCTCGGGACACCTATTCTGTAAGGTTACAAAGATCATTGTACGGTCTTAAACAATCAGGAAAAATGTGGTATAATAGACTAAGTGAGTTTCTTGCTACGCAAGGATTTACTAATGATAAAGTCTGCCCGTGTATCTTTATAAAAAGATCGGGAACATGATTTGTTATAGTCGCCGTTTATGTCGACGACTTAAATCTCATTGGATCTCCTGCAGAGATCACTGAGATATCTGAAAGCCTTAAGACAACTTTTGAAATGAAAGACCTAGGGAAAACAAAGTATTGTCTTGGCTTACAGATCGAACACCTAAAGGGTGGTATCCTGTTACACCAATCTACATATACACGAAGATTACTTAAACAATTCCACATGGATAAATGCCATCCCCTTAGTACACCAATGGTCGTTCGATCATTGGACGTAAAGAAGGACCCTTTTCGTCCACTAGAAGAGGGGAAGGAACCATTAGGTCCTGAAGTACCTTACCTAAGTGCCATTGGGGCACTACTCTATCTGGCTAACTGTACGCGTCCTGATATAGCATTTTCAGTTAACTTATTAGCCAGATACAGTACAGCGCCCACAAAGCGCCACTGGAATGGAGTGAAGCATCTTCTGCGCTACCTTCAAGGGTCTATAGACCTAGGACTATATTACCCGAATAGTGGGTCTTCCACTTTACTTGGTTATTCAGATGCAGGTTATAGATCAGATCCCCACACAGAGAAATCACAAACTGGATTTGTGTTTACTTTCGGTGGTACGGCTATCTCCTGGAGGTCCGTTAAATAGACCAGTGTGGCTATCTCATCAAATCATTCTGAACTCCTGGCAATCCATGAAACAAGCAAGGAGTGTGTTTGGCTTCGCTCCGTCATTCAGCACATTTTGGCATCTACTGGCCTGAAGACTGGTGAACTTGAGCCTACTACCCTTTTTGAAGATAATGCAGCATGCGTAGCTCAACTTCAGAAAGGATACATGAAGAGTGACAAGACGAAGCACATATCCCCCAAATTCTTCTGGACGCACGACCTTCAAGAGAAGGGACAAGTCAAAGTACAACAAATTCAATCTTGTAATAACTTAGCAGATTTGTTTACCAAAACACTGCCACGATGTACTTTTGTAAAACTTGTAAGAGGAATAGGGATGAGACAACTAAAAGACCTGCAAGCCTGAAGCTTGTATAGATCAGGGGGAGTAAAACTATAGGATTGTACTCTTTTTCCTTAGGACTGATGGTTTTTCCCACTGGGTTTTCCACAGCCAAGGTTTTAACGAGGCAAACTAAGTTTACTTTGGATCCAGTAGTATCCACCCCATTAGCTTATTGAATCCTGAAGTATTTCATAAGTGGATCCAAGGAAATGGATGAATAAGGGGGAGTGTTATGAAACATTATCTCTATTCATCATTATGTCATGAGTTACACATGACCCTTGGGATCATGTAACTCATGACCCTTGGATTATGTAACTCATGACCCTTGGGTTGTCCATTAGCCCTATATATATGGCCCTTGCCATATGATGAAATACATGAATAAAAATACTATTCTACAAGATCTCGTCTTCCTTCAAACAATTTGGAAGTTATTGTGGCCATTTAAATCTTGATTTGATTTTTAGAATTATTTAAATAGTTAAATGTTTGAAAATTTGATTTATCCTATTCGATTTTAAACTAAAATTAAATTTGATTTAAATTAGATTTGGATTTGGATTTGGTTTTAAATTAAATAGATGATTTATCTACTTGGGTTTTAAATATTCCTAGTCCATATCTAAGTGGGAATTCCCACATCCTATAAATAGGCAGGTACTCCTCCACATTATTCATCCACAAATTTCCAAAACCCAAATCGTGCATCGTGTCGGTGTCCTCCTTTTCCATCCACTATATTCGATATGGTACAAATACATTGTTCTCCACCGGGTCCGACAGATCCGGACCTCTATCCCCATTGTGTCGGACACCCCCGACACAACGTAACCCACACCCCGACTCAACTTCCCTATGGCCATCCATCACCAACAACTTGACCGACGCACCACCTCGACCTCCGTCATCCCGGCCATCGCCGCAAACACGCCATCAGACGATCGATCCACCCCGACAACCACTATCACCCCTCGCCCCTGGCAGAATTTCATCCCGACTTCAACCCAGCCCCTTCACAACCACCCTGCCACCACCAGCGCCTAACCCATCACCACCGCCACCGCGACCGTACACCACCACTACGGCCGCCCCGACCAGCCCACACAAAATTTTAGATAAAGAAAAACCCTAGCTTCGACTCACCTGTCGAGCGCCGCCCATTGCCGTCCCACGCCGGCCGACCACCTTGCCCGAAGCCCTGCGAGCGCGGCCTGGAGCGCCTGGAGCGCCGCCGACCCAAACCGCCGCCGACGCCGCGCCAGCGCCTCCGCGCGCCGCCCCTGCCCTCTCTTCCGCCCGCTCTCCACCATCCTCCCTCTCCTCGTCTTCCGCCGCCGACGAAACCCGCCAAAACCCCCATCCGTCGGCGGCGACAGCTCCTCCGAACCCCTCGGACCGCCGCCGCCGTAGCCCTAGCCAGCCCCGACCCCCGCTCTTCCTGCTTCTTCCACCGCCTTCCTCCTCAACCCCGTCCGCCTGACCGAAACCACCACGCGAGCGTCGTCTCCGCCTCGTACGCCCGGCCCGTCGACCCTTCGCCGTCCCCCTCTCTCCGCTCGCCGATCGCTCACCGACCCTCCGTCTCCCGCACCTCCTTCTCCTCTCTCTTGATTTTTTCTCTCCCCTCTTTCCCCTTCACTCTCTCTGACTCTCTCCCCCTCGTGCTTACCCCCCCTTTTCTCTGTTTCTAAATTCAGGAACAGCAGTAGTCAATTGATTGTTGCTTGTGTTTTTTTGATGATTTTTATTTTTTTTTCTTTTTCGTGTTTGGTAAATTTTTCTTATTGTTTTTCTTCTTCATTTGGTAATTATTATTATTATTATTATTATTATTATTATTATTATTATTAATACCTTGGTTATAGTTATTATTATAATTATCAAAATTATTTTTATAAAATTATTAGTATTTTATCCTTGTGGAAATATCTATAAGAACAGAATAGTACTGCGATTGTTTTGTCATTATTATATTTTTATTATTTATGTTTTCATATTTCTTATAACTTTTGTTATACTAGTAGATGCTGTTTTGTTATGTTTTGGTTTTGTTCCATTTTATTTTCATTAAAATTTTATTTTTATTAGTATTATCATATTACAAGTTGTTATTATTGATTGATTTATATATCTAGGTATAATAAGCTTTTCAAAAAATCTTTCTTGTAAAATATCTATACACAGTTTTATGATAATATTATTTAGCATAGTCTATATTTCGAACTTGGTTTTAAAATCCTAAATAATTTTTCAGATTATTATTATTTATCTAAATCATTCTACTAACAAGATATAGTTTTATATTTATAAACTTTTATGTGGACAAACTTGGAGTTTAGCCCAAAATGATTTTTTTTGACTGTTAGTAAATTTTTTTTATACTTATTTTGACTTATAAAAACTAGTTTTAGGAATTATAAATATTTTTCTAAAACTCGTATATAAATATTTATTTATCCATTATTCTTTGATTTTTCTCCTGTCCGTATCCAAGTCCTATTGTTCCTATTCCTTCGCCCATTTCGAGTCTACCCTATGTCCACCTTAACTAATTTGACCCTTCTGGACCCAATGGAACTGTCCGTGCCACCATCAGAGGTCACTTTGTATAGTTGTTGCACCGAAGTTGCAGATCGTGCCACATTGATCATCGCAGCACACCAGGCGCCCTATCAGGCAAGACACCTTGCCATTAGCTGTTTATTTATTTTAGCTCATATTTTATGCATTATTTATTTTTTTTATGCAAATTAAACTGTGATACATGACATAACTGTTAGAACTTACTGTTCATTTATATTTCCTGCTATGTATTATTTTTCTCACTTTAAACCTAGATTAAGGGACCATCTTGTGTGTTGCATTCATTGGCCTTGACACGTTGTAACACGAAGTTGTGTGTCGCATGTAGAATACGGAAGTGCGTGATTGGCTGGCCACCAGTACGTACAAGCCGTGCGATAGGAATAACCGCTAATAGAGGTTGCATGCTAGTTTGACTTAGCGGTTATAGAGGTTAATGTTGTGGATACAACATAGTAGGCATTGGGCGGAGAGGATAATTCCTTAGCGTATGGGCTTCGATGCACTTTCCTTGTGACCCGGACTCTCCGCTGGAGATACGGGGTTGATGACCCATGATTACTGACGGCCACTGGCGATTCTGCGGAACGTCATGCTCTTACTGATGGGACCTCTAGTGCCCAAGGGGGACTACGCCGATCCTATTTAGCCAGGGCCCATGCGTAGGAAAGATTATTCTTAACTACATTTCATATAGAACGGTTAGGTACCTTTATCCGTTAGGTATGAGTACTTTTAGTTTGGGTACTTGTATCTGACCGTGGCTTGGAACAATAACTTGTCGCGGATTAGTTCGTCACATCTTGTCCTTATTTGGTTGTAGGTGTGACTTACTACTTCGATGAGAAGGTATTGAACCTTGTTGGGGTTCGAATACCATATTAGATTCATAGCATGGAAAGATACGTCACCGTGAATTAGTTTACCATCTCCTGTCCTTGTTTGGTTGGGGGGATGGTACGCTCGTTCAGTAGGTGCGTATTGGACCATGTTATAATTCGATTTACTTATTTATTTGAGCAATATTTATTCAGTTTATATGGCATGATATTATGTGTCTTGTTACGTCCCTCTGAGGACCTGGTTATCTCTCCAGGTGTGTGCTATTGTCTTTCGCAGGTGTTCTAGCTCTAGCCGTGATCTTCGCTATTTCTTCGAGGATGATTGCATTTGGATCGTCTTCGCTTCGCTCGCTAAAGTTATTTCTTTCTCATGTACTTTTTCTTATTTTGTTGGTAGTGGATTTGTCTCCGCCCAACATATTGTATCAAGTCAAATCATTATCTTTATGATATCTTTTATTCCTTTATTTTGTGTGGATGAGATTAGTTATGGTTCTACTGCATTTTAAGCTTATGTATTTATACGAGGCTTCCATATATTGGAGTATACTTCGTATGAATACAGCTGGCATGTCTACGTTCCTAGTCCTACGTATTTTGGGACTGGGGCGTTACACAAAACTTGGCCAGATGATATAGCAAGGTATACACAATTGTTATCAGCTGCAGTCTGACTTAATTACAATTATGTAAAAGTAAGTACTAGACAATCCGACTAACATGTCGGTGCCAAATGGCCAAAAGTAAATAGTAAAGACGAGCAGGGAAGCAAGGGACCCACTCGTGTCCTCCGGCGATCATTCCTCTAGTACTGACCATCTTGGAGGTGGAAGTAAGCTGAATCCTCAGAAACTGGCTCTAAATCTGGCCATACAAAACCAGAGAGGTTAGACCTCAAATAGCAAGTACTGCAAGGAAGCACGACATAAGGAATTAGAACCAGTGGTAAGAATTATGAATAAAATAGATCTCTGCTTGCTACTGAGGTTCGCACAACCTCACGACACTTCAAGCCAACTTTCCAACCAAAGAAGGACATAAGTTGACCCGTCATGTCCTGACGTTCTGCTCATCTCAGTTAGTGAACAAAGTACAATACACAAATAAGTCAACTTAAACGGCCATGCAACTACTACGGCTTGCTACTGTGAGTTCCAAGTTATCCTGGAATTATACAATAAGGATTCCTCAGTTGTTACTATGTGCAAGCAAGGCTAGTTTACCCACTCAATCAATTGTGCCAATCATGAATTAGACGAGTCCAAGCGGGACGCCCGTCATCAATATACAATAAATCATAAAAGCAGATACCGCTTCCTGTCCGTGTGGCAGATTTGCAGTATCTGTGGGGACCAGCCGGCCTGTCGGGCACTAATAGTCCCAAAAAGGGCTGCCATGTAAGAACTCGGGAATCCATCCTCTCCATGCAATCATTATTTTATTTAACTTAGTAGCCTCTATGTTAAGTGAAATCCCATGTCGTGGGTCATGGTCATTCAGAAATAAGTACTTCGGTACAAAGTACGATATGTCCAACTCTACAACGATTACCCGTGCGGTTAGGTTGTAGGTCTTACATATCGTAATACAACAATCAAAACTAACCACGGAATAATCATGCCTTGACTATAAATTACACATGCTGCTTTGTAAAAATAAATAAATTGAAGCCTGCATATGTCTGTAAGCCACTATTCGGGATCAGCCAGTCGATTGCAATAGTTCATAGTTCCTATGAACGTGTCTCATTCAATTTCAATAAGACGACTAGCCAGTCTCTTAGTTCCAACTAGGAACGCATGGTCAATCATTTAGTGAAGGTAACAATCAATGTCAATTCGTGCAAAGGCATGAAAGTCAAACTAGTATTAAGCATGATCGAGTCTATAACTTGCATAAAATAGTTGGTAACATATTCTTGAAGCCAAGGTAAAGATCTACAAATTTTATGTTGGAAGTTGGAAGAAATTCTAGCCACAATTCAGTCAATTAGGACATAACAGTCAGAAACAGCCAAAATAGGCATTATGCGGCCTATTCTGCGATACCATATGCGGCTCAACTGTGACATGCGGCCTATGCGGCCCAACCGAGACACCATATGCGGCTCAACTGCGGCATGCGACTCATACGGCCCAACCGTGACATCTATGCGGCTCAACTGCGACATGCGGCTCATGCGGCCCAACTGCGACACCATATGCGGCCTACTGCGACATGCAGCATATGCGGCCCAACTGTGACATCTATACGGCTCAATTGCGATATACGGCTCATGCGGCCCAATCGCGACATCTATGCGGCTCAACTGCGACATGTGACTCATGCGGCCCAATCGCGACATCTATGCGGCTCAACTGCGACATGCGGCTCATGCGGCCCAACTGCGACACCATATACGACCTACTACGACATGTGCCTTATACGGCTCATTCGCGACACCATATGCGGCCTACTGTGACATGTGCCTTATGCGGCTCATTCGCGACACCATATGCGGCCTACTGCGACATGTGCCTTTAAGCGGCTCATTCGTAACACCATATGCGGCATACTGCGACATATGCCTTATGCGGCTCATTTGCGACACCATATGCGGCCTACTGCGACATGCAGACAGATGAACATAGAAATGACCAAAAATGTTTTTGGCCATAACTTCCTCAAAATAAGTCGAAATCTAACTTTTCAAAAGCCAAACTTTGGTAGAATTGAATTCTCTACAACATGGAACCACTTATTTTTGAAAACAACAAAGTTTGATAGATCAAAACCATAAAATCTATATAAAAACCAAAACTTAAAACTTATATCTACACCCAACCATCCATAGAAATCAAGAACTTTAAGACCTAAACTTGTAGAGGAAGAGAAGATAAACAACATGGATTAAAAATAAATGAGGATGCATGAAATTTCTCATGGTGTGCAAGATGTACTTGCCTCTCCAAATGGGTGGGTGGGAGAGTAATGAAGGATGAAGAAGAAGAAGAAGTAAATGTGAGTAATGAAGAGAGAAAAAAGTAAAAGGGGCATAAATATCAAGCCAAGTCAATCTCCACCACCCATTCCTTCCTACAAAATCTAGGCCATCCACTCCTCTTCATGATGAACCAAGCTAAACCAAATTGGTTTAATGAACTGACTGAGCCAAGGGCTAAAGCAAAAGCAGAAACTAAAATACAGGAAAATTAATAAGCATAAAATTAAAGAATTTAAATATAGAATAAATACATGATAAATATTAAATAAATACATTCAAGTAGTACACGTATAAAATACGTATTCTGGGAACGAGGAGTGACATCTCTACCCTCCTTAGAAAAATTTTGTCCTCGGAATTTCAGATCCAAGCAGGACAGAAATGTCAGAGCTAGACTAATCTAAGTACAAGTAATTTGAGCAAGCAGCTATTCTACAATGTCAAATAGCAAGTAATATATCCATATTTATCAATCTACGATATCAAGTAATTTCGACTCATAGGGTGATAAGCATGAGGAATCAAGAAAATCAAGGTACACGGAAAGAAATATACCTTGTGAGTCAAATAGGTGCGGGTACCGTGATCGGATATCATCCTCACGTTTCCATGTTGACTCTCCTAAGGAGTGATGTCCCCAAGAAACACAGACAAGGCTAATTGTTCGGTTCTTGAGTACCTTCGTCCTTCGGTCCAAAATGGACACAGGCTGTTCCTCGTAAGACAGGTTGGTACCAACAACCAGTTCAGAATGATCGAGGATATGGCTTGGGTCCGATACATACCTACACAACTGAGATACATGAAACACATCATGCACCTCTCGTAACGAAGGTGGAAGGGACAAACGATAAGCAACATCGCCTACCCTATCAAGGATAACAAATAGGCCTACGTATCGCGGACTCAACTTCCTTCGAACGCCAAATCTAATGACCCTACGAGTAGGTGAGATCCGCAAGAATACGTGGTCCCTAACAGAAAATTCTAGCGGCCTACGATGCTGGTCCGCCCAATGACGATATCGATCTTGTGCAACTCGAAGTCGCTCTCTAATTCTCTTAACCACTTCAACTGTCTGAACAATCATTTATGGGCCTAGCATCTTTTTCTCCCCGATATCATCCCATGCCAGTGGCGACCTACACTTCTTATCATATAGTACTTCGAATGGCGCCATCTGGATACTGGCTTGATAACTGTTGTTGTATGAGAACTCGACTAAGTACAGGTGGTTCTCCCAAGATCCTCCAAAATCTAGGGTGCAAGCTCGCAACATATCTTCTAGGGTCTGAATTATTCTTTCTGATTGCCCGTCCATCTGCGGATGGTAAGCCATACTAAATCTCAACTTGGTACCCAGACTATGATGTAGACTCTTCCAGAAATATGATATAAAGCGAGTATCTCTGTCTGACATAATACTGACAGGGACCCCATGCTGCCTGACTATTTGCTGCATGTATAACTCTGCCAACTTTTCTGTAGATTGCCCTTTTCTAAAAGGAAGAAAATGTGCCACCTTTGTAAGCCGGTCCACTATCACCCAAACAGCATCTTTACCACTTGGCGATCTCGGTAGACCGGTCACAAAGTCCATTGTGATGTGTTCCCACTTCCATTCTGGGATAAGAAGTGGTTGTAATAATCCAGCTGGCCTCTGCTGTTCTGTCTTTACTTGCTGACATACCAAGCAACGGGAAACGAATCTAGCTATCTCCCTCTTCATCCCGTTCCACCAGAAGTGTTACTTGATATCTTGGTACATCTTGGTCCCTCCATGGTATATAGAATATTGAGAACTGTGAGCTTCTGTCATAACCTCATGTCTGATATCTCTACCAGGCACACATAGGCGTTATCCAAACCTAAGCGTACCATCTTCGTAAATTTTCAACTCCTTTCTGAGTCCTGACTCACATTCTGTCCTAAGCTTCTGGATCCTTGGGTCCTGTGCCTGAGCTGCCTTGATCCTGTCTACCAAGTCAGATTGAACTCGTAGACTTGCTAGAATTCCTACATCACTAGAAAGTATAACCTCGATGCCCATCTCCTGAAGGTCTTCTAAGATATGCTTTTGTGATGTCAACATAAATATGCCGCCTCTCCTGCTAAGAGCATCTGCTACCACGTTAGCCTTGCCTGGGTGATACTGAAGCTCCACGTCGTAATCCTTGATCAACTCTAACCATCTTCTCTGCCTCAAGTTCAGTTCCTTCTGAGTAAAGATGTACTTTAGACTTTTGTGGTCTGTGTACATGTCCACTCGATCACCGTACAAGTAATGCCTCCAAAGCTTCAAAGCAAATACTACTGCCGCCAACTCCAAGTCATGAGTTAGATAATTCTTCTCATGGTCCCGAAGTTGCCTAGATGCATATGCTATCACCTTCCCATGCTACATGAGGACACACCCAAGTCCCTTTCCTGATGCGTCACAATAAACGGTAAAATCTCCGGGTCCAACTGGCAATGTAAGAATAGGCGCTGATATCAACTTTTGCTTCAGATTCTCAAATATGCCTAGCATTCTGCCGACCAGACAAATGGCTCGTCCTTCCGTGTCAAGCGGGTCATGGGTGCTGAAAGCCTTGCAAAGTCTGACATGAACCTTCTGTAATATCCTGCTAATCCCAAGAAACTCCGCACATCAGCTACGGTCTTGGGTACTGGCCAACTCTCTACTGCTTCTACCTTCTTGGGATCCACTGCTACTCCAGCCCCTGATATGATGTGTCCCAAGAATGAAATTCGATCCGTCCAAAACTCATACTTGCTGCGCTTGGCGTACAACTGGTTCTTTCTCAGAACTTGTAACACTTTCCTGAGGTGATCTTCATGCTCTTCTTCACTAGCCGAGTATATAAGAATGTCGTCGAGGAACACAACGACAAATTGGTCTAAGTATGGCATAAAGATGCGGTTCATTAAATCCATAAATATTGCTGGAGCATTGGTCAAACCAAACGGCATAACTAGGAATTCGTAATGCCCGTACTTCGACCTGAATACTGTCTTGGGAATATCCTCTTCTCGAACTCTAACTTGATGATACCCTGAACGAAGATCTATCTTGGAGAAAACTCTGGCTCTGCTCAACTGATCAAATAAGTCGTCGATCCTGGGTAACAGGTACTTGTTCTTTATGGTTGTCGCGTTAAGCTTCATGTAGTCAATGCATAATCTGGATGACCCATCCTTCTTTCCCACAAGTACCACTGGTGCTGACCATGGTGATATGCTAGCTTGGATGAACTTCTTCTCCTTCAATTCCTCTATGTGTTGATATACCTTGGCCTGCTCTGAATCTGCCATTCTATAAACTCGATCTGATATCGGTTTAGTTCCAGGTGCCAATTCTATACTGAACTCAATATCTCTAACCGGTGGTAGACCTGGAAGTTCTTCAGGAAATACGTCTAGAAACTCTTCAACTACCTTCGGGACTTGAACTTCTTCCATTGTTGTTACTACTTCCTGCTCTTGCTGAGTTGCCACTGATCTGACTAGGGTGAACCGCTTCATGCCTGGAATATCAAAAGATACACTCCCTATACGATAATCTATTGTCGCATGACTGTCTTTCAGCCAGTCCATGCCAAAGATAACATCAAAATTTCCAACAGGAAATTCTATCAACCGGGCGGGTAAGGAATGCCCGTAAACTACAACGCTACACGCTAGAATGACTCTACTAACCCCTACGAGCCTATTACCAGTGAGTATATTTAACCTCCCTGGCAATACCTCGAACTCCATTCCTAGCCGTGTCACAAATTGTACAGATATAAATGAGTGTGATGCTCCTGAATCAAACAATGCTACTGCGGGATATGAGGCGACGAGAATGTTACCTGCCACAACATCTCCCGATGCTAATGCCTCTTCTAAGGACAGAGTGAATGCCTGCCCTCGACCTCCTTGTTGGTTCCCATGTTGCGGCCTAGCCTGGTGCTGCTATTGGCCCCTGCCTTGGTGTTGTTGGGGTGGTCTATGCTGTTGTTGCATCGGTGGTCCCTGCTGCCGAAACATCTGAGCCTGCGATATGAACGGACGCTGTGCCAACGGCCTCACTGCTACCGCTGGTCCTCGATACTGGCCTGCCCCTGGTGCTGGCAGAGCAGAAAATTATTACATTGATCCTCCTGACCTCGAATTCATAGGACAGGTGGTAACCCGATGATCTGGATTTTCACATATCAAACACTGCCCGTTCAATGTCCGACACACATCTCTAGTGTGCCCTACCTTCCCACAATAAGTGCAGCCCACTGGGGGTTGCTGATTCTTTCTCTGTTGCTATTGCTGTTGCTATCTTGTTGGCGGTACTGGCCCTCGCATTACCACATCGTGAATGCGAATGCCAAGGGACGGTGATGTTGCTCGGGGCGCTACTCCCCCTCCTCCTTCAATCTGACTGTGGGGTCTCTTCTGACCTCCAGTCCTTATCGTGATCCTCTGAATGGTGATCTCATGCCTTCGGGTTGCCGTCAATACTTCATCAAAAGTCTGATAATTGTGCCCCTCTATCAATTGCAAGAGCTCAAGATGAAACCCTTGCTGGAACCTCA
The DNA here is from genome assembly GCA_029216955.1 of Iris pallida. Classification (NCBI taxonomy): domain Eukaryota; kingdom Viridiplantae; phylum Streptophyta; class Magnoliopsida; order Asparagales; family Iridaceae; genus Iris; species Iris pallida. The sequence continues at coordinate 7,688,693 of JANAVB010027998.1, read as the reverse complement.
TAGCCCTCTGGCTCTCCGTTGCTACCATCTCTGGGGCGAACCTACTCAATCTGCAGAACTCCGCTGCATAAGCATCTACTGTCTTGCCAGCCTGCTTGAGGTTGATAAACTTCTGTTGTAGCTCAAACTGTGCCACAACTCCATAATACTTCGTCTTGAATCTGGCGGTAAAATTGTCCCAAGCAACAGGACGTCTGATGCCTACTTCTTCTGATTCCCACCAATCACGTACGAGATCCTGAAGTAACAACTTCACTAGATCCACACGTTCTTCCGCCGGCACCTTAGCTGCTGTCAAAATAGCCTCAATATTCTTAAGCCATGCATCTGTTGAGATGGCATCCTCCGTGCCCTCGAAACGACGGGGGTTGTACTTACAAAACCTGGCTGACGCTCCTGAATCTGTCCTTGCCCCTCTTTCTAAAGCCGTCTGTAATCCTTTGTTGAGTAGTACATTCTGCTCTTGCAACTGAGCGTGCATGCGCTGCTGGGCTAACATCTGATATTGCTGAGTAGCCATCATTCCTCTCATGATCTCCAGAAGGGCTGGTGTGTCCACTTCCACAGGGGTGGGTAGAACTATTGGTGGTGTTGGAACCTCCGGATACTGCGGTCCAGCTGCTGGTTCCACTATCACTTCTTTTTGGATAGTCTCTTGAGGTAGTACTGGCTCTTGTTGCTGACCAACATGGTCAGGTTGTCCGTGTTGCCCTTGTTGTTGTCCAGTCCTGGCAGATGCGGACAAAGTGCTCCTATGAAAAGGGATAAAAGAACAATCAAACGATCGGACAGGAAAGATCAATAAAGTCAAAGGATACCGGAATGTCAAGCTAGAGTCGAGAGTAACGAATCATGAGATCAAGGAGGAACATGTGTGATTGAGACATCTGTAGGTCCTAAAAATCAAGTTGTACCCATCAAAAAAGTAATGAAAATCAAATGGAGCTTCCTTCAAATGAACTGTGCAGGAGATAGACTGCGCAACAAATCAACTGCGCGAGGCCGAACTGCGCTACCATCAGAGCGCACAATGCTGACGTGGCAACGTCATCATTACCTGACACAAAATCAGATCTTCTGACAACTGACAGCCCGAAAAGCGAGGAGTCTGTTCGTTTCTCGAGCCGCGCCGCATTGTAAGACAGCTGTACAACCAGCGCAATCTGCCAGCCCAACCGAAGTGCAGTCTGCCAGATCCTCTTCAGCGCAGTTCGATTCCAGCGCAGTCTGAAGCTAGCACAGTTCAAGCAGCACAATCCATCAAGATAACTGATATTTTATACGTGGCCTACATGCCATCAATTGCTCACCACGTGGCAATCGTCTGTACACGACCATGCGTATTTCAATCAAACAATGCCACGTATCTAATACAGTTGAGCCACGATCGAGTAACTGCCAGCGCAGTTCGCTGTTTACGCAGTCCAATGCCTGCGCAATCCAGCCTGCATAATCAGAAATAACTACTAGTTATTTTCCAGAACTCTATAAATAGAGTTTCAAGTCCTTCTTTATCAAGATCAGATCATTCAAGATCATCAGAGAAATCATGAGTTCTTGCCCAAGTGTTGCTGCATTCTTCAGAGGCTATCGTCTTCACAGTTCACATCGTCCAAGGGATAAAGCGATCGTCTTCAGATCGAATTCCTATAGTTGTACTTTCCCAGAATTCAATTGTAATCTTCTTACATAGTTTGTGAAATAAAAAGAAATTTTATTTTTTGCAAACAAAATGGCGACTCTGCTGGGGACGACTTTCTCCTCCGACGAGGAAGTGACAACTCAATGTGACGTTGCGTCTATCGGAAAGACGCAGAAGACGCTGGTTGTGAAGGTCAACCAGACTGCCTACGAGGCGATGATCAACTCCGGGGCTACTCGTCGCACTGCAACCTCTGCCAAGAGCAAGGTTCGTTCAGTGTGGACTCCAAAGTCCTCTGTGCAATCCTCTGTGCAGTCCTCTGCACAATCATCTGCGTAACTTGCTGTCTCTGCTGCTAAAGAGCCACTGGCCACTTCAGCTTCTGCGCAAAACACCACTCGCGCTACCAAAGTACAAGCCAGAACTCCTGCGTAGTGTACTGCTCCTCTTGCTGCTGCGCAAGCCACTTCCTATGCTGCTATGGCAAAGTCTAAGACTCCTCTCCCCTTAGCACAGTTGGTGACTTCTTTTCTTCCTGCGCAATCCATTGAAGCCAAAACTTCTGCTGCGCAAACTACAGTTTCTGTGGCCAAAAGGCCATCTGTCAAAGCTCCCCAGGTGCAATCAATCCTAGCGCAAGCTGTTCCAGCGCAGTCTAAGTCCTTTGGCTAATCTCTCTTCTTCTTACAGCAAGAGAAAAGACTCTGCTCCTCTTCCCAAGCACCCTGTTGCTCCAGCGTAATCTACTGGGGGTAGTTTGTTGACTGTTCCTCCTCCTCCTCAGAACAAAGAAAAAGGCTCGTTGGTCTTTTCTCAAACTTCTTCGTTCCACGACTTGGAAGACAACAGAGGGAAATGCTCTTTAGCCAACCCTTCCTCACAAAATAAGGGAAAAGGTCCTTTGGTCTTTTTTCATTCTTCTCCGGTTTTTACCGTAGAAGATCAATCTGAACGTGCCTCGGCACCAATCAGTACAAGAACTCTCTCAAACAAGAGTTCTTACCTCCTTGCCAATGGGAAGTGTACTGATCAAAGAGGTATTCTGTCTACTCCGGTAGCAGAATTCCAAGATCTCCCAACTCTCCGGATATCCCGCTCAAAATAGGAAAAATTACTGGTGTCTCAGACAGAAACCCCTGGGGGTGAATTTGCTGATTTAAGGACTTATCTCAATAGACCAGCTTCTATAAAACGCAAGCAGCCAATGCCAAAGATCAACCTGCATCAGAGACAAACTTTCATGATGAAAAATCCTGACACCTATGCTAATGAGGTGAGTACTTCTCTATATACCCATGGGACAAAACATTTGAAGAACCGGAACCATGTTCCGAATGTGGTCAAAGAACATATCCCTCAGACTTCTTCTTGTCCCGTCATTGTTTCTGATCTCCGAGAGCACCTCAAGCAAAAACGGGACAATATCTCAACACCTCCAGTTCAGCCACTTGGACACCATTGTAATCACAAGGTTGTCATCAAGTGCTGTTGCCAGACAACAAAACGATCTGTCTTCGATCATCTGAATTTTGCAACTTCGGAACCTATGTCAGAAGATGAAGATGAAGTGTTGTATGCTTCCGTCAACATGACTTCTCGAGACACTGGGGGTAGAAAGTGCTCCAAACACGGCAAGCCTCGCAGGCCCAGCCAGCGGTACTTAGATTTACTCCAAGAATCTTCTGAAGGAGTATTTCAACACACCAGTGTAGGAGCGTAAAAAGTGCTTCAAAGTAAGAGTCATCTCACTCACAAATCATTGGTTTTCTACACCGAGCAAGAGCGGATAATCTCTTTTATGCCTAAGCAGGCTGATCACTTTACGCTTGGGTCCACACCGATGGTTTTACGCCAAGGACAGAGCATCCTCTTTTACGCTGGACAAAGCTGTCAAATCTCTCATTTAATGCAAACTCTGACATGAAGATATTAATGATGGCATTTACCACAAAATTCAATGGGATTTGTCTTATACAAAGACCATTGTTGTCGTTTACGGGGGATCGAGCTACTTTACGCTCACTATATGGTTTCTTTTACGCACGGAGTTCTACATGAGTTCTTACGCTCATAAAACAATGTGTGCGTAAAGTCTATTTGAGCCATTTTACGCTCAAGGTTATTTAATAACCACTTTACGCTGGAAACCTATGACAGAGCTATTTTACGCTCATCTTACTGCTTTACGCCCAGAGGATGTTGGAGCTATTTTTACGCCCTATCCTTTCTGGCCAGTATGGAACGTGGTTTGCCTACATGACCTTCATGCCATATATTTCGAAGAACGTGTGTACATGCATCCTATTCTCGCTGAAATGATGGGATGCGTGTCAACGTATGCAAAGGATGACTCTGATCATGGGTGGCAGTTGTTAGCGTAAAGACAGATTTTGGTGTCTTTTTACGCACAGAAGCCCCAGTCTATAAATAGACTCATTTTTCTCAAAGAGAGAGACAGGGAGAGAACAGAAGAGAATACAGAGATCAGGACTTCGAGATTTTGATCCTCCAGAGCATTGTTCTTCAACTTTTCTTTCAGAACAGAGTGAAGCAAAGCAGGAAAGCATTCGGCCTCGCCATCAGTGCCCAAGTACGTCGATACCTTTCTGGTGACTTAGTTCTTCCAAGTTGTTCTACTTCAAGCAGTGATCTTCATCATCATCATATGGTCCAAGGAACAAAGTGATCATTTACGAATCAGACTTCCATAGCAATACTTTCCCAGAATCAAACTTGTACTTCTTATACTTTTTCTCGTTTTATTTTCAAAATCCAACCTCTTGTTTGGCAATTTTGTTAAGTGAAACAAAATGGCGACTTTGTTGGGGACGACTTTCTCCTCCGACGAGGAAGTGATTGCTCAATATGATGATGTTTCAGTCGGTTCGACTAAGAAGACTCTGGTTGTACACTTCGACCAGACTGCCTATGAAGAAATGCTCCGAACTGGGGGGTGGTTCTCACTACTCCAATGTTCAAAAGTCTCGCAAAGCACGAAAAGTTTAGATTCCCAAATCCAAAGTGATTTCTGGTCTCTATGTTGCTTCTGATGACAAGGGAATTCTTCCCACTCCTGTCGTGGGGGCTTCCGTTCGTAACGAGGCAGTCCTTACTTCAGAGTTGCACTCAAAGTGTGATGATTTATCTCCCGTTTGTAACGGAGAAGATAATCAGGTTTCACGCCCACTGCGTAAGAATCAAGTTTTATGCTCAGTGGGTAAGAACCAAATTTTACGCTCAAGGCATAAGAATGAGTCTCCCATTTGTAATATGGCAGATTCTAATGTTTCTGAGTGTAAGAACCCGTCTTCCGTCGGTGACGTGGTAGACTCACACAAATTACGCTCCTCGCGTAAAACAAAATCTCCCGTCTGTGATGTGGTAGATAATCAATTTTTACGTTTTACGCATAAAGGTAAGTCTCCTGTCTGTGACAGTGTAGATAAAATTCACAACGATGTTTGTACATCTAATGTGAATATACCTAAACGCATACAGCGTAAAAGTGATGTTGGTAAAACTTCTGTCCTATACCAACAACCTTCTTATACTGCTTTACGTAAGGTACCAAACTTGCAAATTACACGCCATGAAAATGGGGTCCTTCGTGCTAAATCTCAAGATTTACGCACACAACTCCAAACGCGTAAAAATGTACAGTTTGGTTCTGCGAATGAAGCTAGTAATCTTCTTTATACACAGGGGACTAAACATTTTTCTACCCCAAATGTAATAAAGAAGAATATTCCCTCCACTCCTTCTGACTTACGTGAATTGCTATTGCAAAAGTGTAAGAGTTCACAATCTCCAGCGATGCTCCCCCAAGAAAGACATCAATGTGGATATCATCAGGTTGTGATCAATTGTTATTGTTCAGCTTCAAAACGGTCAGTTTTTGATCGACTGAATTTCTCACTTCAACATCAAGCTGAAGACCAAGAAGATGAGTTGTCATATGCACCAGTCAACATGGCATCTCATACTAACAGAAGACGACGACCGAGACGGAACATGTCCCAAACTCCAGGTCAACAACAATTCAACAGACTTCTTGATTCCTTTGAAGGAGTATATCAGAATACTCGATCAAGAAGACAAAGACAATTGCAGATTTCTGATTCAGAAGCTGGGGGTACTCAATCTTTTGAGTCTGATACTGATAGTGTGGATTCATACTTCTATACTAATCTTTCTATATCTTCAAGAGAGGTTGAATCCTACACTGTTGGAGATGAACCAGAGACGTCATCTGCTAATACGGAATAACGTCTCACTGTCGTAGAGCAATCATTGAAAGACATGCTCAACATGGTGGAAAGCATGTATCAGATAATTTTGAATTAGCAAACTGCTCAACCAACAGTAATAACTCCGGTACCAGCGGCAGCACAAACTCAAGATAGTCAAAGGGCTGATATACCTTCGAACTCAAGAACCTGCTGTTAATCAAAATTCTGCATCTCCAGATTCCATCATTCCAGAAGATGTACCACCTCCAGTGGGGGTTACGGTACATCCAACGACTATTCAATCAAATGTGCTTCCTCAAACCAGTGAAGCTATTCAAGCAGTGCGTGAACTCAAAACACAGTTTAAGGTTTTGAGGCACAAAGATCAGCTCCAGAGGTTAGGGATTAAGCAACCCTATCCTCCTCATTGGAATGATGTACCCTTTCCACCGAAGTTCAAGCCACAATCCATGGTTTTATTCGATGAAAAAGCATCTCCCAGTCAATATATCAATTACTTTGATATTATGACTGTACACTTGCAGAAAAATGATGCTCTTCTCACTCGAGTGTTCATTGGGTGCTTGACGGGTTCGGCTTATGATTGGTATCGTAGCTTACCCGATAACTCTATTTCGTCTTTTGACGAATTCAAGGCAATGTTTCTCTCCCGCTTCTATGAAGGAGGTATGGACATGAACATGTCCTCCTTAATAGAAATAAAACAAAGGGAGAAAGAAGATACTCGGACGTTCATTGAACGTTTCCGACAGGCTACTCTAAAGATGCCTCCTGGTATGCCAGATTCAGCGTTGATCGATACATGCAAGATGAATCTGCGACCATCCATTGCTGTCTTCACAGGTTTCCAATTCACAGATTGGGCTTCGTTTATCATAGCAGCAGTTTCTGCCGAGACCAATGGTAGGTTGGCTCGAGAACATGGGATGATTTTCGCTTCAGAAGATAAAGGAAAGAAAAGTAATCCTGGTAATAATCCTGGCAATCGTAACGTGAAAGGAAAAGATACTCTTATGGTCAATCTCTCCAAAAACAAAACGATGCCAAATAATCAGGAATCTTCCAGGCCAAAGGAAGAATACTCTTTTGACGAAAGTGATATCCCAGGGATATTTCAGTGTCTGGTGAAAAGTGGCAAACTTCAGATTCCAGAGCCAAAAAGGCCTAATGAGGTGAATCTGACTGACAATCCCAAATATTGTATCTATCATAGATACATTAATCATCCTACCAGTGCTTGCTATGTCTTGAAAAAGAAGATCCAAGACCTGATAAATGGTGGCGCTATTGCTTTAACCAATGATGACCATACAATTATAACCAACATGATCTCTCTTCAGTTTGGAGATTTTCCTCCACAGCAGGTCCCAGATGGAATTATCCTAATTCCAAAGGCGACGATGAAGATCGTGAACATCCCGCCTGCCAGGGCTAGATCCTACAGTTGCTACCCATAAACTCAACATTTTGTCTAATGTCAAGCCTGTAAAACAACAGCAACGACGCTTTAGACCAGATATGATGGATGCGATTGAGGCAGAAGTCAAAAAGCTGATTACGTGTGGCTTTGTTCGTGAAGAACAACACCCAGATTGGGTGGCCAATATTGTTCCTGTTATGAAGAAGAACGGAAAAGTCCGAGTTTGTATAGATTTCCGAGATCTTAATACGGCTTGTCCAAAGGATGAATTTCCACTCCCAATTACTGATATTATGATAGACAATACATGTGGTTTTGAACGCATGTCTTTCATAGACGGATTCTCAGGATACAATCAGATCAAGATACATCCAGAAGATGAGAAGCACACCGCTTTTCGTACACCTCTTGGGGTCTACTGCTATACAGTTATGCCGTTTGGTCTTAAAAATGCCGGTGCCACGTATCAACGGGCTATGAGCAATATCTTTCAAGAACATCTACGGAAGATAGTTGAATGCTATGTAGATGACATCGCTGTTAAAAGTCGATCAAAGGATGATCACATTCAGGACTTGAGAATAGTATTTGAATTGATGCGCCAACATCAATTGAAAATGAACCCTACTAAGTCTTTCTTAGGAGTTTCCAGTGGCAAGTTTCTAGGATTTGTTATTACCTCTCAAGGTATCCATGTTGATCATGATAAGGTTAAAGCAATTCTTGAAATGCGTCCTCCTCGTAATCTGAAAGAACTCCGTGGCTTTCAAGGCCGTATTGCTTATATCAGAAGATTTATATCTAATCTTTCTGGGAGATGTCAACCTTTCTCCCGTCTATTAAAGAAAGGGGTATCTTTCGTCTGGGATGAAGCGTGTCAAAAAGCCTTCAATGACATTAAGCAATATCTTACAAACCCACCTGTTCTGGTACCTCCGGTGGTAGGAAGACCATTCTTGCTATATGTTCGAGCTTTAGATCATTCACTTGGTGCTCTTCTGGCACAGAAAAGTGATATGGGTCATGAACAAACAATATATTATCTGAGCAGAATGATGGTCGGAGCTGAACACAGATATACTCCTGTAGAAAAAGAATGTTTAGCTTTGGTTTTTGCCATCCAAAAGACAAGGCATTATGTCACCGGACAGACTATTCATGTCATCTCCAGAATAAATCCCATTCGGGTATTGATGAGGAAACCGAGCATTCTTAATTCCAGGTTAGCTACCTGGGCGATGTTGCTCACTCCTTATGATATGATTTATGTGCCTCAAAAATCAGTGAAGGGCCAAGCGTTAGCTGATTTCTTAGCTGCTTATCCTATACCTGAAGTTATATGAAGACATTCCAGACGAAGTAGTAGATTGTAACATGACTTTGAAGAATGATATATGGCAATTATATTTTGATGGAGCATCACGAGTGGCACCTAAAGGCAATATTGTCTCTGGGATAGGAATTGTCTTGGTTTCTCCTGACAAAATGGTCATATACCGTGCCTATTCTCTTAATGAGCCATGCTCTAACAATGTAGCAGAATATAATGCTCTATTGATTGGTCTCCAAGTAGCAAAACAATTGGATATTGAATTCTTAGAGGCTTATGGAGATTCTCAATTGATCGTTAATCAAGTTAGAGGAACTTATGAAGTCAGAAATCCTGATCTCATCCCCTATCATCAAGTGGTAGTCGAGTTGGTCCTTTCATTCAAAGGATTCTTCATTGAATTTGTACCACGTTCTCAGAATGTGGAGGCTGATGCTCTTGCCAGCTTAGCCGCAGACTTGGCTGTCCCAATCCGAAGGCAAAATACAATTACTTTGTTAGACCGAGACTTGTTCTGTGTGAAAAGTAATCTGCATATTGAACAAAATTTTACTACAGAGTCAAGTTCCCAGCAGAAAGATTGGAGAACTCCATTCATTGATTATGCAGTTCATGGAATTTTGCCTGAAGATCCTAAAGAAGCTACATCAATTAAGAGACGATCATTTCGATTCTATTATGATTCATCTTTACATATGCTGTATCGTCGTTCATATGACGGACTCTTGCTGCGCTGTCTTTCAGAAAGTGAAGCCAAACAAACACTGCGTGAGGCTCATGACGGTGTCTGTGGTACTCATCAACCGGGTCCAAAGTTGCAAGACCGCATTCGGAGAATGGGGTATTATTGGCCTTCTATGATAGCAGATGCTGTGGACTATGCCAGAAGATATAAAGCATGTCAGATTCATGCTAATTTTATTCATCAACCATCTGAATTTCTACATCCTACAGCAGCCTCTTGGCCCTTCGAAGCTTGGGGTATGGATGTCATTGGTCCTATTAACCCTCCTTCTGTCAAGGGATATCGGTTCATACTAGCTATAACCGATTACTTTTCGAAGTGGGCCGAAGCAGTCCCTCTTGCGGAAGTGAAAACATCTAATGTGATCAGTTTTATCAAACACCATGTCATTTATCATTTCGGGATTCCTCGACGGATAATTCATGACAATGGTCCACAATTTGCCAGTCAAGCATTTTATCGATTCTGTGACAAGAATCGAATTCAGAATTTGGCTTCTACGGCTTATAATCCAGCTGCTAATGGTTTAGCTGAAGCTTTCAATAAGACGATCATCAAACTTCTTAAAAAGTTTATTTCTTCCAATAAACGTGATTGGAATGAGAAACTTGGAGAATGTTTATGGGCTTATCGAACAACAGTCCGGACTCCTACTGGTTTTACACCATTCTCATTGGTCTATGGATGCGAAGATGTTCTACCATTGGAAATCCAGATCCCTTCTCTACGAATAGCCATTGCTAATGAGCTAACTACGGAGAATAATGATCGCTTACGACTCCAAGAACTTGAAGGATTGGATGAGAAGCGTCTTCAAGCACAACAACACATTGAACTATATCAAGCCCGCATATCTCGAACTTTTAATCGTAAAGTTAAGGAGAGGGTATTCAAAGTTGGCGAGCTTGTATTAGCTGTTCGGAGACCAATGGTAATGACTCATAAAAGTAAAGGGAAATTCCAAGCAAAATGGGAAGGCCCTTATGTGATTGAGTCTGTGTTTTCCAATGGTGCCTATCGGTTGTCAAAGCCCAATGGAGATCTACTCATGCTACCGATCAATGGCAAATTTCTTAAGAAATACTATGTATAAAAAGAAAAGAGACAGAACAAAAAAAAATAAAGCTTCTTTTATTTATTTTTGTTCAAAATAAAAGACTAAGGACGAGAGCCACTCCCCTCCTTATTGAATACATAGTCGGCCAATACATAGAAGGCATCGTTTCCTGAACACATAAAAAATTGGCCGGCAGCCATCCTCGACGCTTCTTCTTCAGGTGTTTTTCCTGGCTCTACTAAAGAAGCAAGAATGTCTTCGAGTGGCTTGGGTGTAGAAGAGCCGTTGCCTACTTGAGTCGGGCCCGCCACTGTCGGTTCAAGGGGACACATCTCAGCAACGTCCTCAATTTTCCTAGAAACTTTATTCTTTTGTTGTGCATGCTCAGAAGACATTTCCAATAGAGGAGTGGAAATAAGAATGAAATATTACAGAGAGTTCTCACCTATTTATAGAAGGAGACTGTTGATGAACCGGTCTTTGAAGATTGAGAACAACCTTTCATTCCCAAAAAGACCTGTCCGTTCGTTCCATCGGGTTCATTCATTTCGAAACAATGTTTTCTTTTCCCAAAAAAATGCGTTGGTTCGTCCATTGTTTCTGACCCACATATTTATGACATCTGTCTTCTTAATCCCCAGCTACCAAGGTTTGGTTAAGCTGACTTCTTGGGAAAGGGATTTTATATCTTCAATATCAATTGATTAGAAAGTAGGATTCATTATTTATCATGTTTCCATGACCTCTGATTAAATATTAAACCTACTTTCTTTTCCTATCTATCACTTCTATTTTTGACCTCTGCATAGATATTAATCTAATTTTCTTTTGAGTTCATATATGCTATTATGTCCATATTACCTCTGATAGTATCATATACTCTAAAACAGAAAATAGGATTTTATTTATCTATCATGTCCATATTACATCCAGATAGATACAAATCATTGATCATAGAAGAATCATCATTTTCATTCCCATATCATCAAAAAGTCTATTACATTTTTTGGACTCTCTTACAAGTTATAATGGAAATCTCTTACATTCTTGGATTTTCATTCTATATACCAACGATAACCTAATAGAGATGTATTTCTTCTTTGATCCTCTTTGACGGGTTCGTTGTTGGTGGCAGTTCCTGACTGTCTGAGCCCCAGTGGTAACCGAAACAGCAGGAATCAAACTCTGGTCTTCTCTCTCAGACGAGAGGAGAACCCCAGGGTATGGCAGCCCGAAGACGTGTTGCTGCCAATACAATTGGTGGATTAGTGGCGGCACCTCAAAGGAGATAGGAACGTATCCAGCATTGGGATACGATTCCTAGTTCTGCCGTGAAAGGAACTCTACTACCCGATTCCTCGGGGTAGAGTTGACTCCACCATCCAACTCTCCGTGTATAAAGGCTCTTCCTACCAACAGAGGAAGACCCTTCTATCCCACGAAGAGTTCTGAGTTATCTGATTTACGCGTCAAAAGCGCATGAGCTCCCTGATGTTGATGTCAGAAGAACGTTCTTCACAGCGTCAAAATCGCCAATGCCGGTTCTGGAAAAGCTGCTCAGCCAAACTTCTGCAGAAACAACAAAGAAGAAGTGTTTTAAATCAGAAGTATTATCAGATGCGTATTAAACGCTAACTAAAAATAGATCAGCAAGGCTTTTACGCCGGTGATTCAACAAGGCTTTTTACGCCAGCAATCAGCAAGGCTTTTATGTCGATGATTCAACAAGGCTTTTACGCCGATGATTCAACAAGGCTTTTACGCCAGTGCTTCAACAAGGCTTTTACGCCAGTGCTTCAGCAAGGCTTTTACGCCAGTGCTTCAGCAAGGTTCTTTTTTCACCAGTGATTCAGCTAGGTCTTTTACGCCAGCAATTAGCAAGGTTTTTACGCCAGTATTTCAGTGAGTTTTTACGCTCGTCAAGAATTTACATTCATAAAGTAGATGTGTTCAACGAAAAATTCGAAAGACAGATATTTACTTACGATCAGATTTACCATTTGAGTCGAATGGTTTGGCTCTAATGGTGGTTGAATCTGCGTCTAAAGACTGGGCGTACAAAAGAACACTGTGGGAAAGCTCCGCCATTGTCACTTGTTGGACAACAACATTACAGAAAGTTATATTCAGTGGAATGAGTACGAGAATATGTGAAACATTCTTGGCTATTTATAAAGGCTGAAAAAACTTTTGGAAAGAGTATTTCGGGGGAAGATCCTATTTAAAGGCTCTCGTGACCACAAGACAGACGCCACGTGTTGGTTTGTTTCTCGGGAATGAACAACCATAGAAACAGTCAAAATAAAGTGTTGAACAGTTCTACCAACAGATGAGATAGTCACCAAAATTTTATTTTATAAAGGGGGAAGTGGACCCCTACATATAAGAGAGTCACAATACATGGAATTTTATTTCCCCTCTCCTTCGTTGGACTGACGAAGAGAGGCACCTAATTCACGCATGTTGTGAATCCCGGAGCGGCGCATCAGATTAAGAAACGCTTCGGCATCTCCTGGCCCTTCGTACGCAGTTGGAGGACCACCATCAATGTGACTAAAGACTACAAGAGTTACTCCAAAACACTCTAAAATGTTGCACGCTCGCTCGAAATCAAGCCTTGAGCTGGAAGCCTCTTCGTTATTAATCTCCTTCTTAGGCGCCATGTCACTATGGAGATGAATGACGAGAGTGAAGAATTTCTCCTTATTTATACGGTTAAATCAGCTCTTCATATTCCTCATTGGAAACGGTTCATTATAAATGCAAAACTCGGGGAAGCAAAAAGGCATTTGAGAGTTTCGAAAAAGGAAATTTATTGTGACAAATAAGTGTTGACCAACACTGTTGGAAATTACGCCGACTGTTGGACATCCCCGCTTTTACGCGGATGGCTGTTGCGTATCCCAAATTTTATGCTGGCAAGTCAAATCTTAATTTTTACGCTTCTGTTCAAAGTGTTTCAAATTTTGGAGATATTTGAAAACTTTGAAGGGGGTCTTGTAGGAGCGTAAAAAGTGCTTCAAAGCAAGAGTCATCTCACTCACAAATCATTGGTTTTCTACACCGAGCAAGAGCGGATAATCTCTTTTACGCCTAAGCAGGCTGATCATTTTACGCTTGGGTCCACACCGATGGTTTTACGCCAAGGACAGAGCAGCCACTTTTACGCTGGACAAAGCTGTCAAATCTCTCATTTAATGCAAACTCTGACATGAAGATATTAATGATGGCATTTACCACAGAATTCAATAGGATTTGTCTTATACAAAGACCATTGTTGTCGTTTACGGGGGATCGAGCTACTTTACGCTCACTATATGGTTTCTTTTACGCACGGAGTTCTACATGAGTTCTTACGCTCATAAAACAATGTGTGCGTAAAGTCTATTTGAGCCATTTTATGCTCAAGGTTATTCAATAACCACTTTACGCTGGAAACCTATGACAGAGCTATTTTACGCTCATCTTACTGCTTTACGCCTAGAGGATGTTGGAGCTATTTTACGCCCTATCCTTTCTGGCCAGTATGGAACGTGGTTTGCCTACATGGCCTTCATGCCATATATTTCGAAGAACGTATGTACATGCATCCTATTCTCGCTGAAATGATGGGATGCGTGTCAATGTATGCAAAGGATGACTCTGATCATGGGTGGCAGTTGTTAGCGTAAAGACAGATTTTGGTGTCTTTTTACGCACAGAAGCCCCAGTCTATAAATAGACTCATTTTTCTCAAAGAGAGAGACAGGGAGAGAACATGAGAGAATACAAAGATCAGGACTTCGAGATTGTGATCCTCCAGAGCATTGTTCTTCAACTTTTCTTTCAGAACAGAGTGAAGCAAAGCAGGAAAGCATTCGGCCTGGCCATCAGTGCCCAAGTGCGTCGATACCTTTCTGGTGACTTAGTTCTTCCAAGTTGTTCTACTTCAAGCAGTGATCTTCATCATCATCATATGGTCTAAGGAACAAAATAATCATTTACGAATCAGACTTCCATAGCAATACTTTTCCAGAATCAAACTTGTACTTCTTGTACTTTTTCTCGTTTTATTTTCAAAATCCAACCTCTTGTTTGGCAATTTTGTTAAGTGAAACAACCAGATCCCGAAGCCGAGACACAATCGGTCAAAGGAATCTTCTTCAAGATCCTTCTGGTCATCTTCCTACTTCTCATTCAGGAGATGATTCCTTCTCTGATTATGATGCATACAGTGAAAGTTTTGAACAGATAGTGTCTTCTACTGTACCTAGAGAAGTGACAGCATACGTTGTCACTGAAGACCCAGATGCTTCCAGTTCAGCAAATCAAGAACAATAAATAGCTGCACTGGAGGACAAGCTGAAGACCATAGCTGAAATGGTCGCAAGTATGTATTTTATAATCGTGGCCCAACATACAGTACCACCGACTGCACCTGCTACAAATCCAGAGATTATAGCGTCATCGGTGCCTGTCAATACAGGTCTGGGGGTAGTATCTCCTCAAATACCCCCTGTACAAATTCAACCCATACCCAGTCAGTTAGGAGCTGGGGGTAGCACCTACCATGCTGTTCCTCCTCCTAACACTCAGCCTGCTCCTTCTGCGTCATCGGAGGATGCTAATGAAGCTGTCAAACTCTTGCACACTCAATTCGAGGCCTTCAAAGAGAAGGACAACTTACAGAGATTGGGGATCAAACAACCCTATCCAGTCGAATGGAAGGAAGTCCCATTTCCTCCAAAGTACAAAATCCCTACAATTTTGCTGTTTGACGGCAGCATATCTCCAAGTCAGTTCATTAACCACTTTGAGGTAATGACTGTTCAACTTCAGCCAAATGACGCTCTTTTTACCAGGGTGTTCGTCGGCTGTTTAGCCGGTGTAGCATACGATTGGTACAGGAGCTTGCCCGATGGTTGTATCACCTCTTTCTCGGGTTTGAAACAAATCTTCTTAGAGCAATTCTACGAGGGAATCAACGATATGACCATGTCGTCCCTCAACAAGATCAAATAAAGACATAATGAAACCGCTGAAAGTTTTATTGAAATATTCTGCCGAGAAGCATTAAAGATGCCTCCTGGAACTCCGGCAGCTGTCACTATAGATACCTGCAAGGCAAATCTTTTGCCTATCATCAGCATGTGGACGGGGTCAACTCAATTTCAAGATTGGCCATCATTCATTGTCAATGCTAAAGCAGCTGAAGTTAGCACTGACAAATTCAAGCAGTTGGGGGTACACATGTCTAACCCCGACCGGGATGAACACCCGACAGCTGGTAGCGGTAATCGCCAGAATAACCACAAAGGTAAAGAAACTTTGAACATCAATCTGAAGAACACAGAATCTCTGGCTGTCAACGTAGCTCCACCTACGTCTGCTTCTATTCCTTCTGCCCCCTCCACCAAGGGAAACTCGTCCGAAAGTAGAGTACTCCTTTGACGAGAACGACACCTTGAGCATCTTCGATTGCTTAATCAAAAGCAATAAGCTCCAACTCCCAGACTCGAAGAAGCCCGACAAGGTCGGTAAGACTGATCATCCCAAATACTGTGTTTATCACAGGTTCATTGGGCATCCCACTCGAGCATGTTACGTGCTCAAAGGCAAAATTCAGGAGTTAGTCAATGTTGGTGTTGTCACTCTTCAACAAGATGAGAAGACTATTATCGCAAACATGGTCTCAGTACAGTTCGGTAACTTCCCTCCATAGATGGCACAACATGGTGTCATCCCTATCCCTAAGGCCACTCTTGAGATCGAGAATCTTCCTCTTCTACGGAGTGAAGGTCTCGTCCCCTTATCCCTTGATAATGGTGAGATTATGTCGATCCATCCGGACCTTGTTGCAGACTTCGAGGCTCCTTCTAAGCAAAAAGACCTCTTTAAGGGCAAAACAAAGATCTGCAATATGGTATCTTTTGACCCCATAGTTGAAGAGAAAATCCTGCTGGGTACCAGGTCAGGGAAAGCCTACCTACGGGAAGTTCCCGAAACTCAAGAAAACCCTGCTTCTTCTTCTGAGTCTGATCCAGTACAACCTGTCTCTGCTGAGGGCATCCCTGCTGTCTTCATCGGTTGTAGAACCCATTCCCCCTAAGCCGACAGCAGCCGATAAAGGCAAACAACAAGTCCGCTTCGACAAACCTTTGAAGAAGTCATCTCCTTCTGGACTTGAGAAGCCATACAACTTTGATATTTTGGCCCAACTAGCCAATACACCGGCCAGGCTATCAATCTTCGAGCTCTTGCGCCTCTCCAAAGAGACTCGAGAAACTCTGAGTGAAGCTCTCATGTAGGCGGAAACCTGTCTAACCCTTCTGAAGAAGCCGAAAACAAAGCATGTCTCTTGCCTCCAATGTCACAGTGTGTTGGAGTTAATTCCAAACATTACCTTCACACAGGATGATATGCTGATGGAAGATAATATGCATGACCGTCCTCTATACTATACAGGATACATCGACTCGATGAAGGTCGATCGTATTCTGATAGATCTCGGGTTCGCACTCAGTATCATGCCGAGGACATTGCTAGACGCACTGAAGATCCCAGTACATAGTCTTTCTAGCACAATTACTACCATCTTGGGGTTCAACCAAGGAAGAAGTGAGCCTTTGGGCAAGATTCGCCTAAAACTCCAAATTGGCAATCTTCGCACAAAGGTGACCTTCTACATTATAGATAACCATGGTTGCTCTTACAATGCTCTTTTGGGGAGACTATTTCTTTACGAACACAATATTGTTCCTTCAACTCTCCATCAATGTTTCAAGTATGTTGATGACAATAGAGAAGTTCAAAAAGAGGTTGCGGATCTCTACCCTTTCAAAAGTGTCGAAGCATATTGTAACGATGCTCGTATGTATAAAGATGGGTTCATGAAGGTAGTACTGGCTCTGGACACTGAAGAAGAACAAGAAGCAGTGCCTAATGACACCCTCATCATACCTGTTAAAGGGCATGTTTCTCGTCCTCAATCCTCACACCACTGGCTATTCACTTGCCAGTCCAGAAGCAACCAACTGATGGCGGTCAAAATCAAAGGGAGCTTACCTCTTCTGAGCCATTTGTTATCGACCTATGTCGTAACAAGGATAAAAGGCAGCTCACCTCTTCTGAGCCACTTGTTATTGATTTATCTCATAACAAGGATAAAAGGGAGCTCATCTCCTCTGAGCCGCTTGTTATTGACCTCCGTCGTAACAAGTCCAATCCTCCTCCACGTTCTTCTTCTCCCCCTCTTGTAATCAATCTGACCAAGTCTGCTAAGGCTAAAGGTCATATTGTAAATACGGATGTACAAATCAATGAAAAAGCATCTCCTTTCTAGTATACTGATGTCATTTATCATGCTAAGTGCTATTTGGATATGTTAGATAGCTTTTAGTCATTTACAATGGGAGTTGTACATTCTCTTCAAACAGAGGTCTTACTCGAACACCCAGATGATTCATATTTTGTTGTCCCTTCTCGAAAGAGAGGCGAAAGTCCAATACTTTTTAGTAAAGGACCAGAACAAAAATTCAGCTATACGGATGATAGCAAAAATAACGATATGGGACGTCTCCAACTCCGTCGTTATAGTCAACAATCAAAAGACATCATCCGAAAGATGGGTTATGACTTCAAGAATGGCCTCAACTACGGTAAGGGTAGAAGAACTCCTATCCGTACGGTTATTCCGGAAGGAAAATCAGAGATGAATTACAGCAGGACAAAAAGAGGTCTCGAATATGCTTCACCTCCGGTATTATCTCCAGAAGTCTCCGAATTCGATAGTAAGGAGCGCTCTAACTCTTCTGATTCCAGATCATGGGACTCTGACACTAGCATTGGTCAGGTTCATCGGCAGATCGTATCTTCTAACATGGTCTCCGTCGAACTTCCAGAAGGTTATGACGAAGATATCGAAAAAAGTCTTGAAACATATCCTTGGGCTCAACGAATGGATACCCAATGGGAACTTCGATTCGAACAACGAGAACCTCCTACCGAAGATCAATTGGTCCAAATTGACGTAGGAGAAAACGGGTCACCTCGTCCAATATTCATCAACAAGAACCTTTCCGAGGCGGATAAGCAAGAATTAATCCTTCTTATTCGAGAATACATTGATGTCTTCGCCTGGAGTTATGAAGACATGCCAGGTTTAGATCCCAACGTTGCTACTCACAAATTAAATATCTTGCCTAATGCAAAGCCAGTCAAACAACATTAAAGGCATTTCAAGCCAGAAATGATGGACGCTATTGATGATGAAGTCAAAAAGCTTATAGCTTGTGGCTTTATTCGAGAAGAACAACATCCAGATTGGGTAGCCAATGTTTTCCCAGTCTTGAAGAAAACTGGCAAAGTTCGAGTTTGTATTGACTTCCTGGATCTTAATGAAGCCTGTCCAAAAGACGAGTTTCCTCTCCCTATCACAGATGTCATGATCGACAATACTTGTGGGTTCGAAAGGATATCCTTCATGGATGGATTCTCCGGATACAATCAGATTCGGATGAATCCTGAAGATAAAAAAACACACTTCTTTCCGCACTCCTCGCGGAGTCTACTGCTATACCGTGATGCCATTTGGTCTCAAGAACGCTGGTGCAACTTACCAACGAGCTATGAGTACCATCTTTCGAGATCATCTACGCAAGACTGTCGAATGCTATGTGGACGATATTGCTGTCAAGAGTCGTCTAAAGGAAGATCACATCCAAGATTTGAGAACTATCTTCAATCTAATGCGCCAACATCAGCTGAAAATGAATCCCACCAAGTCATTCTTGGGTGTCTATAGTGGTAAATTTCTCGGCTTCGTCATTACCTCTAAAGGTATACACGTGGATCCCGAGAAGATCAAAGCCATTCAAGAGATGCGTTCTCCACGCAACCTAAAAGAGCTACGAGGATTCCAAGGTCGACTTGCGTACATTATGAGATTCATTTCAAATCTGTCTGGACGCTGCAGACCATTTACCCAGTTAATGAAGAAAGGTGTCTCTTTTATTTGGACTGAAGAATGTCAACGAGCATTTGACGACATAAAACAGTATCTCATGAACCCACCAGTCTTGGTGCCACCAATCTCGGCCATACCATTCTTAATGTATGTCCGTGCTATAGATCATTCATTGGGTGCTTTACTTGCCCAAAAGAACAAAGAAGGCCATGAACAAGCTATCTATTATCTCAGTCGTAATATGATTGGTGCCGAACACCGTTATAGTCCGGTCGAAAAAGAATGCTTAGCTCTTATGTTTGCTGTTCAAAAGACGAGACAATACATTATTGGCCAAACTATTCATGTCATATCCCGAGTTAATCCTCTTCGGGTACTGATGAAGAAACCCAGCACACTCAACTCTCGATTGGCTACATGGGCCATTCTGCTAGCCCAATATGACATGGTATATGTTCCATAAAAGTCTGTTAAAGGTCAAGCACTGACGGACTTCTTAGCGGCTCATCCTATTCCAGAGACATCTAAACTTTACGATGAAATTCCAGACGAGACATTGGAATCAAATATGATCTCCGAAGAATTTCCTACTTGGCATCTATTCTTTGACGGTACATCCAGGATCGGACCAAATGGTACCATTGTCGCAGGAGTTGGGGTTGTTCTTGTTTCTCCAGACGGGTCAACTATCCAAAGAGCCTATTCCCTAGATGAACCTTGCTCCAACAACGTGGCAGAATACAATGCTCTACTCATTGGCCTTCAAATAGCTAAACAACTAGACGTCGAATATCTTGAAGTCTATGGTGACTCCAAGCTGGTTGTTAACCAGGTTAGAGGAACCTATGAAGTTCGTCATCAAGATCTAGTGCCTTATCATGAAGCGGCAATCAGCATGGCTACATCATTCAAAGCCTTCTTCATCGAATATGTCCGCCGGACTTGTAATACTGAAGCAGATACTTTGGCCAATCTTGCAGCAGTCATAGCCATCCCTATCAAAAGACAGCAGGTGGTGGTTGTCTCTAATCGGGAATTGTTCTGCATCGAAAACAATCGTAATATTGAGTTCAGTAATCTTATTGAAGCCAATGTTATCAGTGAAGATTGGAGAGCTCCCTTCATCAATTTTGTAGTCCATGATATACTTCCTGAAGACCCCAAGGAGGCTACGAGTATTCGTCGACGATCTCTGCAATTCTACTATAATCAGACCACCAAGACTCTCTATCGACGGACTTATGACGGTCTTCTTTTACGCTGTCTTGCTGGTGATGAAGTGAAACAAGTATTGCGTAAAGCTCACGATGGTGTTTGCGGAGCACATCAACCCGGTCCTAAGCTACAAGATCGTATCCGACGCATGGGCTACTACTGGCCCTCTATGGTATCCGATGCCATTGAATATGCAAGGAAATGTCGAGCTTGTCAATCCATGCAGATTTCATTCATCAATCGTCAGAATTCCTTCATCCGACTGCTGCTTCCTGGCCTTTCGAAGCTTGGGACATGGATATTATAGGTCCCATCAATCCTCCTTCTTTTAAGGGACATCGGTTTATACTTGCCATAACGGATTATTTCTCCAAGTGGGCCGAAGCTATACCTTTGGCTGAAGTCAAAACCAGCAGCGTCATCAACTTTGTCAAACATCATGTCATCTATAGATTTGGTGTATCTCGACGAATCATTCATGACAATGGACCTTAATTTATCAGCCAGAAGTTTACAAGATTCTGCGATGATCACCGGATTGACAATGTCGCTTCGACAGCCTACAATCCTGCTGCTAATGGCTTGGCTGAAGCCTTCAACAAAACTATCATCAAGCTCCTTAAGAAGTTTGTGTCTACTAACAAACGAAATTAGAGTGAAAAGCTTGGAGAATGTCTTTGGGCCTATCGTACTACGGTCCGCAACCCCACAGGCTGTACACCTTTCTCTTTAGTGTATGGCTGCGAAGCAGTTCTACCCCTGGAACTTCAAATTCCGTCCTTAAGGATTGCCATCGCTAATGAGCTGACAACGGAAAACAATGATATTCTTTGACTTTAGGAATTGGAGGCGCTTGACGAGAAGCGGCTATTGGCTCAACAGCATATTGAGTTATACCAAGCCCGTATCTCGAAGACTTTCAACCGTAAAGTTAAAGTCAGAGCCTTTCAGAAAGGAGAGCTCGTCCTAACAGTCAGACGTCCCATGACTATGACTCATATGAGCAAAGGCAAGTTCGATACGAAGTGGGAAGGGCCTTACATTGTGAGCAAAGTCTTTTCAAATAGAGCCTATCAACTCTCAGAGCTGGACGGTCGAGTTGCTATGATGCCTATCAATGGCAAATTCCTTAAGAAATACTATGAATGAATGTAACAAGGATTTTATGTAAATACAACAAGATAGTGCATAAATAAAGTTTGATTTTATTTCATCATGAATGAAGTTACATAAATATCAAGGACGAGAATCACTATCGTCCTTTTTATAGACAGGACGAGGACCACTGCCGTCCTTCTCAAAAATAAAGTCAGCAAAAGAGCCGAGAACATCCTTACTCGAACCCACCAGGAACTTGCAAGCAGCCATCCTCATGGCCTCCTCTTCTTCAGTCTTCCCTGGTTCAACCAGGAAGTCCAGGATATCCTACGGTGACTGGGATGCAGACGAACTTTCACCTGCCTTCGTCTGCTTTGGCTGAGTCGGTTCGGCAGGACGTTCTTCAGTGCCCGCTTCAACCTTCGGGGTGATCTCAGTCTTCTTGGATGCATCTCCAGACGACATCTTTATGTTGAAAAGTGAAAGTGATCATTCCATCTAATTTTCTGTTCTATTTATAGACAGAGATTCGTGAAACAACGAAGCGACACATTCATCTGACGGTTCGCCTGTTCATCACATTCATCTGACGGTTCGCCCGTTCATCACATTCATCCGACGGTTCACCCATTCATCCAATTCTTCTGACGGTTCGCCCGTTCATTACATTCATCCGACGGTTCGCCCGTTCACTATATTCATCCGACGGTTCGTCCGTTCATTACATCCATCCGACGGTTCACCCGTTCATTACATTCATCTGACGGTTCGCCCATTCACTATATTTATCTAACGGTTCACCCGTTCATTACATTCATCTGACGGTTCACCCGTTTATTACATTCATTTGACGGTTCGCCCGTTCATTACATTCATCCGACGGTTCACCCGTTCATCCCATTCATTCGACGGTTCGTCCGTTCATTACATTCATCCGACGGTTCACCAGTTCATCCATTCATCCGACGGTTCGCCCGTTCATTACATTCATCTGACGGTTCATCCTCTCATTCCAATGATTCATTTCGTTCATATATTTTGACGACTTATACGTTCAATCATATCAGCAACTTGTCATCTTTGATTAAGTTGTCTACTGAAATAATGATATTCAACAAATTATATTCTGCCATGTCCACATTACCTCTGAGCAGATATAATGAATATAATTATTTTCTAAATCAAGAAATATATCATGTCCCGGACCTCTGAATATATTTTCTATCACTATTATTTATATTTGAATAAGATATGCAATAAATAATAGAGCCACAAAGAAAATGTCTTTTTATTGATCAAAATTAAAAGGCATTACAAAAAAATATGTCACAAAACAGAAGATACAAAAATTCTTTCTATTCAGCTGGTGGGGTCATCAAACTAGCCATCTGCTGCTTTAAAGTTTGAAGTCGCTCCTCTCGAGAATCTATCACCCGCCTTCTAGCTTCCTCCATTCCAGAATTATCATCAAAAGTCGGTAAGGTTACTAGTCGGCGGGAGATTTCAGCTTGATGAGTCCTGACATACTCATTTCTTTCGTGGGTCAGAATGTCCAGTTGCTGGACTGCAGCTTGATGTTGAGTAGTCTCTTCTTCCAGAGCAAGTTGAACAATTCTCAACTCTTCTTGAAGTCGATCGAACTCTGCTTTCAGCTCAGCAACTTTCTTTTCCTTCTCTCCAGCAGCAGATGTAATTATTTCCATCTGAGAGTTATACTCTGAAGACTTGGCAGCAAAAGTATCCAAGAAAACCTGGAAATCAGCTTTGGTAACTGCAGCCTCTCGAGACATCCTCTCAAACTCAACATGAACCAAGGACTCTACCTCTCCCCGATTGAGATCTTTGTAGATCTTAACTGATTCTTCCAGCTCATCCAATGTGTTCAAGGTAAGCAGCTTGCGCTTCATCACCTTGACTTCGGATGGCAGCGATCAGATAAGAGGTTGGACCTCTAACAGTGATGAAACTAATATCTTCTTTCTCCATTACCCTTTCTACTAAGGGTCCTAATGAATTGAAGAAAAGGTTGGTGAAAGAACCAATTATAAATCTGTTAGTAGCTATAGCACCGGGTGTAGCAGCTACTCCCATGGACGTTGAAGCAGCAGGTGCCTGTACAGACGGAAGTTCGGCAGCATGAACTGTAGTCTCTTTGGACAAGGGAGCCATGGTAGAGCTGGTTGCTCCTCCCAGATGTTCCTCTGCGAAATTAAATAAACCCCATCAGTTTGCTGTCATTAGCAACTATCAAAAAGGATCAAAAGTAAGGGCAATCCTACTATTGCTGGGACCAGTGACAAGTTTGTCATCTACTGACATGGGTTGTAGCCTCGCGGAAGTAGCTTCAAACATTACTGCCTGGCTACTACCCTCTTCAGAGCCGCCTGATAAGTGACGGCTACTGCTGGCTATCTCCTTTATTTGCACTATATCAGAGCATATTGGAGGAATCGGAGAAACTTGAATTTCTGCATGGATAAAAATTAAGATGTCAGCCATTTAAATCCATAAAAGAGGGTATTAATATCAGTCAAAACCAATACCTCCTTGATGGGTGATAGTAGCTCCTTCCGGTGCTACTTCTTTAACCACATTCTTATCTGGGGATGCATGTACATCAGCATCTTCTTCTGGATTCAGAGTGTTATCAACAGCCTATGATGATGTATCTTCATCACTTGCACTCTCTTCTTGTGCTTTTTCACTATCAGTTGCGGCAACTGGATCTACATCTTTGTGGAAGCCAAAGTCACAATCGTCCAGTGCCTCAATCATTAACTTATCTTCTTCGGCACGTAGTGATCGAGGAGAAGCTGGAAGGTGGTTGGTTTCTGTTTCTGGCTCATTTGGCTTCGTAGCCTCATCTGCTGTCTCCGCAATATCCTTCCTGGTCTCTACAACCTCGTCCCTTCTCTCTGGACTAAAAGTTTCCTGCCTGGGTTCAAGGGCAGGTGTAGGAGACGACATCATGACTCCGGCAACAGCACTAGTCACGACCGATGACAGGATAGGTCTTGGAGGAGTGGCCACTTTCCTCCTGAAAACTATCTTCTTTCTGCGTAAAGGTCTCTCTGGACTCTCTGCATCTACAACATCTACTTGCCTTTGAAGAGATGTCGGAGTTGTCGCATCTTCTCTCTGAGTCGACTCAGCATGCTGCCGAGATTGCGACATGGTGGTGACCCTTTCTGAAGATTCTAAGACAATCTTCCTCTTAGCAACTGGAGAAGAGGGTTCTTCCGCCTTTCTTTTCTTCCTCTCC
This sequence comes from Iris pallida, assembly GCA_029216955.1. NCBI lineage: Eukaryota > Viridiplantae > Streptophyta > Magnoliopsida > Asparagales > Iridaceae > Iris > Iris pallida. Next base: position 7,663,730 of record JANAVB010027998.1, on the reverse strand, counting down.
TTGATTGGAGATCTGACGACCTTCAAAGAGATGTGCAGTGGCTCGTTGACTTCTTCAGGGAAGTTGGCTTCCCTTGAAGCTTCCAACGGTGCATCAACTGGCTCATCCTCTTCATCATTACCAGGACCAACACAACAGATGCTCCCTTCTTTAATCGAGCCGCAGTCGCAAAACTGTCTACTAGACTAAAGTTCTCAGCAAAAGTGTTCGCCGATGTGTAGAAGAGTGAATATGTATACAGCATACGAGGACCATGATCGCTCTTTAGCGGCATTGAGAACATCGTCCTCGTGTCCCGAGCATTATAGTAAGTCCAAGCCCGGGCTCCATCGATCAGATAACCTTTTTCCTGTAGGCACGTTATGGCGTTGCCTACGTGGAATTGATCATAGCCGAATTGGCGTGCAAAATAGCTCGGGAGATAAGGCTCCAGGTAGCATTCATCTTCAAATCGGTACACTAAGTGAGATGGCCTGATCGTCTTCAAACAGTTGAAAATTGTGTTGCCAAGAGGCTGTGCCCTCCCAGAATCGACAAGGTTGGTGGACATATGCTCGTAACCAGCTGGAAAGAGAACACAATAGAAGTTCCATCCCTTTCTGAGATTTAGAGCGCGTCTGCAATCTCTTAAAGTGGTGTATATCCACTTGCTTTTGGAGAATCTCCTCAAGAAGCTACCGCTCACCGCTCCCATATCGGGGTTCATCAGTGAAGGATAGTGCAGAAGCAGCCATCCGAACAGATATGTGTATGGTAGCTCTAGCCGAGGAAAGCTTCCTTTCTCGCCCTTTCCTCGAAGCATCTGATCGACAAAAAGGCGGAGGCCAGCATTCACTCTGCAAGTCATCGCTGACAATAGATCCATCCGGTAGCCGAAGAGATAACCAGGTCCTCAGAGGGACGTAACAAGATACACAAAGAACATACCATAATAAACTGAATATATAATATGTCACAAACCGAAATAAGTGACAAGACGACAATAAGGTAATCTAACCGTACTACAGTATTTATGCAGTTAAGAACAAACCTCCAACACATGGGCACTCTGGCTCAGTAGCAGTAATCTCAGGTATGGCCCATCAGGATACCAGGGACCTCAAAGCATAATATTCATCGAATGTCAGAGGCCAGCAGTAAATCAGTATCAGGATCCAGGACCATATCTCCTGCGGAGATAACCGGCAATAGGGAAGTGCATACTTGGCCCATACGTCAAGAAATTATTCTTTCCACCCAATGCCTAACAGAGTCACATCCATGTCTCATAAACCTCTACTAACTGCTAAGTCTCCTAACATGCCTCTATTAGCAATTAGCCCTATCGCATGCGCATGGAGGATCAGCCCACACACAAGAACCTCTACATGCTACTTATCTCACACATCCTCGTGGAACAACTGTGTCAAGGTATATGCGATATACTACAGACGGTAGTCTCTTAACTCTAAGTCCATATGCAGTCAAAGGATAATAACAAAGTATATCTAATATCACTGAGCACACAGTAAATCAGGAACGGTAAAAACTGAAAATAAATGAACAGTGATATGTAATAATATGCAACTAAATATAAACAGTATAATGGCAAGGTATCTTGCCTGAGGTTATGTGCAAAAGAGAATAATCCAGTAGCTCGAACAGACAAATAAACGAAGCAAGAAAAGCCAAATCCTGCAGATGACTCCGGATGCTGTAACAAACATCACGAACAAGTTTGGAATATAAGATATGCCTAGAAAACGCCTGTCCAAAAGTTAAATTCTGGAACAGGGGCAAAATCGTAATTTCAGGTCAAAACGATGTCCGCCGTTGGACCCGCTTTGCACTGAAATGCGTGCCAATATCTATGATTTCTAAAATCGTCAAACTACATGTCCACAGATTTGTTTTGATGAGGCGAACCCAACGGTATGTCCAATTTTGGATTCCGGTGGGCTGTGCACAAAATCGCCCGTTGAGTGGGATTATGGGCCCACCAAAATAGCGTCCCGATCAACGGTCTCAGAATCGGACCAAACTTGGCTCACAAGACCAGAAAAATAATTCGAGTCCAATGGCGCAAGTTTCATCGCGATATGATGAGCGTGCACAAAGTTGCGACTTAATTTACAAAGGATCGATACGGGGGTATCTCGACGGATACGTATTGATTTCGTCGCGCACATGCAACAAAATCGGGTTCCGTCAGTTCCCACACGTCGACAACATCCATACGCGTTTTTTGATACGTATAGTGTGCGACCACTTCGCCCGGTTTGTTGGGACGGGCGCCGTATCGGGGTATTTTTCTACTTTTTGAAAACAGAATTTATAATTTTTCAGAAAAATTTAACAACGTGTAACTTTCTACATACTAGATGAAAAGTGAATCCAGAATGTGCGTTACAATCTCGGTTATGTTGTCTTTGACTGTCTTTAATTAGTTTTTACGAAAGTTTAATGGACAACGAGAAAAGTGGCCGACAAGTTGGTATTTTGAAACAGTTTTTAATATTCAGAAAAGTGGGTTTTTCTCCAACTTCGTCTCGATTCAGAAAAGTAGGGGATCTTGAAGAGGGTCATGTGGGCTTTCTATACAAATTTACGGATCTAAAAACGGATTTAAAATGAGGGAGATATCGAACGGGGAAGTAGGATACCTTAAAGTGGGAATCTGTTGTTTTATTGTTGTTGTTGTCGTTGATGATGTTGCCGCTGCTGTCGCTCCGACGAGGCTGGACACGCACTCCGAGAAGAGGGAGGAGGATGGAGGAGAGAGGAGGAAGAAGATGGAAGGAAGAAAACATTAGGGTTTTCTTAAACTTATATGTGTATAACCTATATCTATATAAGGTTGGGAGGGGAAACAATGGGTCGGCCTAAGTAGCTTGCTGCTACAAATATCCCTTTGTAGTGGGGGCGCAGGATGTAGCTACTGCTTTAATTTGTAGTTGGGGTGGTCGGTCCCACCCCATTGGGCCGACCACTCCATGATTTTGTTCTCTTTTTCTTCTTTTTCTTTTATCTTTATCTTTCTATATATATCCATATATATATGTATATGTATATATCCAAAAAATCTATTTAAATCCAAATAACACTTTAAATGTCACATATCCAAGTATTTAATATATTTAAATATATCTAGATATATATAAAATTCAAATCACAATAAATCAACTAAAAATAATAATAATATCTCGATAGAATAATCATGTTTATTAAATCTTTGCAAAATAAATTTTAATAATAATAAATTAATAAAATCTTTCCAATGGGCGAACTTATACCGCACACCCTTATCCGGGTCCAAAAAATTGTACAAATATTGCACGATATTATTTAATAATAAAATACCAATAATAGTACGAATAATTAAATAATTAGAAATTACACATAAAATTCTAAAATAATTTAGAAAATATTTGTATATACATAAAATATGCCTACATGGCCACATTTGGTCACACTACATGCTTACATGGGCTTAAATTGGTTCGGGACTAATTCGGACTGGTTTGGACAAACCAGTTATCTAAAATGCAATATATAAAATAATATCTAAATAAAATATTTTAAATGCGTTATTTCACAACTCGGCCTGGTTTTCCTAGTTCGGACCGAACTATGGCTAGGCCTCCCACGACATGGTTAATATGCTGGTCAAAGCACACTGCTACATCTTTCGTGCTAAAATTCATGGTCGTCTTATGCTCCAAAAATTCAACAATGGCTAAGGTCATTTTAAAAAAATAAATAAAACCATAAATTATATAAATTAATTTTAAGTCTAATAAAATAATTAAAAAAAATACTATAAAAAATAGGGGTTTTACATCCTACCCAACTTACAAGAATTTCGTCCACGAAATTTAGGATTAATAGGGTAGATAGGGTTGAGGGATAGGAAGAGTTCGTTAATACCAAAATGCAATTAGATTTAGGAGGAGGCGATAAAACGGCGTTCAACACCACCATGCAATAGGAAATTGTGGAGTCGATATATACAAAAATATATCATGGTTATGGAATTGAATAAGGGTTGCCAGTGATGGTAGCAAAATTTCGATAATCCAATTTGGAAAGTAATAAGGAATTGAGTAGATCAAAGAGAATAATTTAGACATTTGGGAGATGTGGTTCCTAGAGAGAAACTTGAGACTAATCGCCTCGATTGAGAGTTTGATTTAAGTGAATGATTAGAATCATTCTCGAGTGCTCAAGAACAATTGGAAGGACACGATAATAATTCTAGGGTTGAGAAATGAGGAGTAGTTAAAGGCGAGGATATAGCCACATGAGTCGGTCGGTGGCTATCTACATTTGTGTATAATTGACCGATTGGGAAACCAAAGATGATACCTTGAGTCTATCTTAGCAAGTACAGTGTCTTGTCTTTCCAAATTAAGTAAAAGACAAGAACAACAAAGGTTTCAAAGACGGTATCATATATTGAGTATGAATTGCGGGGGTTCATAGGCGGCAAAAATAATTCAAAAGAGAGTTGTCAAGGCGGTCGCTGATGGGAATCTAAGGCAAGTTTTACTATGTCTCCATCCGCATAGAATAAGTTATGATAAGCGAACCAAAGTGCAATAGGTTGATTAGACCATCATGCACCGGCTCTGATTAGACAATATGTTAGTGGGTGCACCCAATAAAATATGTCATGATCAAGCTTGATAACGAAATAAGCTTGCAAAACTGAAGCTACATTAGCAGCATGGGATAGTCAAAATATGTGCAAGGGAGGTACCGATGAAGGAAATTAAATAGTCCCGGATCTTTTAAAATCAAGGCTTGCCCGAAGTGTGGGCCTATACAGTTGTCCTAGTGTTTCTTTATTTATGGCTTGGTAGACTAGATAAGGTAGGGTCCTCTAAATTTATAGCCGTGAACTTACCAATGTGGTTCACAAGAAAAAAGATTTGTTAGGTGGTGAGGTATTCTACCCAACTTACAAGAGTTAAACTAATAGTATCATGGGACAATGGGTCAAGCAATCAAGATAAAGTACAAATTTAAGCATTTAAGAAATTTAGTAGAACACAATCACATATTGGGTCGAAAGAATTGAGTCGAGGTGGAATCCCTATCCGTGGTCGAAAACATATCGGTATCATGGTAAAGATTTTAGTTTGGCCATTTTGACCATAAGGTCATATCAAGAAATAAAGTACAAGGAGATGGGTTTCGGTGGGACATGATATGTCTACAGGAAGGTGGGCTCGTTTAGGTCTTACATATAAAATTTGTTGGAAGGAAAAGTCTAGTATTGTGCTCCAAATATCCAAGTCATGGTAAGGGATGCCAAAATATCTAAAATAGAAAGTGGGAGTTCACGAGGTGATAATTAATGCACAAAATAAAGAAGGTCAAGTTAAAGCATGAAATAAAATTAATTAAAGAATCCAGTAAAAATAGTTTAGGAACACAATTTCGGAGAGAAAATAGTCTTCTAGATGAATACAGTTAAGGAACCATTAGATCATTATTCAAATTGCAAGTAGGTTAGAAGGTCGCAATTAAAAGATCTAGAATTGAAGGAAGGTCGAGTAAGTCGAGGTGGAAATACAGTCACATAGCTGGGTAGATGACTAACAACACTTGTGTATATACTACTATCATGGTCATAAGTGACATGGCAATTAGTGTGGAATACTTCTAACTCATTAGGGCTACCTTTGTGGCCTACCATTAATATTTCAACTCGAGTTTCCTCCAAAAAGTTTCAAAAATAAACCTTCAAAAATAAACCACCAAAATTTGTATTCACTCCAAGCCGTTCAAATTCATCATAAAAATTTAAATCACTCTCATAAATCTCAAAGCAAAATTTTATCACGTTACTACTAACCTTTTCCAAAATTAACGTTTAAATTCAACTATTTAACTCAAGAGTTCATAATTTACGAATACATAAAAATTTCACAATCAATCAAAAATTTAATCACTCTGAAATTTTCAAATAACTCATAATAAAATTCTTAGCATATTAAAAGCAATAATAAAAAAAATTAAGCTCAATGCTCTCATCAATTTTAACTTATATTCATGCTAAGTTATTCAACAAAATCAAAACTTTTAAAAGGGTAGCTTCCTTTAATCAATCAAAATAACTTTCCATCACATCCTTCGAAATTCTCTCAAAAATTTTAATATTAGCAATATCCCTCATTAAACTAAATTTTCAAATAACCTTTATCAGTCAAAATTCTTTTTACCAAAAATCTAAATAGATTTGTAAATCCTCAATCATAGGACACCATTTAAAATAAAAATTTCTCAAAAATCGTTTTCATAACGGTCAAATATTTTATACCAAATTTTACCGTCATTACTTCCACTTAAAATTCAAAATTTACTAAACACGAAAATCGCAAGTTGTACAACTCAAATTTAAATAATTCCTATGGTTATTTTTAAAAGCTAAGATCATTTTCAAACCAAATTTATAACTGTTCAAAGGCGTATAACTATAATACAATAATCATAAACATCAAAAATTGAAAATCAAATACATTTTATATTTGTTCAAAGATGTATATCTATTACCCAAAACTCATAAATATCACAACTCGAAAAGCAAATCAATTTTATACTTGTGCAAAGAATTATAACTATAACCCAATAAATCATAAATATTAAATCTCAAAAAGACAATCAATTTTTTAAACCAAGTATAAAATCCTATAAATCCTCTGATTTTTACTATTTAGAAATCTCAAGGTAAAAACTTTCCGTGGTAATATCCTACTTTACCAATTACTAATCATTAAATCATATAAAAAAAATTAACTCAATTAGTGTGAAACCCTTATCTCGTAATTAATTATTAGTAGTGATTTAGTATTAATATTTGTGTTTCTAGAATTATTAATATTACTATGAAATATTATTGAGTGGAAAGTAATTTCAAAATTATTATAACTTGGCTTTTTGATTTTCGGACCCAGACCCAAGTCCGAGCCCAGACCCAGGCCCGAGCCCTTTCCTTCTATTTTTTTCTGATTCTGGATTAATCTGTTTATAAAAAATATATATATATATATATATATATATATATATATATATAAAATATATATTTTTTAATAAATAAAATGCTTGGTCTTAGGTACCCTAGGAATTGGTAAACTATTCCTAATTTCCTCTAACATTTTTCTCTCCACCACACGTTTTCCCCACGTAACCCCCACTCCTCTACTCCCACTCTCCCCCACTCTCTCCCGTACCCAACTACTCACGAGCTCTTCTTTAGAGGAGAACTAAATTCCTCAACTCTCTCTCTCTCTCTCCCCCACCTCACAGAACCCTCTTCTCTCTGGTTCACATCTCCTCCCATCTCCTTCCTGGAGAAAAACCCTAACCCTACCCGAGCAAACCCTCCGACGCGCGTGTATTCTCCCGAGGCTGCACCCCCGCGGCCGAGCTCCCCTCCGGCGATCTCCCTTCTCCCCGGCGTAGTCTCTCCCGCCGACCGCGCTCACTCCGCGGCCGAGCCTCCCTCTGCGCGGCCGTTCCCGCGCCACCGCACGACTTCCCCGGCGGAGCCAGCGTCGGCGCCCCTTCCTCGCGACTCCGGCGATCTCCGCCCGCGGCCCCCTCTCCCGTGGGCGACCCCTTTTTTCCGTGCCATCTCCGGCGCACCGCCGTTCCGGCCGTCCGCGCCCCTCCCGCGGGTCCAGCGCTCTCCGGCGCCTTCCTCGGCGAACCCGAGCCGATCCGTGGCCGTCCGTGCCCGGTCCAGCACCTACCCGTGCCCTGGCTTGCTGTCCAGCACTTCCGCATGTGGATTTGGCGCTGCCCGATCCGCTGCCCAGTGCTTCCCGTTTTGCGTTCTTCTGTTCGGCTCCTTCGCGAATCCCCAAGTTATCCCGCGGCTCACCGACCAACGGATATTTGGTAATTCCTGTTAATCACAGTAGTTCGTCCCTCCCGTAGAGTCCATGATGAGAATCGGTCCCCGGTTTCCCTTTGGGAAATCCGGTTAGCTGCGTATTTTATTCGGTTAGCTGCGGTAGCATATTTCTGTGATTATTATCTGCTGGGTTTGTGTGGTTTGGTTTGATTGTGGGATTCCCGGGTATTTCGAGAAGTTTGGTTGTTTGGGAATTATTTCTGGTGGCTTGGAAAATATTTTGGTGGATATATTTGCGGGATTATTATTGGGTTGGAATAATTGCAGGTTTCTGTGGCGCATTTTCCAGTTTTGGGTTGTCCCGAAATAGAGGAAATGCTACCCAAATTTTTACAAAACTATATTTATTTTGATTTCAAAATCGGTTTTCGAAAATGAATTTTAAAACTGATTTTCGGGCGACGACCGTACCGGTCTGTGGGCCCCGGCAAAATGCAAACGCTCCGGTCCGACCGAACGTTGTGGTATTAGCTGGATTTTGATGATGGACCGAGTCTGAGACTCTTAGCATTTATTTTAAATTATTTTATTTAATATTTAGGCTATTTAATATAGTTATTTATTTACTGCACTTTATTTAGTAATTAAATCATTTTTTTCTTATTTGATGTAAAAGATAATTGTACCGGGCATAAGCCCACTCTAGGATGTTTAGCTGTGCCCTTGTATTGTGTAGCGTAGATTTTTATCTTATTTTCTGGGTGGATGTGATCTTGGGTGGTTTTTGATTAGACGTTTAAATCGTAACTAGAGCGTAATCTATTCTCGTTTATGATTAATTAATAATTAATTAAAATGGATAAAATATTAGTAAATAACTAGTTCACGATTTATCACTAAAAGAAACTATATTTTTATAAATATATTACAAAAACCACAAAGTTTTCCAAAGTTAATTGTTTCTCGTGTTATTTCTAAATAATCCAATTAACCGGCTTAATCAAACGCACGTAGTTGCGACGTAAACGTTAGCTGTAGATTAATACAACTTAAAACATGACTAGGACATGACTACTAGAGATTGCAACTAGCACACTTAGCCTGGTTATTCAAGGTTCTAAGTCGAGTTCTCAATTGTAGGAACTCGAAGTTACAACTGACGTTCCTCCTCGGTACCGACTCGTCTTTCCAGTCATTCTAATACAAGGCAAGTTTCGAACTGTGTATTCCTGTATTTTATTTAGTAAAGTTAAGCTGCATGTTAAACCACACTGCTGGCACGGAACTCTACCGACTGTTACTGTTACTGAATCTGGGACTGGGGAAATAGTGTAGACGTTTATGACCAAAGCCCCTACTGAACTGACTGTGTTAGCTTACCCCTCTCACACACGGGGATAAGCCATATCGTATCGCTAGGATACTACTGATCAACCCAAGCCGGTCATAGACGTTTGCATATTCAAAACACACTGAACTGTTTTAAACTGCTGAAAATTGTTATTTTAAACTGTTTATCCTGCACTTTCCAATTACTATTTAAGATATAAGATGCATACTTCATTCTTGCTCCCTCCTGACTGGAGACAACATTTTAGGTAACACTGAGGATGACGAGCTATTCTATAATGGCTATTATGACCCGGTCCTCTACCCTGCAACGGTACCAGAGCCGTCTCTGGAGGACGCTGATCCTGGGACTGCTGAACCTGATGCTTAGATAGTTTCCCTTTCTGTATTTTCTTTTATTTGGAGTTTGTAGTTTTCTTTCTGCATTTCCCTTCCAGTTGTATTTCTGAATTTTTATTAAACAAAGTTTCAATTTCGAATAGAACAGTTGTGACAAATGTTATTGTGTTGTTGTGAATACCTGCAATGGAACAGCTTACTGCCGCCGTCTCACCACGGTGCAGGCTGGGCATGGTCCGGTTCGACCCATTAACTTGGGATCGGGTCGTGACATATTTTCAGTGGTGGCCCATGCAGGTCCACAACAATAACAACTTAGTAAAACATATCTAGAAACAATTAGAACACTAGAACATTGATTTGTCACGACATAGGTCCGATTCATATATAAATAAATATTTTTGCTTGATTATAGACCGGTAGGCTACCTTGCTTATGTGTGTGTCCTAAACCTTCCTAAGAATGACCATACACCAAATCTTGCTGGCAATGAGGTGTCATCTCCGGATCATACCCCAAGCCCAGGGTCCTTTCCCTCGCGGCTGTTTGACCGTTCCCTTAGTGCACCCAGTGAAGTTTTCCCTACACTGGCGACTCCTACCTCATCTCCAACTGAGTTGCATTCCCTGGTGGATTATTCATTTTGTTGCTCCACCAGTACCAGCAATCATCTTCCAAATGGTTATTTTATTTTAAGAAATCCTAGAGTTCCAGAAAGTTCAAGGTGAAGCCCAGCGGGAACAGAAGAATATCACGAGGGAAGACATGAAGAACGTCATGATGTAGCCTTAGATATCCCCAACCAAGTTAGAGCAGAACTTTTGTCCTAGGAAGGATACCCTTGAATCTAGAAGATATTTGGGTCCCATCAAGTACCCTACTTTCCGGCAGCCTTGTCATGGGCTTGTAACTATTGCAAGAGGCCTGGTCATCAGACCGTTAGTTGCCGCAAGAGATTGGGACAATATTTGGCATGTGGATCTACTGAACATCGGGTAAAGGACTGCCCCTTATTTTTCTATCAAACCAGAGCCCATAATCCAGCAACACCTGTTAGGCCACAACCTAGGGACTCTCTTCCTATCCAGCAGACCCTGTCCTTTACAATAAGGCATGATGCATACTCGAGGTTCATAGAAAAGGAAGCAATTGGAGACTGCTCATGCAAGAGCCAGAACCATGAAGAATAATACCTAGAACCGCTGAATAGCATCATCTTTTGGAAGTTGTAACAGGATGTCCTTAGATCAATCATAAGAGTTTTGCTGTAATTCTCCACATGAATAGAAGTTTTGTTACACCCTTATGGCAGATATTTTTCCTGATAGTCTCCCCGGATTATCCCAGATCTAGACATAGGATTCACCCTTGATTTAGTCCCTGGCTCTTTCCCTATTTCTAAAGGATGGTACAGAGTCAACCCGAAGGTGGCCAAGAAGATGAAGGACCAGATCAATGAAGGCTCTAGGATTTATCAGAGTGGAACTTTACCTTAGGGAGTATCTATCTTGTTTGTGCCCCAGAAGGTTGGAACAAACGGATGTGCATCAATTACCAGACACTAAAGAACAAGTACTTTCTGCCCGGATCGAGGATGTTTTGATCTGGTTGTGTGGAGTTAAGGTGTTTCGAAGTTTGACTTAAGATTTGACTACCATCAAATCAAAGTCAGGAAAGAGGACATTTCTAAGACGGCGTTCAAACACCAAGTATGGGTAATTTTCTTTGGTCAGGACGTTAGACTGACAAATGCTCCTGCTGTGTTCATGAATTTCATGAACAGAGATTTTTCATGAGTATTTGAATCAGTTTATCTTCTCCATAGATAACATTCTGATATATTTGAAGACTGAAGAAGAGCATGAAGAACACCTGAGGAAGTTTTGGAAACTTTGAGGAAAAGAAGTTTTATGGTAATTATCTGAACGTAGATTTTTGACAAAGGTGGACTTTTGGCCATGTTGTCAAGAGAAGAAATTTCGATGGAAGATAGCTGTTGTTGAAAAGTGGTACACCCCAAGTTCAATTCGGAAGATTCTTGAACTTGGCCGGCTACTGTCAGAAGTTCGTGAAGGATTTCGCCAAGATTGCTGAGCCGATGACGAAGCTCACTTGGAAGAATGAAGAGTTCATCTGAACGAAAGTTTGCCAGGCGGCATTGAGGAGCTGAAGAAGAGACTTACCACTACACCAATCCTTGCGCTACCCGCAGGAACCGGTGGGTTCTCAATTTACAGTAATGCCTCTGGAAAAGGACTGGGTTACGTTCTTCAACAACATGGGAAAGTATCGCTTACACATGTAGGCAACTACAGACTCATGAGAAGAATCATCCCACACATAATTTGAATTGCTTTGAAGCTTTGGAAGCATGATTTTTATGGAAAGGGAGTGAAAATATATACGGACTACAAAAGTCTGAAATATGTCTCCACTCGGAAAGGGCTGAATGTTAGACTGAGAAGATGGCTGAAGCAGATGAAGGATTTCGACATCAACCTGCAGTACCATTCAGGTAAGGCTAATATGGTCGCTGATGCACTTGGTCAATACTGATGGCGAAGTTCTTAACCAAGGACTAGCACCTGCTAGAAGACATCGAGAAGTTTGGACTGGAGGTTATACTACCTGGAGATAGAAGGACGGAGCTGGATGCTGATTCAGTATTGATGAAGTTCGAGGCTGAGGGACAAAATCAAGAGAACGTAGTTCCAAAACAAGGCACTTTGCAGGCTTAGAGATCAAGTGTTGGCAGGAACACTCGAGGGTTTTTAAATTGATCAGCATTGGAACTCTGAAGAATGGTGCGAGACTTTGCGTATCGGCTGACAAACATAGGAACGAGTTGATAAAAGAAATGCACCAGTCGCAGTATTTCATATATTCAGGAGCTAATAAGATGTATCGGAATATGCCTCCATTGATTGGTGCTATGGAATGAAGAAGGACAATTCCAGGTATGAGATTAGATGTGAATTTGTCAACATGAGGAATTTAGCAAGAGAACATCAAGTGGTTGCAGCCGCTGGACAATTTGGAGTGGAGGTAGAAGCATATAACAATGGACTTTGAGTAAGGATTGCCTTGTTCCCAAGGAGGGAAGGGCACCAATTGGATTATAGTGGACCGACTGACTAAGTCAGCACACTTTATTCCCTTCAAGGTTAGTTTATTCACCGAGAAGTGGCAGTATTGTACGAGAGGCACCCATACCGGATTTATGGAGTACAAAACGGCGGGCAATCAAAGAAGATAATCCAGACGCTTGAAGATATGTTAGAACTTGCATTTTGGAAATTGGAGGGTCTTGGAAAAGATCATTTAAAAATTGGTAGAGTTTCCTTACAACAACTACCAAGTTAGCATCCTCAATCAGTGGAGTTTGAAGAAGGAGTTAGCGTCTTTTGTGAAGAGTTTCTCCTACCAGAGGAACAATCAGTTTTGACGGAGCTGGAAATTGAGGCCAGGTACATCAGGTCATTTGAAGTTTAAGACGAGTTGGAAGTAGCGTACCGGTAAGCTCTATCAGCTAATCTTGAGAGTGTGCAACGTCTTCTACGTATCACAGCTCAGACGCTACATTCCGGATCCGAGTCCCATATTGGATAATTCAGAGCTGAAGATTGGAATCAACCTTTCAGTGCCAGAGAAACCAGTTGCAAGCCTAGTCAGAGATGAGAATCAGAATTTGAGCCATCATTTAAACTCCTATTCCTTATCTTTTCTTTTTCCGTTCTAAATTTGACTAATGCTGCTAAGTTAGCCTAGTTTTGCAAGCTATCTCTTTAAATCAAGCTTGATCATGATGATATTTTATTGGGTGCACCCACTAATATATTGTCTAATCAGGACCGGTACATGATGGTCTAATCAACCTCGTGTACTTTGGTTCGCTTTTGTTTTCTTTCTGCATGGATGTCACCATAAATGAAACTTGTCCCTAAACCGTCTCATCCATGACTGCTTTGGAAATTCTTATGGTTGGACCTGAGTTACGGGTGCAGTACCCGTACCTGTTTGTCTTGTCTACCCTACCTTTAAATTTCGAGGACGAAATTTTCTAAGGAGGAAAGATTGTGAAACCCTTATCTCGTAATTAATTATTAGTAGTGATTTAGTATTAATATTTGTGTTTCTAGAATTATTAATATTACTATGAAATATTATTGAGTGGAAAGTAATTTCAAAATTATTATAACTTGGCTTTTTGATTTTCGGACCCAGACCCGAGTCCGAGCCCAGACCCAGGCCCGAGCCCTTTCCTTCTATTTTTTTCTGATTCTGGATTAATCTGTTTATAAAAAAATATATATATATATATATAAAATATATATTTTTTAATAAATAAAATGCTTGGTCTTAGGTACCCTAGGAATTGGTAAACTATTCCTAATTTCCCCTAACATTTTTCTCTCCACCACACGTTTTCCCCACGTAACCCCCACTCCTCTACTCCCACTCTCCCCCACTCTCTCCCGTACCCAACTACTCACGAGCTCTTCTTTAGAGGAGAACTAAATTCCTCAACTCTCTCTCTCTCTCTCCTCCACCTCACAGAACCCTCTTCTCTCTGGTTCACATCTCCTCCCATCTCCTTCCTGGAGAAAAACCCTAACCCTACCCGAGCAAACCCTCCGGCGCGCGTGTATTCTCCCGAGGCTGCGCCCCCGCGGCCGAGCTCCCCTCCGGCGATCTTCCTTCTCCCCGGCGTAGTCTCTCCCGCCGACCGCGCTCACTCCGAGGCCGAGCCTCCCTCTGCGCGGCCGTTCCCGCGCCACCGCGCGACTTCCCTGGCGGAGCCAGCGTCGGCGCCCCTTCCTCGCGACTCCGGCGATCTCCGCCCGCGGCCCCCTCTCCCGTGGGCGACCCCCTTTTTCTGTGCCATCTCCGGCGCACCGCCGTTCCGGCCGTCCGCGCCCCTCCCGCGGGTCCAGCGCTTTCCGGCGCCCTCCTCGGCGAACCCGAGCCGATCCGTGGCCGTCCGTGCCCGGTCCAGCACCTACCCGTGCCCTGGCTTGCTGTCCAGCACTTCCGCACGTGGATTTGGCGCTGCCCGATCCGCTGCCCAGTGCTTTCCGTTCCGCGTTCTTCTGTTCGGCTCCTTCGCGAATCCCCAAGTTATCCCGCGGCTCACCGACCAACGGATATTTGGTAATTCCTGTTAATCACAGTAGTTCGTCCCTCCCGTAGAGTCCATGATGAGAATCGGTCCCCGATTTCCCTTTGGGAAATCCGGTTAGCTGCGTATTTTATTCGGTTAGCTGCGGTAGCATATTTCTGTGATTATTATCTGCTGGGTTTGTGTGGTTTGGTTTGATTGTGGGATTCCCGGGTATTTCGGGAAGTTCGGTTGTTTGGGAATTATTTCTGGTGGCTTGGAAAATATTTTGGTGGATATATTTGCGGGATTATTATTGGGTTGGAATAATTGCAGGTTTCTGTGGCGCATTTCCCAGTTTTGGGTTGTCCCGAAATAGAGGAAATGCTGTCCAAATTTTTACAAAACTATATTTATTTTGATTTCAAAATCGGTTTTCGAAAATGAATTTTAAAACTGATTTTCGGGCGACGACCGTACCGGTCTGTGGGCCCCGGCGAAATGCAAACGCACCGGTCCGACCGGGCGTTGTGGTATTAGCTGGATTTTGATGATGGACCGAGTCTGAGACTCTTAGCATTTATTTTAAATTATTTTATTTAATATTTAGGCTATTTAATATAGTTATTTATTTACTGCACTTTATTTAGTAATTAAATCATTTTTCTCTTATTTGATGTAAAAGATAATTGTACAGGGCATAAGCCCACTCTAGGATGTTTAGCTGTGCCCTTGTATTGTGTAGCGTAGATTTTTATCTTATTTTCTGGGTGGATGTGATCTTGGGTGGTTTTTGATTAGACGTTTAAATCGTAACTAGAGCGTAATCTATTCTCGTTTATGATTAATTAATAATTAATTAAAATGGATAAAATATTAGTAAATAACTAGTTCACGATTTATCACTAAAAGAAACTATATTTTTATAAATATATTACAAAAACCACAAAGTTTTCCAAAGTTAATTGTTTCTCGTGTTATTTCCAAATAATCCAATTAACCGGCTTAATCAAACGCACGTAGTTGCGACGTAAACGTTAGCTGTAGATTAATATAACTTAAAACATGACTAGGACATGACTACTAGAGATTGCAACTAGCACACTTAGCCTGGTTATTCAAGGTTCTAAGTCGAGTTCTCAATTGTAGGAACTCGAAGTTACAACTGACGTTCCTCCTCGGTACCGACTCGTCTTTCCAGTCATTCTAATACAAGGCAAGTTTCGAACTGTGTATTCCTGTATTTTATTTAGTAAAGTTAAGATGCATGTTAAACCACACTGCTGGCACGGAACTCTACCGACTGTTACTGTTACTGAATCTGGGACTGGGGGAATAGTGTAGACGTTTATGACCAAAGCCCCTACTGAACTGACTGTGTTAGCTTACCCCTCTCACACACAGGGATAAGCCATATCGTATCGCTAGGATACTACTGATCAACCCAAGCCGGTCATAGACGTTTGCATATTCAAAACACACTGAACTGTTTTAAACTGCTGAAAATTGTTATTTTAAACTGTTTATCCTGCACTTTCCAATTACTATTTAAGATATGAGATGCATACTTCGTTCTTGCTCCCTCCTGACTGGAGACAACATTTTAGGTAACACTGAGGATGACGAGCTATTCTATAATGGCTATTATGACCCGGTCCTCTACCCTGCAACGGTACCAGAGCCGTCTCTGGAGGACGCTGATCCTGGGACTGCTGAACCTGATGCTTAGATAGTTTCCCTTTCTGCATTTTCTTTTATTTGGAGTTTGTAGTTTTCTTTCTGCATTTCCCTTCCAATTGTATTTTTGAATTTTTATTAAACAAAGTTTCAATTCCGAATAGAACAGTTGTGACAAATGTTATTGTGTTGTTGTGAATACCTGCAATGGAACAGCTTACTGCCGCCGTCTCACCACGGTGCAGGCTGGGCATGGTCCGGTTCGACCCATTAACTTGGGATCGGGTCGTGACAATTAGAGTCTTGAATGTATTCCAATTGCCAATATAACCATTCTAGCCATGTGTTTGACCTATGAGCATATACTAGTGTAGTCATCTTCCTAGTTGACACTAAGCACGAAAATAAGAATCAACGGTAGAAAGGAATCAAGTAAGATGCAATTCAAGGAAGTCGGACGAGAGTTCGGAATTTGAAGCCAAGGGAAGAGGTCAAGCTGTATGGATGAGATTCCTATAATTCTAATCCTATGTTGCAGGCTCACATCGGTACAATTACGTAACCGAAGTGACAAACTCGACCTGCATGGGCCACCACAAAAGCATGTAACGCCCCAGTCCCAAAATACTTAGGACTAGGTACGTATCCATGCCAGCTGCATACATACGAAGTATACTCCAATATATGGAAACTCGTGTGTATACATAAGCTGTAAAATACAGTAGAACCATAATAACTAAATCTCATCCACTAGATAAATAAATGATATAAAAGCAACTTTGAATTTGTCATGTATACAATCGTTGGGCGGAGACAAAGTCCACTACCAACTATCTCAAATAAAATGTACAAGAAGTGATCGATAAAATAATGAGACGAACCAAGCGCAATCGTCTTCGAAATACTGGAGAAGATCACGGCCTTGGCTAGAACACCTGCAAAATCACAGAAGCACACACCTGAAGAGATAACCAGGTCCTCAGAGGGACGTAACAAGATACACAAAGAACATGCCATAATAAACTGAATATATAATATGTCACAAACCGAAATAAGTGACAAGACGACAATAAGGTAATCTAACCGTACTACAGTGTTTATGCAGTTAAGAACAAACCTCCAATGCATGGGCACTCTGGCTCAGTAGCAGTAATCTCAGGTATGGCCCATCAGGATACCAAGGACCTCAAAGCATAACATTCATCGAATGTCAGAGGCCAGCAGTAAATCAGTATCAGGATCCAGGACCGTATCTCCCGCGGAGATAACCGGCAATAGGGAAGTACATACTTGGCCCATATGTCAAGGAATTGTTCTTCCCACCCAATGCCTAACAGTCACATCCATGTCTCATAAACCTCTACTAACTGCTAAGTCTCCTAACATGCCTCTATTAGAAATTAGCCCTATCGCATGCGCATGGGGGATAAGCCCACACACAAGAACCTCTACATGCTACTCATCTCACACATCCTCGTGGTACAACTGTGTCAAGGTATATGCGATACACTATAGACGGTAGTCTCTTAACTCTAAGTCCATATGCAGTCAAAGGATAATAACAAAGTATATCTAATATCACTGAGCACACAGTAAATCAGGAACGGTAAAAACTGGAAATAAATGAACAGTGATATATAATAATATGCAACTGAATATAAATAGTATAATGGCAAGGTATCTTGCCTGAGGTTATGTGTAAAAGAGAATAATCCAGTAGCTCGAACAGACAAATAAACGAAGCAAGAAAAGCCAAATCCTGCAGATGACTCCGATGCTGCAACAAACATCACGAATGAGTTTGGAATATAAGATATGCCTAGGAAACGCCTGTCCAAAAGTTAAATTCTGGAACAGGGGCAAAATCATAATTTCAGGTCAAAACGATGTCCACCATTGGACCCGCTTTGCACCGAAATGCGTGCCAATATCTACTGTATTTAAAGTCATAAAACTACATGTCCATAGATTAATTTTGATGAGGCAAACCCAACGGTATGTCCAATTTTGGATTCCGGTCGGCTGTGCACAAAATCGTCCGTTGAGTGGGATTATGGGCCCGCCAAAATAGCGTCCCGATCAACGGTCTCAGAATCGGACCAAACTTGGCTCACAAGACCAGAAAAATATTTCGAGTCCAATGGCGTAAGTTTCATCGCGATATGATGAGCGTGCACAAAGTTGCGACTTAATTTACAAAGGGTCGATACGGGGGTATCTCGACGGATACGCATTGATTTCGTCGTGCACATGCAACGAAATCGGGTTCTGTCAGTTCCTACACGTCGACAACATCCATACGCGTCTTTCAATGCATATAGTGTACGACCACGTCGCCCGGTTTGTCGGGACGGGCGCCGTATCGGGGTATTTTTCTACTTTTTGAAAACAAAATTTACAATTTTTTGGAAAACTTTAACAACGTGTAACTTTCTACATACTAGATGAAAAGTGAATCCAGAAGGTGCGTTACAATATCGGTTATGTTGTCTTTGACTGTCTTTAATTAGTTTTTATGAAAGTTTAATGGACAGCGAGAAAAGTGGGCGACAAGTTGGTGTTTTAAAACAGTTTTTAATATTCAGAAAAGTGGATTTTTCTCCAACTTCGTCTCGATTTTTCGAGCAAGTTGGATGGCCATGTCAAAATCCACCTGGGGGATCTTGAAGAGGGTCATGTGGGCTTTCTATACGAATTTACGGATCTAAAAACGGATTTAAAATGAGGGAGATATCGAACGGAGAAATGGGATACCTTAAAGTGGGAATTTGTTGTTTTATTGTTGTTGTTGTCGTTGATGCTGTTGCCGCTGCTGTCGCTCCGGCGAGGCTGGACATGCACGCCGAGGAGAGGGAGGAGGATGGAGGAGAGAGGAGGAAGAAGATGGAAGGAAGAAAACATTAGGGTTTTCTTAAACTTATATGTGTATAACCTATATCTATATAAGGTTGGGAGGGGAAACAATGGGTCGGCCTAAGTAGCTTGCTGCTACAAATTTCCCTTTGTGGTGGGGGCGCAGGATGTAGCTGCTGCTTTAATTTGTAGTTGGGGTGGTCGGTCCCACCCCATTGGGCCGACCACTCCATGATTTTGTTCTCTTTTTCTTTTTCTTTTTCTTTTATCTTTATCTTTCTATATATATCCATATATATATGTATATGTATATATCCAAAAAATCTATTTAAATCCAAATAACACTTTAAATGTCACATATCCAAGTATTTAATATATTTAAATATATCTAGATATATATAAAATTCAAATCACAATAAATCAACTAAAAATAATAATAATATCTTGATAGAATAATCATGTTTATTAAATCTTTGCAAAATAAATTTTAGTAATAATAAATTAATAAAATCTTTCCAATGGGCGAACTTATACCGCACATCCTTATCCGGGTCCAAAAAATTGTACAAATATTGCACGATATTATTTAATAATAAAATACCAATAATAGTACGGATAATTAAATAATTAGAAATTACACATAAAATTCTAAAACAATTTAGAAAATATTTGTATATACATAAAATATGCCTACATGGCCACATTTTGTCACACTACATGCTTACATAGGCTTAGATTGGTTCGGTCTAATTCGGACTGGTTTGGACAAACCAGTTATCTAAAATGCAATATATAAAATAATATCTAATATTTTAAATGCGTTATTTCACAACTCGACCTGGTTTTCCTAGTTCGGACCGAACTATGGCTAGGCCTCCCACGACATGGTTAATATGCTGGTCAAAGCACACTGTTACATCTTTCGTGCTAAAATTCATGGTCGCCTTGTGCTCCCAAAATTCAACAATGGCTAAGGTCATTTTAAAAAAATAAATAAAACCATAAATTGTATAAATTAATTTGAAGTCTAATAAAATAATTTAAAAAATACTTTAAAAAATAGGGATTTTACACATCCACTTGCGCAAGGCATAGGTTGCCCTAACACGCTTGCGTAAGGCATCAGTTTGCGCTGGCTCAACTGACTTGCGCAAATCGATGGATTGCGCTGAACATCTGCCAGCGCTTTCCAACCGATTGTGCAAGAATATAGTTTTTATAAAAATGAAAAACTATTATGTGTGCAACCAAAACCCTAAACAGGACGGCGCAATATCATCAATCTCTAAAAAGAGAGAGGTATGAAGGTTCGAAAATGTCAAGAACCCTAAAAAGGGTTTCGATCAAGTTTGTCATCTACCTTGCAACGCTGGGTGGCCAACTTCATGACGAGAGATTTGGGGCACAACCCGAGTCGAAGACTCAGCCGAGGCCTTGCCCTTCTCGGTGGCAGTTCGCTTAGGAGCCATTAACGTCGACGGCGAGAAGGAGGAGAAGTGGTCGAAATAGGAGGGAAGCTTTTATCTCTTCAGAAAATCGAAAACAAGTAATGGTTGACAGAATGAGAATGGAAACTATTTATAGTTTTCAGAAGTACAACAGTCACCTCAGATTGCGCCACAAAAGTCAGAGCTGATTCCTCCAAACGCGCAGTCAGAGCGCCACTTGCGCAACTTGATTTTAAATTCGAAATTCAAAGTATTTCAAAACTTTGAATATTTTCAAATTTCGAAAACTTTGAAGGGGGTCTTGTAGGTCCTAAAAATCAAGTTGCACCCATCAAAAAATCAATAAAAATCAAATGGAGCTCCCTTCAAATGAACTGCGCAGGAGATAGACTGCGCAACAAATCAACTGCGCGAGGCCGAACTGCGCTATCATCAGAGCGCGCAATGCTGACGTGGCAACGTCATCATTACCTGACACAAAATCAGATCTTCTGACAACTGGCAGCCCGAAAAGCGAGGAGTCTGTTCATTTTTCGAGCCGCGCCACATTGTAGGACAGCTGTACAACCAGCACAATCTGCCAGCCCAACCGAAGCGCAGTCTGCCAGATCCTCTTCAGCGCAGTTCGATTCCAGCGCAGTCTGAAGCTAGCGCAGTTCAAGCAGCACAATCCATCAAGATAACTGACATTTTACACGTGGCCTACATGCCATCAATTGCTCACCACGTGGCAACCGTCTGTACACGACCATGCGCATTTCAATTAAACAATGCTACGCATCTAATACAGTTGAGCCACGATCGAGTAACTGGCAGCGCAGTTCGCTGTTTGCGCAGTCCAATGCCTGTGCAATCCAGCCTGCACAATCAGAAATAACTACTAATTAGTTATTTTCCAGAACTCTATAAATAGAATTTTAAGTCCTTCATTATCAAGATCAGATCATTCAAGATTATCAGAGAAATCAGGAGTTCTTGCCCAAGTGTTGCTGCATTCTTCAGAGGCTATCGTCTTCACAGTTCACATCGTCCAAGGAATAAAGCGATCGTCTTCAGATCGGATTCCTATAGTTGTACTTCCCAGAATTCAATTGTAATCTTCTTATAAAGTTTGTGAAATTAAAAAAACTTTTGTTTTTTGCAAACAACATCCTATAAATTAAAACACCCCACAAGTCTGAAATCAGACCTGCATGGGCCACCACTAAAACCTTGTCATGCCCCAGAACCAGAATACCGGAGAGCGGAGGATGACTCAGCCAGCTACGTATTACGGGTAGATGAATACCGTATAATACGATCAATGCTGTCTAAAAGACGAGGGGGTGCATATTACATGAAAGTCTTACTAAGGTTACTCAACATCTATTGTCTCAATCATTCCAACAAGAAACAGTAAATAGAGAACATGTAAGATAAAGCAGTAAGGCGTCCCAAATGCTTAGTCAAAATGTTCTTGAGATCTGGCTGTATAAAACTTAGCCAGATGATATTGCAAGGTATACACAATTATTATCAGCTGCAGTCTGACTTAATTACAATTATGTAAAAGTAAGTACTAGACAATCCGACTAACATGTCGGTGCCAAATGGCCAAAAGTAAATAGTAAAGACGAGCAGGAAAGCAAGGGACCCACTCGTGTCCTTCGACGATCATTCCTCTAGTACTGACTATCTTGGAGGTGGAAGTAAGCTGAATCCTTGGGAACTGGCTCAAAATCTGGCCATGCAAAACCAGAGAGGTTAGACCTCTAATAGCAAGTATCGCAAGGAAGTACGACATGAGGAATTAGAACCAGTGGTAAGAATTAAGAATAAAATAGATCTCTGCTTGCTACTGAGGTTCGCACAACCTCACGACACTTCAAGCCAACTTTCCAACCAAACAAGGACAGAAGTTGACCCGTCATGTCCTGACGTTCTGCTCATCTCAGTTAGTGAACAGAGTAAGTACAATACACAAACAAGTCAACTTAAACGGCCATACAACTACTATGGCTTGCTACTGTGAGGTCCAAGTTATCCTGGAATTATACAATAAGAATTCCTTAGTTCTTACTATGTGCAAGCAAGGCTAGTTTATCCAGTCGATCAATTATGCCAATCATGAATTAGACGAGTCCCAGCGGGACGCCCGTCATCAATATACAATAAATAATAAAAGCAGATACCGCTTTCTGCCCGTATAGCAGATTTACAGTATATGTAGGGACCAGCCGGCCTGTCGGGCACTAATAGTCCCAAAGAGGGCTGCCATGTAAGAAATCGGAAATCCATCCTCTCCATGCAATCATTATTTTATTTAACTTAGTAGCCTCTATGTTAAGTAAAATCCCATGCCGTGGGTCATGGTCATTCAGAAATGAGTACTTTCGTACAAAGTACGATATGCCCAACTCTACAACGATTACCCATACGGTTAGGTTGTAGGTCTTACATATCGTAATGCAACAATTAAAACTAACCACGGAATAATCATGCCTTGACTATAAAGTACACATGCTGCTTTATAAAAATAAATAAATTGAAGCCTGCATGTGTCTGTAAGCCACTATTCGGGATCAGCCAGTCGATTGCAATAGTTCATAGTTCCTATAAACGTGCCTCATTCAATTTCAATAAGACGACTAGCCAGTCTCTTAGTTCCAACTAGGAACGCATGGTCAATCATTACTGAAGGTAACAATCAATGTCAATTCGTGCAAAGGTATAAAAGTCAAACTAGTATTAAGCATGATCGAGTCTATAACTTGCATAAAATAGTTGGTAACATATTCTTGAAGCCAAAGAAAAGATCTACAAATTTTATGTTGGGAGTTGAAAGAAATTCTAGCCACAATTCAGTCAATTAGGACATATAACAGTCAGAAACACCCAAAATAGGCATTATGCGGCCTATTCTGCGACATCATATGCGGCTCAACTGCGACATGCAGCTTATGCGGCCCAACCGCGACACCATATGCGGCTCAACTGCGGCATGCGACTCATGCGGCCCAACCGTGACATCTATGCAGCTCAACTGCGACATACGGCTCATGCGGCCCAACTGCGACACCATATGCGGCCTACTGCGACATGCAGCTTATGCGGCACAACTGCGACATCTATGCGGCTCAACTGCGACATGCGACTCATGCGGCCCAATCGCGACATCTATGCGGCTCAACTGCGATATACGGCTCATGCGGCCCAATCACGACATCTATGCGGCTCAACTGTGACATACGACTCATGCAGCCCAACTGCGACACCATATGCGGCCTACTGCGACATGTGCCTTATACGGCTCATTCGCGACACCATATGCGGCCTACTGCGACATGTGCCTTATGCGGCTCATTCGCGACACCATATGCGGCCTACTACGACATATGCCTTTATGCGGCTCATTCGTGACACCATATGCCGCCTACTGCGACATGTGCCTTATGTGGCTCATTCGCGACACCATATGCGACCTACTGCGACATGCAGACAGATGAACATAGAAATGACTAAAAATGCTTTTGGTCATAACTTTCTTAAAATAAGTCGAAATCTAACTTTTCAAAAGCCAAACATTGGTAGAATTGAATTCTCTACAACATGGAACCACTTATTTTCAAAAACAACAAAGTTTGATAGATCAAAACTATAAAATCTATATAAAAACCAAAAGTTAAAACTTAGATCTACACCCAACCATCCATGGAAATCAAGAACTTCAAGACCTAAACTTCTAGAGGAAGAGAAGATAAACAACATGGAATAAAAATAAATGGAGATGCATGAAATTCCTCATGGTGTGCAAGATGTACTTGCCTATCCAAATGGGTGGGTGGAAGAGTAATGAAGGATGAAGAAGAAGAAGTAAATGTGAGTAATGAAGAGAGAGAAAAGTAAAAGGGGCATAAATATCAAGCCAAGTCAATCTCCACCACCCATTCCTTCCTACAAGATCTAGGCCATCCACTCCTCTTCATGATGAACCAAGCTAAACCAAATTGCTTTAATGAACAGACTGAGCCAAGGGCTAAAGCAAAAGCAGAAACTAAAATACAGGAAAATTAATAAGCACGAAATTAAAGAATTTAAATACAGAATAAATGCATGATAAATATTAAATAAATACATTCAAGCAGTACACGTATAAAATACGTATTCTGGGAACGAAAAGTGACAGATGGGCATCGAGGTTATACTTTCTAGTGATGTAGGGGTTCTAACAAGTCTACAAGTTCAATCTGACTTGGTAGATAGGATCAAGGCAGCTCAGGCGCAGGACCCAAGGATTCAGAAGCTTAGGACAGAATGTGAGTCAGGACTCATGAAGGAGATGAGGATCCATAAAGATGGTACGCTTAGGTTTGGATCACGTCTATGTGTGCCTAGTGGAGATATTAGACAGGCGGTTATGACAGAAGCTCACAGTTCTCAGTATTCTATACACCCTGGAGGGACCAAGATGTACCAAGATATCAAACAGCACTTCTGGTGGAACGGAATGAAGAGGGAGATAGCTAGATTTGTTTTCCGTTGCTTGGTATGTCAGCAAGTGAAGGCAGAACAGCAGAGGCCAGCTAGGTTATTACAACCGCTTCCTATCCCGGAATGGAAGTGGGAACACATCACAATGGACTTTGTGACCGGTTTACCGAGATCGCCAAGTGGTAAAGATGCTATTTGGGTGATAGTAGATCGGCTTACAAAGGTGGCACATTTTCTATCTTTCAGAATAGGGCAATCTACAAAAAAGTTGGCAGAGTTGTATAAACAGCAGATAGTCAGGCAGCATGGAGTCCCTGTCGGTATTATGTCAGATAGAGATACCCGCTTTACATCGCATTTTTGGAAGAGCTTACATCACAGTCTGGGCACCAAGTTAAGATTTAGCACGACTTACCACCCACAGACGGACGGACAATCAGAAAGAACAATTCAGACTTTAGAAGATATGTTACGAGCTTGCACCCTAGATTTTGGAGGATCTTGGGAAAGCTACCTACTCTTAGTCGAGTTTTCATATAATAACAGTTATCAAGCCAGTATCCAGATGACGCCATTTGAAGCACTATATGGTAAGAAGTGTAGGTCGCCACTAGCATGGGATGATATTGGGGAGAGGAAGATGCTAGGCCCAGAAATGATTGTCCAGATAGTTGAAGTGGTTAAGGAAATTAGAGAGCGACTTCGAGTTGTGCAGGATCGGCATCATCATTGGGCGGACCAGCATCGTAGGCCGCTAGAGTTTTCTGTTGGGGACCACGTGTTCTTGCAGATCTCACCTACCCGTGGGATCATTAGATTTGGCATTCGCGGGAAATTGAGTCCGCGATACGTGGGCCCATTTGTTATCCTTGATAGGATAGGTGATATTGTTTATCGTTTATCTCTTCCACCTTCGTTACAAGAGGTGCATGACGTGTTTCATGTATCTCAGTTGCGAAGGTATATATCGGACCCAAGCCATATCCTTGATCATTCTGAGCTGGTTGTTGATACCAACCTGTCTTACGAGGAACAGCCTGTGTCTATTTTAGACCGAAGAGAGAAGATACTCAAGAACCGAACAATTAGCCTTGTCTGGGTTGCTTGGGGTCATCACTCTTTAGGTGAGTCAACGTGGGAACATGAGGATGATATCCGATTACGGTATCCGCACATGTTTGACTCACAAGGTATATTTTTTTATGTATACCTTGATTGTCTTAACTCCTCATACTTGTCACCTTATGAGTAGAATTACTTAAAGTCGTGGATTGTTAAAAATAGATATGTTACTTGCTATTGACATTGTAGAATGATTGCTTACTCAATTTACTTATACTTAGATTAGTTTAGCTTTGATGTTTCTATCCTGCTTGGATTTAAAATTCCGAGGACGGAATTTTTCTAAGGAGGGTAGAGATGTCACTTCCCGTTCCCAGAATACGTATTTTTGTATATGTACTGCTTTAATATATTTATTTAATATTTATCATGTATTATTATGTATTTAAATTCCTTTAATTTCATGTTAATTAATTTCCTGCAATTTTATTTTCTGTATTTTACTTTCTGCTTTTGTACTCTGCTTTAGCTTTGCTTTGGGTTCGGCTTGGATTGGTTCAATTATGTTGGTTCATCATGAACCGAAACAAACTCCCACCTACCACCACCCCTTCATTTAAAGCCCCATCCCCATTCTCTCTCTTCATTACTTCACCATTACTCTTCTTCTTTCTCATAAACTCTCCCCCACCTATCCAGCCACATAGGCAAGTGCCAACTTGCTTTTTGATGGATCTCCATTTTTGTTGTTCCATTGTCTTCCTCTCAAGATTCTTAGATACTTTAGTACTTAGCATTTTCAATTTTCATGGCTCATTTCATGTAGATCTAAGTTAATGTATTTTCGGATTCTTAGATACTTTAGTACTTTGTTATTTTTCAAGTTTTGATGGTTTCATGTTGTAGAGGATTTCGTTCTACCCCATTTTGACCTATGAAAGTCCAGATTTGGGCTTGAAATGAAGGATTTGGAGAGCTTGGAAGTAATGGCTTCCCATGGTTCTTCTTCTCAGAAAAGTGGAGAAGAAGAACAGTGCTTGACCGTATGAGTTTTTCATGCGACGAGTCTTCCTGGCCGCATATGATTTTTCCAGCCGTATGGCAGCTTCCTGGCCGCATGAGCGCTTGACCTTCCCAGCCGCATAAGGACCCGAGTCCCATCTGGCCGCATGACTTGCTAGTCTGGCCGTATAGACTTGCTAGCCGTATAAGGATATGTTGATTATATTGGCCGCAGCCGCATGAGCTTCGTCATTTCGTGTCACTTCCCGTTTTCGGAATACGTAAATTTTTGATTTTTCATGTATATGGTATCTGGCACCTGTATCTTTATTGCATGTATCCTGTATTTGTAACTGGCCATGGCATGGAATAGTATCTCGTCACGGATTAGTGAGCCACCCCTTGTCCTTATTTGGTTGTAGGCGTGGTTCACTGTTTCGATGATAGGATTTCTGAACCGTGTTGTGGTTAGGATTTTATTTAATTAATTTAATTAGTTGTATCATATAGCAATTAACATGTCATTAGTCACATGGTTAGGGCATGTTTAGGGCTTAGGGTTTTCTTAAGCCAACCCTTATATATATTCTCTTCCTCACTCTCTCTCCTCATTCACTCTTTTCATTTCTTTTTCTCCCAACCAATAGGCAAGTACATCTTGCACCAAATGGAGAGATTCTTGTATTTTTTATTTCTTGATTTTCCTTTGATATTATTTATCTAAATTGTTCTTCTCATCATCCTCTACAAGTTTAGTTCTTGGAGTTTTTTATTTTAATGGCTAGTTTTGTGTAGATCTAAGTTTCTAAAACTAGGGTTCTATGGGTTTCCATAGTTTTGATCTATCAAACTTGGTTGTTTTCAAAAACTAATGGTCATATGTTGTAGAAAATTTGATTCTACACAATTTTGACCTTTGAAAAGTTAGATTTCGACTTGTTTTGAGGAAGTTATGGCCAAAATAATATTTGGACATTTTCTATGTTACCTGCCCTGGTTTTGGCAGAGACGATAAATAGTGCCGCATGAATAGTGCCGCAGCCGTATGAGATGAATAGTACCGCAGTCGCAGGAATGAATAGTACCGCAGTCGCATGAAATGAATAGTACCGCAGCCGCATGAGATGAATAGTACCGCAGCCGCATGAGATGAATAGTACCGCTGGAATGAATAGTGCCACAGCCGCATGGAATGAATAGTACCGCAGTCGCATGAGATGAATAGTACCGCAGGCTTGCATTGTGCCGCATGAGATGAATAGTGTCGCATGAGATGAATAGTACCGCAGGATGAATAGTGTCGTCTAGTGCCTATTTTGGCTGTTTTTTGCTGTTTTATGCCTTATTTGATTGATTTGTGACCAGAATTTCTTCCAACTTCCAATATAAAAGTTGTAGATCTTTGTATTAGCTTCAAGGATCTTCATGTCTCACTTTAACCTGAATTCACATGTGACTTTTATGTCACGAGGGGTCCGTGTGACTTCCTGACTTGACCATGTTCATGACCTGATTACCTGTATACGTGCTGGTACCTATTCAAAGTGTGTATTGAGATACAATATTAGTATGAACTGCGGTACCATTTAATGAGTGCACTGAGGTGTGACTCTACGTGCTAAGTGATCATTCGTGTTATATGTCAATACATGTGTACCTTCCAGCAAGTCATGGTAATTTGTCAGTAATAGTGTCGTGGTAAAATGATTGTTGTTTGATGCATTACACTAAGCATGGATCTAGATTGAGCCGATGTGGATTCATACTTAGGGTACACGTACTATGGTACGACATATAGGAGGATGACCATGTGACCACGACATGTAATTCCATTATCAAGATAGGGTTAATCTAAGCAATTTAATTTGGTAGATGCATTGGGTGGGAACGGAATCCCGAGATCGTGCCATACTAGCCACCCTAGGTCCAGCCCTGGCGTGTCGGGTTGGCCACCACGGATACAGTTTCATCCGCTTATAGTGGATGACTATATATATCCGACTCCTACGTGCTATGTGTTAAATATTTTAGCACGGTGGCCTTGCGGGGGACCGATGCATAATCAAAGTGCTATGTGTATATGTATATTATATGGTTTGGCTAGCCCTGCTGGGTTGACACGAACTGAGGATTCCTATATATGTATTACTGGGATAACCCAGGCAAATCATAGAAAGCCGTGGGATTGATTGGCCACTTGTAAGCTGACTTGTTTGTGATATATTTTCTTCTGTTAGCAGCTGAGGAACATGGACTATCGTGGTGCGTGGTCTAACCCATGTCCTT
Organism: Iris pallida; assembly: GCA_029216955.1. Classification (NCBI taxonomy): domain Eukaryota; kingdom Viridiplantae; phylum Streptophyta; class Magnoliopsida; order Asparagales; family Iridaceae; genus Iris; species Iris pallida. Next base: position 7,634,305 of record JANAVB010027998.1, on the reverse strand, counting down.
GTTTGGTTGTTGGGTTGGACTATTGTGCTGCGATAGGCTATGGACCGAAGTCGCGAATCAGAAGCCCTTCACCTGCCCGTGGTTATAGGATATATCTTATCTCGGCATGATATTGGCACCGTTTGTCCTTGTTTGGTTGTAAGGGTATCGTATTGTCTCGATGATATGGTATAAGCCTATAACTCATGAATCAGGTATTATTTTACTCATTGGGTTTTATTTCACTCTTTTGTGCTCCCTTGTGGTACTTGCTATTCGGGGCCTGACCCCGCTAGTTTTGTTTGGCCAGATCTCGTAGCAGCTCCAGAGGATCCAGTCTTCTACCCGAATAATGGTGCACACCAGAAGTATGGGCGCCAAGGACCATGAGTGGGTTTCTTCTTCTCCGCTCTGATATCTTCTATTTTGTACTTGGCATTTAGCCACCGGCACCTATTTAGCCGGCTGTTCTGGACATTAGTTTCCTTTACATAATTGTAATTAAATCAGACTGCAGCTGACTATGGTTATGTACTATTGACTCTCGGTACTAGCTTATTATTTTGTATAGCTAGGCTCATGAATCATTTTGATGAAGCGTCAGGGACGCCTTACTGCTTTGTCTTATATGATCATTATTTACTGCTTCTTGTTTTGATTGATTAAGACATAGATGCTCTGTGAGACCGTAGGAGACTTGATTGTAGCATGCACCCCCTTGCCTCTTGACAGCCACGATCGCCGTATGACGTTTATATACCTCATATGGAGTAACTGGCCTAGTCCGTCTGAGTATTCCGGTACTGGGGAGTGACAAGGTTTTATTGGTGGCCCATGCAGGTCTGTTTTTCAGACTTGTGGGGTGTTGAAATTATAGGAGTCTCAATCAAAATATGTCCCCCTTGATCTCCTAATTCGTCTTCTCTTTCTCTCACCTTGATTGCTAACTTGATTATCATCTTTGATTCCTTCCCGTCCTGTCTTTTGATACCTTGTATCCTTTCCTTTAAGGTCACATCATTCTCGGCTATTGGAGGAGCCGGCATGGAAGAGAATCCAGTAGATCAGGGACCAGTTGGAGATCAACAAGGGGTAGCCCCTCTACCTGGACAGATTCACATCGAGAACGTTACCGAGCATGAGCCAGTTGAGCTACAGAGGCCAGAGGATCCCGTACCTCCAATGATGCCGGTAGTACCAGTAGCATTAGATGCGCCGGCACTATTACAGATTATTAGAGGGTTATTGGAGACCCAACAATGCTAGACGGCAGCCCAACAGCAACAACAAACCCAACAGCAAGAACAGAATGTGCTACAGAATCAGGGGTTGCAATTAGCCCTTAAGAGAAGTGTCAGGAATGATTCAGGAGCGTCCGGAAGATTTTGTCGACTTAACCCGAGATATTTTGACGGCACGGAGGATGCCATCACGGCGGATGCTTGGCTTCAGGATACAGAGGCCATATTGACCGCAGCAAAGGTTCCAGCAGAAGAGAAGGTTGACCAGGTCAGACTTTTACTTCAGGATCTCGCTCGTGATTGGTGGGCATCCGAAGAGGTTGGAATGAGGCGTCCTGTTCCTTGGGATAGCTTCAGTACCAGATTCAAGGCTAAGTACTTTGGCGTGGTAGCGCGGTATGAGCTACAGCAGAGGTTTATCAGTCTCAAGCAGGCTGGTAAGACGGTAGATGGCTATGCAGCGGAGTTCTGCAGGTTAAGTAGGTTTGCTCGGATGATGGTGGCGACAGAGCCAGAGAGAGCAATGAGGTTCCAGCAGGGACTTCACCTAGAGATTTTGCAGCTGGTCGAGGGGCACGACTACCAGACATTCGATGCAGTATTGACGGCGGCTCGGAGGCACGAGCTTACTATTCAAAGGTTATCAGCAAGGACTGGAGGCCAGAAGAGGTCTCATACGCAGAGTGCTGGGAGAGGAGCAGTACCTCGGACGTCAGCACCTGGCATCCATATTCGTGATGCAGCACCAGTCACGACAATTGTGACTGCACCAGTTCGACAGCAGCAACAGAGGAACCAACAGTAGCGTCAGGAAGCACCAGTGGGTTGCACTTACTGTGGTAAGGGAGGGCACACTAGGGATGTGTGTTGTTCAGCTAATGGATTATGCTTGAGGTGTGGCAGTCCAGATCATAGGATTGCCAATTGTCCTATGATGTAGAGGCCAGGAGGGCCAGCTCAACGGTTTCCGACGTTGCCAGCTCTAGAGGTAGCACCGTATCAAGGGCCAGCACTAGCAGTGAGGCCACTAGCCCAGCGCCCATTACTGACGCAAGCTCAGATTTACCGACAAGCGCAACATCAGGTTGGACAGCAGGGCCAGGGAAGGCAGGGACAAAGGCAAAAAGAATTTGGAGTATTAGAGCAGAGGTTGGCTGAAGGCGGTCAGATTATGGTTAAGTTTTGAGTATTATTTATTATAATTCCTTGAGTTTTATATTCGAAGAGTGAAGGCGACTTTCTCGTCTCACTCATCTGCTCTCGTATCAGGTGATACGTGATATTCATCATGTGTCTTAATTACGAGAGTACGTTCTGGACAGAGTCTCATTCTTGATTTATTCATTGGTACCGACTTATGTCAAGCGTTGACCCTTGTCCACTTTGGGAGTCAGTGTAGGACCTCGAGGACGAATTCCTACCCAACTGACTTGGGAGGCATATTTTATTCGTATGTCTCCGATCACTTTCCTTCTATGGTATGATTATTGTTTATGCTTTTACTTAATAGTTCTTTCTTTCGTAATCTGTTCATATGTCATATGTTGTTTGATAATTGTGCTTGCATTATGTCATGAGTGTATTTCATGATCTGAGAGCGCGCTCGACTAGCCTTATCGAAATTCCGAGGACGAAATTTTTCTAAGGAGGGTAGAGATGTCACTCCTCGTTTCCGGAATACGTAAATTTTTGATTTTTTATGTATATGGTATCTGGCACCTGTATCTTTATTGCATGTATCCTGTATTTGTAACTGGCCATGGCATGGAACAGTATCTCATCGCAGATTAGTGTGCCACCCCTTGTCCTTGTTTGGTTGTAGGCGTGGTTCACTGTTTCGATGATAGGATTTCTGAACCGTATTGTGGTTAGGATTTTATTTAATTAATTTAATTAGTTGTATCATGTAGCAATTAACATGTCATTAGTCACATGGTTAGAGCATATTTAGGGCTTAGGGTTTTCTTAAGCCAACACCTATATATATTCTCTTCCTCACTCTCTCTCCTCATTCACTCTTTTCATTTCTTTTTCTCCCAACCAATAGGCAAGTACATCTTGCACCAAATGGAGATATTCTTGCATTTTTTATTTCTTGATTTTCCTTTGATATTATTTGTCTAAATTGTTCTTCTCATCATCCTCTACAAGTTTAGTTCTTGGAGTTTTTGATTTTAATGGCTAGTTTTGTGTAGATCTAAATTTCTAAAAGTAGGGTTCTATGGGTTTCCATGATTTTGATCTATCAAACTTGGTTGTTTTCGAAAACTAATGGTCATATATTGTAGGAAATTTGATTCTACACAATTTTGACCTTTGAAAAGTTAGATTTTGACTTGTTTTGAGGAAGTTATGGCCAAAACAATATTTAGATATTTTCTATGTCATCTGCCCTGGTTTTGGCAGGGACGATAAATAGTGCCTCAGCCGCATGAGATAAATAGTGCCACAGCCGCAGGAATGAATAGTATAGCAGCCGCATGGAATGAATAGTGCCGCAGCCGCAGGAATGAATAGTGCCGCAGCCGCATGAGATGAATAGTGCCGCATGAATAGTACCGCAGCCGCAGGAATGAATAGTGCCGCAGCCGCATGGAATGAATAGTACCGTAGTCGCATGAGATGAATAGTACCGCAGCCGCATGAGATGAATAGTGCCGCATGAATGAATAGTGCCGCAGCCGCATGGAATGAATAGTGCCGCAGCCGTATGAGATGAATAGTACCACAGGCTTGCATAGTACCGCATGAGATGAATAGTACCGCAGGATGAATAGTGCCGCCTAGTGCCTATTTTGGCTATTTTTGGCTGTTTTATTCCCTATTTGATTGATTTGTGGCCAGAATTTCTCCCAACTTCCAACATGAAAGTTGTAAATCTTTGTATTGGCTTCAAGGATCTTCATGTCTCACTTTAACCTGAATTCACATGTGACTTTTATGTCACGAGGGGTCCGTGTGACTTCCTGACTTGACCATGTTCATGACCTGATTACCTGTATACGTGCTGGTACCTATTCAAAGTGTGTATTGAGATGCAATATTAGTATGCACTGCGGTGCCATTTAATGAGTGCACTGAGGTGTGACTCTACGTGCTAAGTGATCATTCGTGTTATATGTCAAAACATGTGTACCTTCCAGCAAGTCATGGTAATTGGTCAGTAATAGTGTCGTGGTAAAATGATTGTTGTTTGATGCATTACACTAAGCATGGATCTAGATTGAGCCGATGTGGATTCATATTTAGGGTACATGTACTATGGTACGACATATAGGAGGATGACCATGTGACCACGACATGTAATTCCATTATCAAGATAGGGTTAATCTAAGCAACATAATTTGGTAGATGCATTGGGTGGGAACGGAATCCCGAGATCGTGCCATACTAGCCACCCTAGGTCCAGCCCTGGCGTGTCGGGTTGGCCACCACGGATACAGTTTCATCCGCTTATAGTGGATGACTATATCCGACTCCTACGTGCTATGTGTTAAATATTTTAGCACGGTGGCCTTGCAGGGGACCGGTGCATAATCAAAGTGCTATGTGTATATGTATATTATATGGTTTGGCTAGCCCTGCTGGGTTGACACGAACTGAGGATTCCTATATATGCATTACTGGGATAACCCAGGCAAATCATAGAAAGCCGTAGGATTGATTGGTCGCTTGTAAGCTGACTTGTTTGTGATATTTTTTTTTCTGTTAGCAGCTGAGGAACATGGACTATCGTGGTGCGTGGTCTAACCCATGTCCTTGTTTGGTTGTTGGGTTGGGCTATTGTGCTGCGATAGGCTATGGACCGAAGTCGCGAATCAGAAGCCCTTCACCTGCCCATGGTTATAGGATATATCTTATCTCGGCATGATATTGGCACCGTTTGTCCTTGTTTGGTTGTAAGGGTGTCGTATTGTCTCGATGATATGGTATAAGCCTATAACTCGTGAATCAGGTCTTATTTTACTCATTGGGTTTTATCTTACTCTTTTGTGCTCCCTTGTGGCACTTGCTATTCGGGGCCTGACCCCGCTGGTTTTGTTTGGCCAGATCTCGTAGCAGCTCCAGAGGATCCAGTCTTCTACCCGAATAATGGTGCACACCAGGAGTATGGGCGCCAGGGACCATGAGTGGGTTTCTTCTTCTCCGCTCTGATATCTTCTATTTTGTACTTGGCATTTAGCCACCGGCACCTGTTTAGCCGGCTGTTCTGGACATTAGTTTCCTTTACATAATTATAATTAAATCAGACTGCAGCTGACTACGGTTATGTACTATTGACTCTCGGTACTAGCTTATCATTTTGTATGGCTAGGCTCATGAATCATTTTGATGAAGCATCGGGGACGCCTTACTGCTTTGTCTTATATGATCATTATTTACTGCTTCTTGTTTTGACTGATTGAGACATAGATGCTTTGTGAGACCATAGGAGACTTGATTGTAGCATGCACCCCCTTGTCTTTTGACAGCCATGATCGTCGTATGACGTTTATATATCTCATATGGAGTAGCTGGCCTAGTCCGTCTCAGTATTCCGGTACTGGGGCGTGACATTTCGGCCGCATGAGAATTGCCAGCCGCATGGACTTAGCTCATTCGAGCTGCATAGGCGCAGGCATCCCAGCCGCATGAGCTTCCATCATTTGAGCCGCATGAGCTTCGTCATTTCGGCCGCATATGATTTGCCAGCCGCATGGACTTTTAATTGCCACAGCCGCATGAATTTCTAAACTTTCATCCGTATGAGACTTTTCACCCGAGCCCCATAGGGATTTATTTTCCTAGCCGCATGACTGCGGTTGAACCCCAGCCGCATGGGACTCCACTCCTGACCGCAAGGCATTGAGCCGCATGGGACTTATTTCACCCTAGCCGCATAGGCCCGATTTTTCCAGCCGCATGAGATTTTATGGCACTTAGATCATGGCCACATAAGAAAGATCCTGACTGACCCGACTACATAGATAGGCATCCCTCTATTGTTGCCCCTATTGTCTTTAATTGTTTTTCTTATTTCAAACTGGCATTAATTAACATTGATTGCTATCTTGATTAATAATTGATCATGCGTTTCTAGTTGGAACTAAGAGACTGGCTAGTCGTCTTATTGAATTGAATGAATGTGACACGTTCATATGAACTATGAACTATTGTAATCAATTGGCCGATCCCGAATATTGGCATACAGGCACATGCAGGCTACAATTTATTTATTTATTTATTTATCTTACTAAAGCAACATGTGTACTTTATGGTCAAGGCATGATTATTCCGTAGTTAGTTTTGATTGTTGCATTATGCTATGTAAGACCTACAACCTAACCGCATGGGTATCGTTGTAGAGTTGTGTATATCGTACCCCGTACGGAAGTACTCATTTGAATGACCATGATCCACGACATGGAAATTCACTCAACGTAAAGACTATTAAGTTATATAAAATAATGATTGCATGGAGAGAATGGATTCCCGAGTTCTTACATGGCAGCCCCCTTTGGGACTATTAAGTGCCCGACAGGCCGACTGGTTCCCACAAATACTGTAAATCTGCCACACGGGCAGGGAGCGGTATCTGCTTATATTATCTATTGTATATTGTATATTGATGACGGGCGTCCCGCTGGGACTCGTCTAATTCATGATTGGCGCAATTGATTGACTGGATAGACTAGCCTTGCTTGCACATAGTAAGAACTGATGAATCCTCATTGCATAATTCCAGGATAACTTGGACCTCACCATAGCAAGCCGTAGTAGTGAATGGTCGTTTTAAATTGATTTATTTGTGTACTGTATCTACTCTGTTACCTAACTAAGATGATCAGAATGTCAGGACATGACGGGCCAACTTCTGTCCTTGTTTGGTTGGGAGGTTGGTTCGAAGTGTCGTGATGTTATGTGAATCCTAGTAGATAGCAGAGATCTATTATCATATTCTCTTAGTACTGTCTTCATTCCTTATATCGTGCTCCCTTGCGGTACTTGCTATTAGAGGTCTAACCTCTCTGGTTTTGCATGGCCAGATTTAGAGCCGGTCTCCGAGGACTCAGCTTACTTCCACCTCCCAGATGGTCAATACTAGAGGAATGATCGCAGGAGGACACGAGTGGGTTCCTTACTTCCCCGCTCGTTTTGTTACTTACTTTATACTTTGCCGTTTGGTACCGACATGTTAGTCGAATTGTCTTGTACTTACTTTTACATAATTGTAACTAAGTCAGACTGCAGCTGATAACAATTGTGTATACTTGCTACATCATCTGGCTATGTTTTATAAAGCCAGAAATCAAGAACATTTTGACTAAGCGTTCGGGATGCCTTAATGTTTTATCTTACATGTTCTCTATTACTGTTTATTGTTTTGAATGATTAAGACAATAGATGTGAAGTGACCATAGCGAGACTTTCATGTAGTATGCACCCCCTTGTCTTTTTAGACAGTATTAATCATATTATATGGTATTCATCTACCCGTAATACGTAGCTGGCTTAGTCATTCCCCCGCTCTCCAGTATTCTGGTTCTGGGGCGTGACATATTTCCTCTCGGCGACTAACCATCGCTTAGACTTAACATTTTTTTGAAACTCCGGGAACGGCTACTGCATAGCCTTCCCACTTAACTTGAACATAACGTGTTCCTTAAGTATCGACAGACCGTGGCTAACTTTCCACTGAACCAACTGTGGCTCGTGCCTTGAACCAACTCGTGTTCTACGCAACGCTATCGCCCAAGTCATACCTCATATGACGGGCCTTGGAATCGTGGGACTATTTAACTTGACAACCGCAGAAAGAGCAGGACAGTACTTGAAATGACTTAGGTCGACCGTGTAGAAGCATGGAAAATATTAGAATAAAGGCATAAATGGCCCATGCGGTTTTGGGTAGCAAGTCTATGCGGCTCATACTGGAGTTGCCCTATGCGGCCCAAAAGAAGACCCTCAGACTCATGCGGCTCGGGGATGAATGCGGTTCAGCAGGAATATGCGGCTCAATTGACGACACGTGTGACCCCCCCCCACAGTTGGCCACTGGAGTAATGGCCTCATTTAATGCTCTGACACGACTCGACGGCTGTCTCTGACATAAAGTATCATAATGGCTCTGCCATAATGACAGACTCTTCGGGAAAAGAAGAAAATCTCTGACCCGATCTGACAAAAAATCCTAGATTGCCACGTGGCAAAAGTCTCATGCGGCTCGGATAGAGAACAGCTTCATGCGGCTCATTGAGGAGTCACTCTAATATGATTAACGAAAATTCGCCATATGCGGTCCACCCATAGCCTGGTCTATGCGGCTCAACACCACGCTAATTCATGCGGCCCACAGAAACTATGCATATGCGGCTCATGGAGAGATCGTCCCCTGCGGCTCGCAAAGATTACGCATATGCGGCTCACGGAAAGTTCGTCCCCTGCGGCTCGATGAGGCATTGACTCATGCGGCTCACGAGGAGTATCCCCCTGCGGTTCAAGTGTTGGTCACCCTATGCGGCCCTGGCAGGATCTTCAATTAAAAAAACGTGGCACTGAAGATGCAACAGAATACCAACGAGAATATTCGACATCATCATCATAATTGCCGAGATCAGGGCATATCATTCATCATCAAGCCAATAGGACACGTAGCGAGCAATCAAATATTGGCATAATCAATCACGAAGATTTAAAGCAGTCAGCATTAACTGCTCATAAGATTTGGTGCTATCCGCATTAGTGGCCGAGATTCATTATGATCAAGATCAAGGGCCCAGATAGAAGGAAGGAGCGCCGACATTCCAAACAGATAATCATCAGCAAACCCTAATGATCCCACCCCACTCTTATAAATAGCCAGCATCATTCCCATGTAAAGGAGGTCGGCAACAAAAAGAAAAAAAAAAAAGAAGAGAGAGATATACACAGAGAGAGCTCCCCCTTTTCTTGATAATCACAAAAAGAAAAAAAGAAGAAGAAGAGAGAGATATACACAAAAGGAAGGCGGGGACTGCACTGCAAGTGGCAGTCCCCGTAGCAACTGTACGGAGTTCCGACGAGATCCGGTGTTTGGATGTTCCAACAAGTGCAGGGAGGTGTATTATCTCTGACACCCCTCACTTGTTGTCCTCCAAATTTTTTTGTATTCTCACTTGCGGCAAAAAATGGACGGAGGTGAGATGTCACGCCCCAGTACCAAAATACTGGGACAGACTAGGCCAGCTACTCCGTATGAGGTATAAAACGTCATACGACGATCGTGGCTGTCAATCTTGCTGGGTATCCTTGCATACAAGCAGTCTATGGCCTAAATCCGATCTCATATCCACAGGCAATAATCAATGAAATAACGACAAGAGAGATAATCATATAAAAAACAGGAAATACTCATATGATAATCAGAGAGTCTACAATAAGAAATAATGTAGACAAGAATACCTTCCTACACAGTTCTCTCATGGTCAGAAACTGAAGCACGTCCTCCAAGTCAAGTCTGGAAGATCCACATGGTCGGTCACAGGCAATCTGGGAACAATCCAGGGTTGGTCAGGCCAACCATAGAAAGTACCAGAAAGGAAGGCTCAAGGACGGGCGAAGAAAACCAGCAGGATATAATATGACAGGAATAGCATCTAAAAATAGTAAATAAGGTAAGGGATCGTGCGGTACCAACGCACGATTACAGAATATAAGGCAGCAATCTAACTACTAATACGTAAGTAACCAACGATCATCACAATCATCCTAACATCCACTAATACTTGCATCGCTAACTGGAACTCGTAGTCCGTCATCGGAACGGTAACCCATCCCTACATCAAACAAGAACAAGGGAATGAATCACCGCGCCGGGACAGCGTTACGTGCCAGCCAGCTTAGCAAGCAACAAGCCATACAATTTAGGTGAATAAGCGGCCACTCAAAAGTCTACGGCTATCTATGTGGAGGTTGGGTTACCCCAACAATGTAATATAGGAATCCTCAGATCGTGCCATATCCCGCAAGGGCTAGCGAGGCCAAATAACGCATAGTAGGTAGGTATGCACGGTCCCTCGGAAGGCCACCGTGCTAAGCAGGAGTACATATAGTAGTCGGATACTGCCATATCCGTGGCGGCCAACCACGACACGCCAGGACGAGCCTGTGGCGGCCGGTAATGCACGATCTCGGGATTCCGTTCCCTCCCAATGCTTCTACCATTTTTAGTTGCCTAGATTAACCCTACATTTATCCGGAATCACATGCCGTGGTCACATGCTCATCCTCCTAGATGTCGTACCTCAGTACGAGAACGCTATGTAAGAATCAGCCTCGGCACCTATAGTCCCAGTTGTGATCCATCCTTAGTGTTATGCAACAAGCAAGCAAGCAATCCTAACCACGCTAAGACTATAGGCCAACTACCAGATATCCGTGCAGGTAATCATATAATATAGCCAGAATATCAAGATGGCATCGCAATGCCATATAATCATGGAAGTAGCACCTCAAAGTGCCAATAGACAAAGGGCACCGCAGTACAATGTCAGGGCCAGCACCTCACAGGATAAGCTGGACTTATAGCACGGATACAGGTAGTCAGGTCTGGGACAAGGACAACTAGATCTGTCAGTCACAAAAAGTCATCTGCCCACATCGTGGCATGGATATCAGGTCAAGTACAAGACCAGAACCTCTACTATAATAACATCTCAAGCATATATGGGAGCCTACAGCTCCAATCATCAAGTCGGTCCATCCACCAGATCAATCTAGCAAGAGTCTCCCATCCATGATGGAGTGAATATCACGTCAATAAAGACAACCACCAAATACCAAGCTCATCCCCCTAACAATGCTAGGGCCTCTGACTCACAAGAATCCTCCAAGTCAATGATCACAAGCCACCAGAAAGCAAGCCCCTCAACTACCAAGACACAGCAATCAACCATGTTCTCTAACTACCGGAATACGCAAAGGTACCAGGTTTGGGCGTTTGGGAAGTCGAGTAATAATAATACATTGATATCCTCGATATTCTATTCGCTCCGCGAGACACTCGTACCAATATCAAAATCCAAGAGTCCTCAAGACATATCTGATCAAATTAGAACATCACCAAAGAACTAGTAATACTATCTAAGAATCCACTTAGTCTACCATAACCACTATCTCAATATCATATCTCCTCATAGTCAATCCTCGAATAAGATCATAATCCCAACACATGGGTCAACACTAATCAACGTCGTCGGAAGATGGCAAGGATTGTGTGAACCACTCTGGATCAGATCCACAACCCTTAAACCAAACAAGGACCAGGGTTGCAGATCTTCACCCGAGTAGAACCACTCTCCTTACACAATCCGACGGACATGACAGATAATGGGATAACAACTAAACTAGAACACCATCTAAAAAGAAGGGTCACAGGTCAAGAGTTCAATGAGTGATACCGTCAAAAAGGCAAGGATTACGTGAACCACTCTGGATCAGATCCACAACCCTTAAACCAAACAAGGACCAGGGTTGCAGACCTTCACCCGAGTAGAACCGCTCTCCTTACACAATCCGGCGGACAAGACAGGTCAAGACGCTAGGCGACTAATCTAGTCGGGAGTCTACCTAGCAGGCAATAGGGTCAGGGATGCCATACCAAGAAGAACATGCATGAGTTCAGTCCAGCAAACCAAAGGAATGGTTCTGCCTAATCCTTCGAACCAAATTCCTAACTGGGAATTCTAGAAAAATCCGGCAGAGTCTCCTTTGTAATCTGGATGGGAGCACCCTACGAATAGGGGCTAAAACCACTCGGTGCAACCCGTCGCAGAATCGCAGAATCACGGACTCACTGACTGAGAACACTAAGTCTCAGCTACCAGTAGCACTACGATGCATACTGGGCACCAATCCTAGCCGAGAACACTAAGTCTCGGCCTCCAGCAGCACTACAATGCGTACTGGGCGCCAAACCAACACATGCAGCAAGAATCGCCATGCAGGACGCACCAAGACCCACAGTCATATCCAAGCCACAAACAAAGTCATAGAAACAGTTAGCCAAAGCCGTTACCCGACCGCGAGTCGGACACAGGGCATATGGGGACAATCCATACATGTGAGTCATGCTCGTGTCCTCGGAGGTGTGGATGACCCATCCGAGTTGTCCGATACGGTCTATCCCGGTATCGGACCAAGCTATCCTAAGTTATCATCATGGCAGTTCTACTACTAGGCTACACTAATCATGGTTATACAGTTTACAAGTACAAATTAATTAAATGCCATAAAATCCAGAAAAGAGGACAAGAGCCGTCGATGAGCAAGGGATACTTGCCTAGAGGGCTCGGCTAGGTAAGCAAGTCTTCGGCAGTCGCGATCTAAGCTAGCACGCCAATCGAGATCCTCAGAACACACAATAAACAATCATTAGAATTTGTCACTCTCCGATCCTGGAATACGTATTTCAATACGTAAACCGATAATTTGTATTTACCTTGTATTTATACTATATTTATTATGCAGTATTTCTTCATGCATTTTCCAAAATATTCGACAAAATATTATTTCGTAATTTATTTTCTGTATTTGGGCCTACAGTTTTGGCTCATTTGGGTAACCTATTTTTGGTTCACCAATGGTTCATCATGAACCCTTTGGTTCATCATGAACCCTTGGGTTCAAGTTCTTTATATATAACTCATCTCATTCTCTCTCCTCTCATTATTTCCTCTCATTTATTTCCTCCACCAACCAAGGCAAGTACCAACTTGCTCAAGAGATGGATCCATAAATTTTTTTGTCAATGTTTCTTACAAAATTACTTGTCAAAATATGTTCTTCTCCTCAACCTATACTAGTTTAGAACTTGGAAATTTTCATTTTGAAGCTTTGATTTTTGTAGATCTAAGTTTTAATCATTTTCGGATTTCCTTGGTTTTGATCTATTTTCGTTGGGGTTTTGTGGGTTTTGATGCTTCCATATGGAAGAGAATTCAATTTTACTCAAGTTAGAACTTTGAAAACCTAGATTTGGTTTTGATTTGGTCAAGTTATGAGAATTGGAAGTTTTCGATGTTCTTGAGGATGCTCTCGGCCTGGAGGAGAAGACCCTTCAGCCTGCGCTCTTTAGCGCAAGGTTGAACTGCGCAGCTCGTCTCTTGACGAATTGCGCAACCCCTCGGCCAGCGCATTGCGCTGAGCTGAACTGTGCTGGCGCTCCTTAGCTCCAGCGCCATCCGACCCAGCGCAAGTCAATCCGTGCGCGCTTGACTTCAGCGCAATCCATTCCCTGCGCGACCTGACCCTGCGCAATCTGACCCTGCGCAACCTGACCCTGCATGATCGGATCCTGCGCAACCTGACCCTGCGCGATCGGATCCTGCGCAACCTGACCCTGCGCGATCTGATCCTGCGCAACCTGACCCTGCGCGACCTGACCCTGCGCGATCTGACCCTGCGCACTCTGACCTGGACTCCCCTATATTTTATATTATTTTTATTATATATATTGCTTATATATATGTAAATGTTTGTGTATGCTATATATCCTTACGCCTTTTGTCCTGAGCATGATATGAGCACTAATGTGACCCCGGTGAACAAGTGTTCCTACCTGATACATGTACCTGAATGTCCCAGTTCTTGTTCATGCTCGACAAATGACTCGTAACTCCACGTGGCGTATTTGTAATGATGCATTACACTAAGGAGGGTAGAACATGTTGACATACTGATTGACATGGATCCTCTTTGGGGTACTCGTACTAAAGTACGACTTTAGGAGGATGATCATGCAGGCCACATCATGTGAGTCCAAGATTTCACCTAGGGTTAAATTAGGCAACTAAATATACTAGATGCATGGGGAGGGCAAAATCCCGAGATCGTGTTACACCAGCCGCCTTGAGATATTGTCTCGACGCGCCGGCTGGTCTCCACGGATACTGTGTCATCTGCAACGAGTGGATGACTGTATCCGATTAATTCCTGCTATATATTATATGTTTTGGCAAGGTGGCCTTACGAGGGACCTGTGCTCAATCATACCTGTCTACGCGAACCCCTGGGTTGGCTAGCCTTGCTGGAAAGATACGATCTGAGGATTTTCTAAATAACATGATGCGAGGATAACCTCGTCCCACTAGAAACTCGTAGACTTGATTGGCCGTGAAAACGACTTGCTTATGTCCTATTACCTTCCGTGAATAACTGAGAGAAGCGGACTGTCATGGTACGTGATCCAACCCATGTTCTTGTTTGATTGTTGGTTGGTTATCGTACTATGACAGGCTGTGGACCGAAGTTATGAACGGAAGACTTATTCTGGTTGTGAAGTGCTACTTCTGTGAATGACTGAGGAACATGGTCTATCATGGTACATGATCCAACCCATGTTCTTGTTTGATTGTTGGGTTGGTTATTGTGCTGCGATAGGCTATCGACCGAAGTCACGATCAGGAGATTTTATTGTTTATACCTTTTAACTTATGTAAAAGTTATAGAGTACGACACGTCCCGACTCCATGCAGCACCTTTTATCCTTGTTTGGTTGTAAGGGTGCCACATGGGTTCGAGGATGTTGCGCTACCCTATAATAATAGCATAAGTATTACTATTATCAATCATTCTATTAACTGGGTTTTTAATCTTAACTCTTGTGCCCCTTTGGCGGTACTTGCTATTCGGGGCTGACCCCGCTGGTTTTGTTTGGCCAGATCTCGTAGCAGAGCCTGAGGACACGATCTTCCTCCCTGACATCCATGGTGCATACTAGGAGCATGGCGGTTCGGGGACTCGAGTGGGTTTCTTCTCCACCACTCCTGCTTATACTTTTGCGGCGTTTAGCCACCGGCACCTGTTAGCCGGATTACTTGATATTTTGTGTCAGTACATGATTGTAATTAAACAGACTGCAGATGTGTATAATTTTGTACTCTTGACTCTCTGAGACAGCTAAATTATAAAGCTAGTCTCTCATGATCATTTTGATGAAGCGTCGGGGACGCCTTACTGCTTTATCTTTAATGTTCATTTAATTGCTGATGTGACTTGATTGATTGAGACATAGAACTCTGTGGGACCATAGGAGACTTGATTGTAGCATGTACCCCCTAGTCTCTCGACAGCCACGATCGCCGTATGACGTTACGTACCTCATATGGAGTAGCTGGCCTAGTCCGTCTCCGTATTTCGGTACTGGGGCGTGACAGAATTAAATAATAGAATAATAGAATAATCACAAGAGATGGCAGAAGGCTATACCGTGTGGGTCCCGCAAGTAGTGCAGGGATTTCGCACGGAAACCAAGGTACGCGGACCGACGCGGACACGTAAACCGAGACGTGCACGTATATCGAGACGCGTACGAGAATCGAGATGAACAGGAGACAACGTGCACGTAGATCGAGGAAATCACGAATATCGGAATGGCACACGAATCAACGCGACACGCAAATCGAGGCATGCACGCAAATCGAGACGGAGCGAGATTCAAGGAAGCACGCAAATCAATGCGGTGCGGAGTCCAAAGTGATACACAAACCAAGGCGGCACGTAAATCCGTACGTGCACGCAAACTGAGATGGCACAAAGTCCAAGGTGGCATATATGCCAATGCGGCACGCAAATCGATGCATGCACGCAAACCAGTGCGACACGGAGATCAAAGTGGTATGCAATCGAGGCGGCACGCAAATCGGAGCGGCACGAAAATTGAGATGGGCACAAAGGCCGAGACACATAAACGAGGCAACACGCAAACCAATGGGGCACGGTGCCCGAGGTAGCGCGGGGCTCGAGGCGTCCCGCTGCCCAAGGCAGTGCGTGAATCGAGGATGCACGAAAACCTATAAGGTGCACGCAAACCGAAGCATACGTAGAACGAGGCGCACGCGGATCGAGCAGCGCACTGCTCGAGGCAGTACGTGCATCGAGGCACGTGGCCCGAAGAGCACGCAGCCCAAGGCTGGCTCGCTGCTCGAGCAGCACGGGGCCCAAGGGCGTCCCGCCGCTCGAGGCGGTGCTGGCCCGGGCGTGGCAACGACACGGCGGTGGTGCTGGCCACCGGAGAGAAGAGGAAAGGAAGGGCGGGGAAGATCGGGGCTCATCGGGGTCGGTCGGGCTCCGGCGGAGGGGCAGCAGCAGCAACGGTGGTGGTGCTGGTGGCGACGGAGGAGGCCAGCCGAGAGGGAGGCGGCGACGGCGACGATGATGGTGGCGCTGGTGGTGGCGACGGCGGCCATGGTGAAGGGGGTGGCTGCGGTGGCCGAGACGAGGGCGGCCGCGGTGGTGGCGGGCGCCGGGAACAGCGAGAGAGGGAGAGATGGAAGTGGTGGCGGTGGAGACGAGGGCGGCCGCGGTGGCGGTGGTGGCCGGAGCTGGCCGGGGAGGAGAATAACGAGGGAGAGATGGTGGAGCCGGCAGTGGCGGTGAAGGTGACTGATGGTAGTGGCGGTGGTGGTGCTGGAGGGTGATGGCGGCGGTGGTGAGGGCTGGAGACGGGGGCGACCACGGCGAGGGTGGCGGATGGAGGTGGCAGTGGTGGGAGATGGTGGCGCAGACGGTGGTCGCGGCTGCAATGGTGGGTTGTTGGCGGCCGCAGCCAGGGGGAGAGGCCGAGAGGGAGGAGGAGAAGAGCTGAGGGAGGAGAGAGAGGGCTGGGGGTGAGGAGAGATGGTCGAGAGGGAGAGAGAGGAGAAGCTTCTCCTGGAAGGAGAGTGGGGAAGAGAGAGAATGAGAGTGGTTAGGTAGATATTTTAGAGGGGATAGATTTAGGATCAAGAAAATAATAGTAGCAATAATAAAAATGAGAAAAATTCACCTCCAATAATTAATAATAAAATTTTAAAAAAATACCCAATTTCAAAAATCCTCCAAATACGAGATACAGTCGAAATACAGTCATATACCTATTTCTAAAATAGGGATATGACATCCTACCCACCTTACAAAAATTTCGTCCTCGAAATTTCGAAATCATGTATATAAGATTTTCAAAACTAGTACATATAAGTACCATGAAAACTCTACCCACCTTACAGAAATCAAGTAATTCAATAAGAAACGAACAAAATCTCAATATGAAAACATCAAAGATAACAAGTCTCGCTAAATAAATCAACTCGCAAGGTAAATCGAAAACATCGAAAGAATCTCGAAAATCAAGTCTCGCATACACGAAATAACCCCATAAATCAAAACAAGTATAGAATGTCGAAAACAATGTCAGAAAACGTAAAATCCCAACTACATAAAAATTCTCACAAATCATAAAATACAGGATATATGTCTCGAACCGATGACCGTAGTTACTAATATCCGAAAAATGTGTGTCATGATCATTCCTTGCCACGCCATCCGGAATGGCTGTAAAAGATGCATCAGGGCACTATAATCGAGCGGCTGCAACTTTCGTTACCACGCCGTCAAGGTATACTAGGGTCACCCGGTACTCTTGACAAATACCCAAAACAAATAAAATCCATAACCCAAATATCCGAATCACTAAAAATCACAAAATCTATAACGATATAATGAGTCCTAGAAAACCATCAAAATCCATAATCCAAAATCCAGGTGAATCGTAACACACATCCAAAAATATCTTCAATAATAACCACAAGATATCTTTTCTAGGAAAATACTCCAAACCAAGGATCCATATCAAAATATAATGTATGGAAAGTATATCAAAAAAATAATATCTGAAACAGATAATCATGAGTGCGGAACTGTCCGGAATCAAGGAAGCCGAATCGATACGAGAATATCCCTCGGATACTCAACAAATGTTAAAATATCCAACCTCAGAGTCCAGATGGAATCTTCATTCCGCAGCAATCCAGCCAATGTTCGAAGAGGGCGATAATGATACTAAGTCAACACGAAGTCAACGCACGAAAGTGATAACAAGAAATCAACCAAGGTGAAACACCGGTAGAGAGTACAGAACCCAAGACAGATAATCAAGTAACCCAATGATGGAGATAAGATGACATCTCATCGGATTAAACGATCGACATGACCAACTATAGGATCATATCTATCAAACAAGGATCAGGGGTAGATAACAACAAATGAAACAGGGCAAAGCAAAATAGGTCCAGGTAGAGATGAGGACCAATTCACAAGTTCAAGGGAGCGAAGGGCAAGTGTAGCAAGTTAGAATCCCAAGGAATAGTGGACTGAGATCAACAATCATGTGATACCCAACAATATCTCAAAACGAGACCTGCATGGGCCACCACTAAAACCTTGTCACGCCCCAGTACCAAAATACTGGGACGGACTAGGCCAGCTACTCCGTATGAGGTATAAAATGTCATACGGCGATCGTGGCTGTCAATCTTGCTGGGTATCCTAGCATGCAAGCAGTCTATGGCCTAAATCCGATCTCATATCCACAGGCAATAATCAATGAAATAACGACAAGAGAGATAATCATATGAAAAACAGGAAATACTCATATGATAATCAGAGAGTCTACAATAAGAAATAATATAGACAAGAATACCTTCCCACACAGTTCCCTCATGGTCAGAAACTGAAGCACGTCCTCCAAGTCAAGTCTGGAAGATCCACATGGTCGGTCACAGGCAATCTGGGAACAATCCAGGGTTGGTCAGGCCAACCGTAGCAAGTACCAGAAAGGAAGGCTCAAGGACGGGCGAAGAAAACCAGCAGGATATAATATGACAGGAATAGCATCTAAAAACAGTAAATAAGGTAAGGGATCGTGCAGTACCAACGCACGATTACAGAATATAAGGCAGCAATCCAACTACTAATACGTAAGTAACCAACGATCATCACAATCATCCTAACATCTACTAATACTTGCATCGCCAACTGGAACTCGTAGTCCGTCATCGGAACGGTAACCCATCCCTACATCAAACAAGAACAAAGAAATGAATCACCGCGTCGGGACAGCGTTACATGCCAGCCAGCTTAGCAAGCAACAAGCCATACAATTTAGGTGAATAAGCGGCCACTCAAAAGTCTACGGCTATCTATGTGGAGGTTGGGTTACCCCAACAATACAATATAGGAATCCTCAGATCGTGCCATATCCCGCAAGGGCTAGCGAGGCCAAATAACGCATAGTAGGTAGGTATGCACGGTCCCTCGGAAGGCCACCGTGCTAAGTAGGAGTACATATAGTAGTCGGATACTGCCATATCCGTGGCGGCCAACCACGACGTGCCAGGACGAGCCTGTGGCGGCCGGTAATGCACGATCTCGGGATTCCGTTCCCTTCCAATGCTTCTACCATTTTTAGTTGCCTAGATTAACCCTACATTTATCCAAAATCACATGCCGTGGTCACATGCTCATCCTCCTAGATGTCGTACCTCAGTACGAGAACGCTAAGTAAGAATCAGCCTCGGTACCTATGTCACGCCCCGACTCGCCGAATCGGTCGCCATCGCCTTGACTCGATATAAATCGATCCCCACGGGTCGGGACGTGATGCCGTACAAGTCTTTGATGGACTTGCACAAGGCAGGGATGTGCGCTTGGAAATTTCTTCTTGACTCGACGCGTTGAAATTAAACAGTGCAGAAAGTTGAAAACATAGCATAGGAAGAAACTTAGCTTTTCATTCATAAACTTGCAAAATATGTGCAAGGTCATATTTACATTACATATGCCGTTGCAGCTACATCTTTGAAATACAAAAGAAAGCTATCGACAAGCTACGCCTTGAAATAATCCTCGGCGTTCCATACATTCATGCCCCTTTATACATTTGAACAAAAGCCTTCGGTCTGAATTGGGCATCAAAATACTTCAAAATAGGAGAGCTTCGTGCCGCCTCCCGTTCTTCAGCTCCAGCTTAGTCTCGAGCTCCCGCAGCACGCTCGTTACCTGGGGAGTTGGGGGTTAGCACACTTGCTAGTGGATGGGACGAACCCACTCGTCTAAACCGACACTGCTTATTAAGGATTCAGGCATACGAAGTGATCTTTCTATTTAGAACTATATGAGTTGCAGTTCATATCGAAGGCACATTTTAAACGATAACAACATAACCCATTTAAAGGCATTCTTACCACGGCCGTGCTCCTTTCCTGCACAAAATATACATGATACTTACCACCTGCACAAGACAATAGGTGAGCATGCAATCTATCCTATATGCGGTCATTGGTGATATCGACACCAAGAAGGACGATTATGTAGCCTTGCGACGCGCCCTCCAGTCCAGGTAGCGAGCCTAACTGGAGGTCTCGCAATGCCTCGCGCCGAAGCACGATTTTCATAATTTCCTCCTAGGCCGATTCGGTCCCAGGGCCCCGGGTACCGTCTCGAGGAAAGCTCACCTTGTGCACAAGTCGTCCTTGACCATGCGAATGTATGAACAGTTATATATGTATGAAGAAAATTGCATAGCGTAACCATTATCAAATCACATAATCATTCCTACTCGCGCAAGGGTCCTTTCCCCCGAAACCGTACGTTCTGATTTAGCATCCCGTAGGCACCAAATTCTCCAAGGCATAATGTACCGCCACCAAGGTTTTCATAGTTGTGTTTTGCATGGCATGAAATATAGTCTATCTCTTTCTTAGTGTGAACCTATCGATTCAGAGTTTACTTTTCTAGGTTGATATATTATCCCGAGCTCTTGATCTTAGTGGCAAGCATACATCCCGTTAGCATCATCGATTTGAACGTTGAACTTTAAGAATTTAGTTGGCGGGAAGGAGTAGAAAAGAAGGGGCCGAAGAACCACCCACCTAAGGAGATTGCGCCGAGAGTAGGAGAACGCTTCGCGACGGTCAAGCGTCAGTTACACGAACTCCTGCAATGGCACGAGCATCGAATTAGAACCCTTCCTTCAATCCTTCCTTCGAAATTCTCAAGGACGCATTCAGAAATCGACGCGAAAGCACACTATCAAATCCACGCAACAATACGTTCAGAAAGCCAAGAAAACCAATAAAACCAACGGCAGACGGGTTGCGTCGCTCCCTTTAGAGTTCCTTCGCCAAGACGCCGCCTACCGCATCTAGGACTTATTCCAACAGTAGTCGATCCATTAGTTGGAACGGTACTCATATCACTCGTCCAAATCGATTTTATTGATGCCATGGTTTTTGTATCCAAACTCGTCGCCGAGTCAGACTAGCCATCTATGTTCCCGACCATGTCTGACTTGGCACGAGCCTATTACGTAGTGCTTTGCCCCAACGGGAGCGGGGCACTACATAATATACCACTAAGAAAAAGTTTCGTCCCGAAACTTAAGAACAAGGGTCTGACCTTCGTCGGCAAAAAGTGAAGGGTACTTCTCCCTCATCTCCGCCTCTAGCTCCCACGTTGACTCCTCGACGGAATGGTTGCGCCAGAGTACGCGTACCAAGGACATCGATCGGCTCCGCAGGATCTTTTCTTTACGGTCCAAAATTTGTACGGGCTCCTCCGAGTATGATAGATCGGCGCGTAGCTCCAACTGATCGAAACTAACCACATGACTTGGGTCATGCACGTACTTCCGAAGTTGGGAGACATGGAAGACGTCGTGCACTTCGGCCAGGGCAGGAGGTAGCGCGATCCGGTAAGCAACGGTCGCCACTCTTTCGAGGATCTCGAAGGGCCCTACGAATCTCGGACTCAGCTTGCCTTTTACCCCGAATCGCATGACGCCCCGCATCGGCGTCACCTTCAGAAACACATGGTCCCCAACCAAGAACTCTAACGGTCGTCGACGAGTATCTGCATAACTCTTTTGTCGACTCTGAGCAATACGGAGCCTATCTCGAATCAGGCGGACCTTCTCGACGGCTTGTTCGACTAGTTCTGGCCCGAGCACCTGTCGCTCCCCGACTTCGTCCCAGCAAATCGGAGATCGGCACTTCCTCCCGTAAAGCGCCTCGTAGGGAGCCATCTGGATGCTCGATTGGTAACTGTTGTTGTATGCGAACTCCGCGAGCGGCAAGTGCGTGTCCCAGCTAGTCTTCAAATCTATCGCACACAGACGTAGCATATCCTCCAGGATTTGATTCACTCTTTCTGTCTGGCCATCGGTTTGTGGGTGGTACGCGGAGCTAAGGTTCAACTTAGTGTCCAGCGCCGCCTGTAGACTCGTCCAGAAACGTGATAAGAATCGCCCGTCTCTGTCCGAAATGATTGTGGTCGGTACCCCGTGCAGTCTGACGATCTCGTCGAGATAAATCTGAGCTAACCGATCGACGCTCCATGATGCTTTAATAGCGAGAAAATGAGCGGATTTGGTCAAACGATCGACAATGACCCAAATCGCATCATTTCCCCGCGACGTCTTCGGAAGGCCCATGATGAAATCCATAGAGATGTCGTTCCACTTCCATACTGGAATATCGAGGTTCTGTAGCTCCCCGCCTGGTCTTTGATGCTCGGCCTTCACCCGTTGACAGGCCATACACTGTGACACGAACGTCGCCACGTCTTTCTTCATGCCGTGCCACCAAAAGATCGTGCGCAGGTCCTTATACATTTTGGTACTCCCGGGGTGCAACGAGTACTTCGCATAATGGGCCTCCGTCAGAATCTCCCTTCTAAGTTCAGCATGGTCCGGCACGCATATCCTCCCCTTCATCCGCGCCATTCCGCCTTCGTCCACCACAAAGTCGGTCGCCTTTCCCGTCGAAATCAGCTCGCGCATCTTCTTCAGGAATGGATCGTCCTCCTGTGCGGTCTTTATTTTGTTGTGCAGGCTCGACTCAAGGTGCAATTGGGCCAATCGTGCTCCGCGGTAACGAATTCGTAGTTCGATACCCATCTCCGCCAAGTCTCGCTGTATGCTACGGTTGATAGACAAGCACCCTGCAAACATTCTACTCAGCGCGTCTGCCACAACGTTCCCCTTACCTGGCGTGTACTCGATAGTCAGATCGTAGTCTTTGATGAGTTCGAGCCAACGCCGTTGCCGTAAGTTCAGGTCCCGTTGAGTGAAGATGTATTTGAGGCTTTTGTGGTCCGTATAGATGCGACAAGCTACACCATAAAGATAGTGCCGCCATAGCTTCAATGCGAATACAATAGCCGCTAACTCGAGATCATGCGTAGGATAATTTTTCTCGTGTTGCTTTAATTGTCTCGAAGCAAACGAAATCACCTTATCCCTTTGCATAAGAACGCATCCCAAACCCGTCCGCGATGCATCGCTAAATATCTGAAACCCTTCTGGCCCGTCCGGAAGTGCAAGGATCGGCGCTGAGACGAGCCGTTTCTTCAACTCTTGGAAGCTCGATTCGCAGGCGTCGTTCCACTCGAATGCGACTCCTTTCTGGGTGAGGCGAGTTAGAGGCGACGCAATTTTAGCAAAATCCTTCACAAATCTACGATAGTAGCCCGCCAAGCCGAGGAAACTTCGGATGTCGCCTGCTGAGGTAGGCCGCTTCCATTCGACTATTGCTTCAATCTTCTTTGGGTCTACCGTGACGCCTTCAGCGGAGACAACGTGCCCAAGGAACGTCACGCTGTTCATCCAGAACTCGCACTTGCTTAGCTTGGCGTAGAGTTGATTTTCACGCAGAGTCTGTAGCACCGTCTTCAAGTGTTCCACGTGCTCGTCCTTGCTCTTTGAATATATGAGAATGTCGTCGATGAACACAACGACAAATTTGTCTATGAACGGTCGGAACACCCGGTTCATTAGATCCATGAACGCGGCAGGAGCGTTGGTCAAGCCGAAAGGCATGACCAGAAATTCGTAGTGACCGTATCGGGTTCGGAAGGCGGACTTCGGCACGTCTTCGGACTTGATCTTCAATTGGTGGTAGCCTGAGCGAAGATCAATCTTGGAAAACACCGTCGCCCCTTGTAGCTGGTCAAACAGATCATCTATTCTCGGTAACGGGTACTTGTTTCGTACCGTGGCTTTGTTGAGTTCCCGATAATCGATGCACAGCCGCATCGATCCATCTTTCTTCCTCACAAACAACACTGGGGCACCCCACGGGGAGACACTAGGGCGAATGTATCCGCGATCCAGTAACTCTTGTAGTTGTGCCTTCAGTTCCTTCAGCTCCGCCGGCGCCATTCGATAGGGTGCTTTAGATATCGGTCGGGTGTCCGGGAAGGTGTCGATGCTGAATTCTATCTCTCGGTCCGGCGGCATCCCTGGCAACTCGTCTGGGAACACATCAGGAAATTCTGCCACGACTTCAGTCTGGGCCGTGCTTGCAATCTCCGTTCTTGTGTCTCGAACTGATGCTAGGTATCCGCTGCACCCAGAATGCAACATACGCCTTGCCGAAATCGCCGATATCACCATCGCCGACTTTGATGCTGCTCCGCACGAATAGGAGAACTCGGTTTCGCCCGGAAGGCGGAACACAACTCTCTTCTCCGCGCACTCAATCGTTGCGTGGCATGCACCCAACCAATCCATGCCGAGGATTATATCGTACTCCTTGACGTCGAGGACGATAACTTCCAAGGATAGATTCCTCCCTCCGATGCATATGTAACCGTCCCTACAAATATGAGTGGCAGGCATGTCTACTCCCGATGGAGTGCTAACGCTAAGATTCATATCTAAAAGTTGCATAGGTAATTCATTTTCTTTTACAAAGTCGGCTGATATGAAACTATGCGTTGCACCCGAATCGAACAATACTCTAGCAGGCAAATTTTTATAGAGTAGTATACCTGTCACAACAGTGTCGGACGCATAGGCTTCGTCCCGCGTTAGTGCGTAGACTCGGCCTTGCGCCCCTTGGCGATTTTGTGGGTTCACGGGCACCGCGTTTGCGCCATGGGCAGGAGGCGCCCTGTTCTGGCTCTGGACGTCCCTTGGTGGATGTTGGTTCGCCCTCCCCATTCGACAATCTACCGCCTTGTGACCTAGCTGGCCACACTTGAAGCATCCCCCTCGGCAGTCGACCGCCAGATGTCCCATCTTGCCGCAGCGATGGCATCGTACGCCTGGGTGAGGCCCCCGATACTCGGTCGTGTTCTGGCGCTTTGGCGCACCAGATCCTCCTGCGTCGTTAGGACGCTTGTTGAAGTTGTTGCGGATGCTTGATCCGCCCTTCTGCGACGTTCGACCGAAGACCCGCTCCATCTCAAGAGCGGCGTTATATGATTCCCTGTACGTCTGGCATCTCTGGTTCATGACATCCCGACGCAAATCTTCATTCAGGCCTTGCTGAAAGCGCTCGCACCACGCCTCTGCGTTCGGCAGAAAAGCCCCGGCAAACTTCGCTAGCTTTGCGAACTTCGCGTCGTAGTCTTCAACGGACAAGTTTCCTTGCTTCAAGGACATGAACTCCTCTTCCTTCTGTCGACGAAGGGCACGAGGGATGTATTGTTCGAGGAAGGCCCGTTTGAATGTCTCCCACGAGATCTTGGCACTGGGGTTGGACCCTTGGAGTTCCTGTTTCTTCGCCTCCCACCAGTCGTAGGCCCTCAAGTTGAGCTGCAACGCTGCGCACCCGACTTTCTTGGACCCCTTGATGTTGAGGAGAGTGAACAGACTCTCAATCTTCACTAGCCACCCCATGACTTCGTCAGGCTCTGCTCGACCGTTGAAGTCCGGCGGGTTCATTTTCTTAAACTTGGTCATCTTAAGCAGGGAGGAGGAAGACACATGTTTTGTCTTTTCGGCTTGCACTTCTTCCTCGGACATGACGGTCGTCGAGTTCTGTTGTGTCGCTATGGTACTCACGATCCTGGTCAGGGCGTCCATTTGCTTTTGTTGGGTGCTGACTTGGGCCTGGATCTGTTCCTGCAGCTGTCGTTGCTGCATCTCTGACTGACGTTGTTGGAATTCCATGAGGCGTAGTAGTCGCTCCATGGCCGATTCGCTAGGCGTCGCACCTTCGGTGCTATCGGTGCTAATCAATGTAGGGACACCCAGT
This sequence comes from Iris pallida, assembly GCA_029216955.1. Classification (NCBI taxonomy): domain Eukaryota; kingdom Viridiplantae; phylum Streptophyta; class Magnoliopsida; order Asparagales; family Iridaceae; genus Iris; species Iris pallida. Next base: position 7,608,270 of record JANAVB010027998.1, on the reverse strand, counting down.
CTTTCCGTCATTCCTACAAAATTGAGCAAACCCGTTAGTATTCTCAAAATATCTACGGGCTTATGTGTATGGAACGATTATTTCAGGCCGCATATGTCGAAAAGCATAGTTTTTGAAAAATTGCAACGGCATCATCTAAAGAAAACATTTGGAAGGCCCGAGGTGTGAACCGTGCTCTGATACCAACTTGTCACGCCCCGACTCGCCGAATCGGTCGCCATCGCCTTGACTCGATATAAATCGATCCCCACGGTCGGGACGTGATGCCGTACAAGTCTTTGATGGACTTGCACAAGGCAGGGATGTGCGCTTGGAAATTTCTTCTTGACTCGACGCGTTGAAATTAAACAGTGCAGAAAGTTGAAAACATAGCATAGGAAGAAACTTAGCTTTTCATTCATAAACTTGCAAAATATGTGCAAGGTCATATTTACATTACATATGCCGTTGCGGCTACATCTTTGAAATACAAAAGAAAGCTATCGACAAGCTACGCCTTGAAATAATCCTCGGCGTTCCATACATTCATGCCCCTTTATACATTTGAACAAAAGCCTTCGGTCTGAATTGGGCATCAAAATACTTCAAAATAGGAGAGCTTCGTGCCGCCTCCCGTTTTTCAGCTCCAGCTTAGTCTCGAGCTCCCGCAGCACGCTCGTTACCTGGGGAGTTGGGGGTTAGCACACTTGCTAGTGGATGGGACGAACCCACTCGTCTAAACCGACACTGCTTATTAAGGATTCAGGCATACGAAGTGATCTTTCTATTTAGAACTATATGAGTTGCAGTTCATATCGAAGGCACATTTTAAACGATAACAACATAACCCATTTAAAGGCATTCTTACCACGGCCGTGCTCCTTTCCTGCACAAAATATACATGATACTTACCACCTGCACAAGACAATAGGTGAGCATGCAATCTATCCTATATGCGGTCATTGGTGATATCGACACCAAGAAGGACGATTACGTAGCCTTGCGACGCGCCCTCCAGTCCAGGTAGCGAGCCTAACTGGAGGTCTCGCAATGCCTCGCGCCGAAGCACGATTTTCATAATTTCCTCCTAGGCCGATTCGGTCCCAGGGCCCCGGGTACCGTCTCGAGGAAAGCTCACCTTGTGCACAAGTCGTCCTTGACCATGCGAATGTATGAACAGTTATATATGTATGAAGAAAATTGCATAGCGTAACCATTATCAAATCACATAATCATTCCTACTCGCGCAAGGGTCCTTTCCCCCGAAACCGTACGTTCTGATTTAGCATCCCGTAGGCACCAAATTCTCCAAGGCATAATGTACCGCCACCAAGGTTTTCATAGTTGTGTTTTGCATGGCATGAAATATAGTCTATCTCTTTCTTAGTGTGAACCTATCGATTCAGAGTTTACTTTTCTAGGTTGATATATTATCCCGAGCTCTTGATCTTAGTGGCAAGCATACATCCCGTTAGCATCATCGATTTGAACGTTGAACTTTAAGAATTTAGTTGACGGGAAGGAGTAGAAAAGAAGGGGCCGAAGAACCACCCACCTAAGGAGATTGCGCCGAGAGTAGGAGAACGCTTCGCGACGGTCAAGCGTCAGTTACACGAACTCCTGCAATGGCACGAGCATCGAATTAGAACCCTTCCTTCAATCCTTCCTTCGAAATTCTCAAGGACGCATTCAGAAATCGACGCGAAAGCACACTATCAAATCCACGCAACAATACGTTCAGAAAGCCAAGAAAACCAATAAAACCAACGGCAGACGGGTTGCGTCGCTCCCTTTAGAGTTCCTTCGCCAAGACGCCGCCTACCGCATCTAGGACTTATTCCAACAGTAGTCGATCCATTAGTTGGAACGGTACTCATATCACTCGTCCAAATCGATTTTATTGATGCCATGGTTTTTGTATCCAAACTCGTCGCCGAGTCAGACTAGCCATCTATGTTCCCGACCATGTCTGACTTGGCACGAGCCTATTACGTAGTGCTTTGCCCCAACGGGAGCGGGGCACTACAACCTATAGTCCCAGTTGTGATCCATCCTTAGTGTTATGCAACAAGCAAGCAAGCAATCATAACCACGCTAAGACTATAGGCCAACTACCAGATACCCGTACAAGTAATCATATAATATAGCCAGAATATCAAGATGGCATCGCAATGCCATATAATCATGGAAGTAGCACCTCAAAGTGCCAATAGACAAAGGGCACCGCAGTGCAATGTCAGGGCCAGCACCTCACAGGGTAAGCTGGACTTATAGCACGGATACAGGTAGTCAGGTCTGGGACAAGGACAACTCTGTCAGTCACAAGAAGTCATATGCCCACATCGTGGTATGGATATCAGGTCAAGTACAAGACCAGAACCTCTACTATAATAACATCTCAAGCATATATGGGAGCCTACAGCTCCAATCATCAAGTCGGTCCATCCACCAGATCAATCTAGCAAGAGTCTTCCATCCATGATGGAGTAAATATCACGTCAATAAAGACAACCACCAAATACCAAGCTCATCCCCCTAACAATGCTAGGGCCTCTGACTCACAAGAATCCTCCAAGTCAATGATCACAAGCCACCAGAAAGCAAGCCCCTCAACTACCAAGACACAGCAATCAACCAGGTTCTCTAACTACCGAAATACGCAAAGGTACCAGGTTTGGGCATTTGGGAAGTCGAGTAATAATCATATATTGATATCCTCGATATTCTATTCGCTCCGCGAGACACTCACACCAATATCAAAATCCAAGAGTCCTCAAGACATATCTGATCAAATTAGAACATCACCAAAGAACTAGTAACACTATCTAAGAATCCACTTAGTCTACCATAACCACTATCTCAATATCATATCTCCCTCATAGTCAATCCTCGAATAAGATCATAATCCCAACACATGGGTCAACACTAATCAACGCCGTCGGAAGATGGCAAGGATTGTGTGAACCACTCTGGATCAGATCCACAACCCTTAAACCAAACAAGGACCAGGGTTGCAGATCTTCACCCGAGTAGAACCACTCTCCTTACACAATCCGGCGGACAGGACAGATAATGGGATAACAACTAAACTAGAACACCATCTAAAAAGAAGGGTCACAGGTCAAGAGTTCAATGAGTGATACCGTCAAAAAGGCAAGAATTGCGTGAACCACTCTGGATCAGATCCACAACCCTTAAACCAAACGAGGACCAGGGTTGCAGACCTTCACCCGAGTAGAACCGCTCTCCTTACACAATCCGGCGGACAAGACAGGTCAAGACGCTAGGCGACTAATCTAGTCGGGAGTCTACCTAGCAGGCAATAGGGTCAGGGATGCTATACCAAGAAGAACATGCATGAGTTCAGTCCAGCAAACCAAAGGAATGGTTCTGCCTAATCCTTCGAACCAAATTCCCAACTGGAAATTCTGGAAAAATCCGGCAGAGTCTCCTTTGTAATCTGGATGGGAGCACCCTACGAATAGGGGCTAAAACCACTCGGTGCAACCTACCGCAGAATCGCAGAATCGTGGACTCGCGGGCTGAAAACACTAAGTCTGAGCTACCAGTAGCACTACGATGCGTACTGGGCACCAATCCTAGCCGAGAACACTAAGTCTCGGCCTCCAGCAGTACTACAATGCGTACTGGGCGCCAAACCAACACATGTAACAAGAATCGCCACACAGGGCGCACAAAGACCCACAGTCATATCCAAGCCACAAACAAAGTCATAGAAACAGTTAGCCAAAGCCGTTACCCGACCGCGAGTCGGACACGGGGCATATGGGGATAATCCATACATGTGAGTCGTGCTCGTGTCCTCGGAGGTGTAGATGACCCATCCGAGTTGTCCGATACGGTCTATTCCGGTATTGGACCAAGCTATCCTAAGTTATCATCATGGCAGTTCTACTACTAGGCTACACTAATCATGGTTATACAGTTTACAAGTACAAATTAATTAAATGCCATAAAATCCAGGAGAGAGGACAAGAGCCGTCGATGAGCAAGGGATACTTGCCTAGAGGGCTCGGCTAGGTAAGCAAGTTTTCGGCAGTCGCGATCCAAGCTAGCACGCCAATCGAGATCCTCAGAACACACAATAAACAATTATTAGAATTAAATAATAAAATAATAGAAAAATCATAAGAGATGGCAGAAGGCTATACCGTGTGGGTTTCGCAAGCAGTGCAGGGATCTCGTACGGAAATCGAGGCACGCGGACCGACGCGAACACGCAAACCGAGACGTATACGTATATCGAGACTCGCACGAGAATCGAGATAAACAGGAGACAACGTGCATGTAAATCGAAACGTACACGTAGATCGAGGAAATCACGAATATCGGAATGGCACACGAATCAATGTGACACGCAAATCGAGGCATGCATGCGAATGGAGACGGAGCGAGATTCAAGGAAGCACGCAAATCAATGCGGTGCGGAGTCCAAAGTGATACACAAACCAAGGCGGCACGTAAATCCGTACGTGCACGCAAACCGAGATGGCACAAAGTCCAAGGTGGCATACATGCCAATGCGGCACGCAAATCGATGTATGCACGCAAACCAGTGTGACACGGAGATCAAAGTGGTACGCAACCGAGGCGACATGCAAATCAGAGCGGCACAAAAATCGAGATGGGCACAAAGGCCGAGACACATAAACGAGGCAATATGCAAACCAATGGGGCACGGTGCCCGAGGCAGCACGGGGCTCGAGGCATCCTGCTGCCCAAGGCAGCGTATGAATCGAGGGGACACGAAAACCTATAAGGCGCACGCAAACCGAAGCATACGCAGAACGAAGCGCACGTGGATCGAGCAGCGTACTGCTCGAGGCAGCATGTGCACCGAGGCACGTGGCCCAAGAGCACGCAGCCCAAGGCTGGCTCGCTGCTCGAGCAGCACGGGGCCCAAGGGCGTCCCGTCGCTCGAGGCGGTGCTGGCCCGGGCACGGCAACGACACGGCGGTGGTGCTGGCCACCGGGGATAAGAGGAAAGGAAGGGCGGGGGAGATCGGGGCTCACCGGGGTCGGTCGGGCTCCGACGGAGGGGCAGCAGCAGCAGTGGTGGTGGTGCTGGTGGCGACGGAGGAGGCCGGCCGAGAGGGAGGCGGCGACGGCGACGATGATGGTGGCGCTGGTGGTGGCGACGGCGGCCATGGTGAAGGGGGTGGCTGCGGTGGCCGAGACGAGGGCGGCCGCGGTGGTGGCGGGCGCCGGGAACAACGAGAGAGGGAGAGATAGAAGTGGTGGCGGTAGAGACGAGGGCGGCCGCGGTGGCGGTGGTGGCCAGAGCTGGCCGGGGAGGAGAATAACGAGGAAGAGATGGTGGAGCCGGCAGTGGCGGTGGAGGTGACTGATGGTAGTGGCGGTGGTGGTGCTGGAGGGTGATGGCGGCGGTGGTGAGGGCTGGAGACGGGGGCGACCACGGCGAGGGTGGCGGATCGTGGTGGCAGTGGTGGGGGATGGTGGCGCAGGCGGTGGTCGCGGCTGCAGTGGTGGGTTGGTGGCAGCCGCAGCCAGGGGGAGAGGCCGAGAGGGAGAAGGAGAAGAGCTGAGGGAGGAGAGAGAGGGCTGGGGGTGAGGAGAGATGGTCGGGAGAGAGAGAGAGGAGAAGCTTCTCCTGGAAGGAGAGTGGGGAAGAGAGAGAATGAGAGGGGTTAGGTAGATATTTTAGAGGGGGTAGATTTAGGATCAAGAAAATAATAGTAGCAATAATAAAAATGAGAAAAATTCACCTCCAATAATTAATAATAAAATTTTAAAAAAATACCCAATTTCAAAAATCCTCCAAATACGAGATATAGTCGAAATACAGTCATATACCTATTTCTAAAATAGGGATATGACATGAGATGAAAGTGGTATTGCGTGAGGGGTTTACAAGAGAGAGAGAAAGTGGTGTGGAGCGGGCGAGATCCGGCGACGACGAGGATGGTGGTGGTGGAGTGAGGGGAGTGGGCGAGATCCGGCGACGACAAGGACGGTGGTGGTGGAGTGAGGGGTTTACGGCGACGACGAGGACAGTGGTGGTGGAGTAAGGGATTTACGAGAGAGAGAGAGAGAGAGAGAGAGAGAGAGAGGTGTGGCGGTGGTGGGAAGCAGACATAACATGGAGATATGGTGGTGGTGTGGGATGATAATGAGTTTGTTTATTTTTTGGCTTAATTGCAACTTGATACCCTAAAGTATTTCCTTTTTCCAACTTGATATCCTAAACTTTTTTTTCTTCAACTTGATACCCTGATTTTTTTTAGACAATAATGTCCCTGCTCAAAACTAAAAATTACTCCCAACCCCCTCCCACTCTCCAACGCACCCTCTCCCCCCCTCCGGTTACCCGCCCCCTCCCGCACAGCCCCCTCCTTCCGGACGGGAGGGGGGGTGGTGGCCGGAAGGGGGGAGGGGGGAGGGTGGGGGGGGGGGGGATGGGGGGGAGGGAAAGACAAGGGTATTTTCGAAAAATTTAAATTATAGGATATGAAGTTGAAAATGTAAAATAGTCGATGGTATTAAGTTGTTGAGTAAAAAAGTCTAGGGTATGAACTTGAAAAACCGAAATAGTTGAGGATATCAAGTTGCAGTTAAGCCTTTTTTTTTTTTTTGGAGAGGAAGCCAGCCAACCAACCATTCTCTCTCCCACGTGGGTTGATGACAACTTTTTATTTTTATTTTTATTTTTAAAGAAGATGAACAATAGTTACTTCTATTCAAACACCTGAAAGTCATTCTCCTCACTTGTAGGAGACAAAAAGTACAATATCCAAACATATTTTGGAAAGTGCCACTTGCTGCGAGTGCATTGCAACTCAACATGCAGTATTACATTTTCAAAGAGTTAGGGCCTGTTTGGTTCAGATTTATAACTCTGCGTTTTGAGTTATAACATTAAAGTTGACAGAAAACATGTTTGGATTGTAACACTTGAAAAAGTGATTTCCAAAACCAACGTTCAAAAGCTTTGTTTAAACTCTACGTTCCCAAAAGAGCTTTTAGCTCTTTTCCCAAACGTTTTTGTTAAATCTGTGGGCTCCACCCACCTAACCACCCCCATCCCAACTCTCTCTCTCTCTTTCTCTGTAGAGGAATCCAACCTGATGCATTTGGCTCGTCGAGGTGGACGACGACGAGGAGGAGCTCCTCCCTCTCCCTCTGGAGGTGGACGAGGAGGAGGAGCTCGTCCACTCGTCGAGGACGAGGAGGAGCTCCCTCTCCCTCTCCCTCTCCTTCTTCCTCCCACTACTACTCCCCCACACCGCCCGTCCCTCTCCGACACAGCCGTCGACGAGTTCTCCCCGGGAGGAGGAGGACCACCATCACACTAATGGGTCGCAGCGGCGCGTCGGTGGCGGACGTGCTCGGCTCCGCAACGTCGGTGCGTCGGTGGTGGGGTGCGCAGGGTTCTCTTTCCCCGTACCGCCGGCCTCCGTGGCGTCGAAGTCGACAAGGAAGAGGAAGTCGACGAGGACGTGGAGAGTGGCGGTCTCCGCCAGCAACGCCTCGCTGGCGGTCGTGTGTCGCCCCCTGAGGAACTCCTCCAGCTCGAATCCCTCGGTGAAGCTCGACCGCCCCGAATCCTTCGGTTAAGCTCGACTCTGCAGAGGGTCGTCTTCATCATCTCCGGCGAGTTTGAGGCACCCTCCGCCTAAAGACTCCAGTGATCCTCGGTTCTTTTCCGAACCAAGGAGTTTCTCCGAGACAAGATCATCGCCGAATCTCGATGGACGCGGTGGTGGACGGAGTCACATCTGCACACAAAACATCTGGACACAAATTATTTTCTTAAATTTTTTTTACCAAACATAATTTTAACTTCTGTTTCTTAAAATCATTTTCTAGATGAAAGTAACCAAACACAAAGTGGAAATTTTTATACTCAGAAAACAACTTTATAACTTACTTTCAGAAAACTGTTTTCAGAACCAAATTTCAGAAAACATATCCAAACAGACCCTTACTTTTACCAAACAGCCCCTTAGCCAAGTTTATTGGTTTCAAGTTTCGAATGCAAATTAGCCGAGGTTTTGGGTTTACTTTCGAAATCCCAAGTCCAAACCCGAAAAGAGTTTTCAAATAAGCGGATCGGGTATCGGGTTAGCAGTAACAGCTGGCAGTGCTATTTTAACCAAAGTTCCTGTTCTCAAAATAAAAACCCAAATCTCTATCGATCGACAAATTGTCCATTGACAAATTAAATAGAAAAACCCTAAGCTTTTTCTCCCACGAAACCCTAGCCCTCTCGATTCCATTAATGGAGCTCCAGAACACTGTCAAGGAGGCTTTGACCGCTCTCTACCACCACCCCGACGATGGCGTTCGAGCCCGCGCCGATCGCTGGCTCCAGGACTTCCAGCACTCCATCGACGCTTGGCAGGTACTTCGTTCCTTACAATCCCAAATATTTCCATGCAAATTATAGGGTTTCGCGGTCGAAGCAAATTCTAGGGTTTCGTCGAGTTTGTGCCGGATTTGGATGAAATGATCCTTTTGATTCTTGTGGATTAATGGTTTATCGCGAAATTAGCTTGACATTTCATGTAAAGAAGTGAAATTGTAAGTATGGCTCTATAAGTAGAGCGCGAGAATGCGAACATGTTGGCTATCCGTGATTTGAGCTGAGATAATAGTCAATTCTAGGGTGGGTTTAAGTGAAATGATGGTTTTAGATTATGCGCTTTTTTGTGGGCTTAGCATAGGGATTATTTTTATTTTGGTTTGATTGTCACGACTTAATGATTTTTGCCCAGATTACTAGGTATGTGTGGCTTCAAAAGGAAAACTTGAGAAGCACTCGTGATTACGTTTATAGGTTTACTCATCACGATGGTCATTGCTAATAAAAGATCATATAATGGTGGATGCTAGGGTTTCTTCAATTTTGTTCAAGATTTATATTAATTGGTCTTCATTGCTGTCGCTTAATAATTCGTGTCGAAAGTAGCATAAGTTTTTGTAAATAAGAGGAATTGTACTTATGGCTTCATAAGGAGGAATAGAGAAGTGGCTATGCTATTATTTATTGCTTCAATGATCCTGTTGGCCATCCGTGACCGAAGCCAATATAGTAGCCAACTCGAGGGTTTCTTTGAGTTTGTTATGGATTTAAATGAGTTTATGGTCTTTGATTTTGGCTTTTTGTAGGGGTAAGCATACAAAAAATTCCTTTTTGGGTTTTGATTGTTGCGACCTAATGATTTATGCCGAAATTAGCATGAGTTTATGTAAAAAGAGAAATTGAAATATTTATGACATCATAAGGAGAGAGCAATAAATCCTTACACGTTTATAGGTCCAACAGTCAAACAATGAATGATTACGTTGGCCAGTTATATGATTTCTAACTTCTAGTGAATTCTTTGTTGAGTTTTTCTTGTGAATTGTCTCTTATTATATTTGAAATCAACTATTAGCCGGTTGTAGGGTTTCCTTGGCTGACCTTGACATGCAAAGGAAGATAGTAATAGGAAAGAAGGATTTCCTATTGGAATAATACAATTAGAAAATAATACAACAACAACAACAACAAAGTCTTTCTCCCAAAATTTTGGGCTCGGTTGTTTGAATATCAGTGTTCTAAAAATCGGCCTAGGCGCCCGCCCACCGCACCGAAACCCCCCTAGGCGGTGGGCTAGGCGGCTAGGCGGGCCCTAGGCGCCCCTAGGCGGGCCCTAAGCGGGCCTAGGCGCCCCTAGGCGGCTTGTTTTTTGAATTTTTTGATTTTTTTTTTTGATTTTGTTTATTCTTAGTTGTATTTTGGATATTTGTTTGGATTTTAAGATAGTATTTGGATTTTAGAACATTAAAATTTCAAATTTCAAATTTCAAAATTCAAAATTTCAAAAATTTCAATTTTTTTTTTTTTTTTCTAGGCGGCCTTTTAGGCGGCGCCTAGGCGGGCTAGGCGCTAGGCGGACCTCCGCCGCACCGAGTCCGCCTAGCGCTTTTTAGAACATTGTTGAATATTCTTCTTCCATTTGTTTATGTTAAGGACCATATCCTTTGTAATGCTAATGAGATCCATGTCATTCTTTAACACTTCAAATAATGTTAGTATGGACCTACCTCTAGTCCTAGTAGTTCCATTAACTACTACATTACCGTCCCTCCTTACGGAGGCATCATGGGTCCGTGCTGCACATGTCCAAAGCAACTAAGTCAATTTCTTTCATATTGTTCTCAATTGGCGCCACCTATAGCTTCCAACACTATACATATTTCTTATTCTATCATATAATGTATTGCAACTCATTTATCTTAGGGTTCTCATTTCGGCTACAATTTTTTGGATATGTTGTTTCTTAATTGTCCAATACTTTGATTTATAAAGCTTGGCTGGTCTTATAATAGTCTTGTAGTTTTTTTCCCTAAACTTTAGAGGTATATTGCTATCACAAAGTACTCGAGAAGCACTCCTTCATTTCAACTATGAATTAACTTTATGCATGACATCCTTTTCAATCTCTCAATCATGATAAATAATTGATCAAAATACTGGAAGTTATCACTTACAGTTACAGGTACCTCTTTTTTATCTATATTGTCTTTCCCACATTTCTCTTTGACCTCATGTTAAAATAACATTTCATATGCTATGTCTTGGTTTTACTAATCCTAAATTCCTTAGAATCCAAAGTCTTTCTCCACACTTCTATTTTAACATCTAACCATTTTTACCCTCATCAACCGACACAATTTCATCATCGAACATGAACTGAACCTCCTCCTTGTTATATCTAGCAATTTTATTCCATAACTATCACAAAAAAGGTAAGGACTCAAGGCAAATCCTTGATGTAAGCCAATGGTAATAGGGAACGAGTTACTATCTCCTCTAATAGTTCGTACGTTCGTCGTAATCACACGTCCTTAATACTCTGAATATAGCTACTATAAACTTATTTCTTCTTCAAAGCCTACCAGAGTATCTCCATAAGAACTCGATCATAATCTCTCTCTATGTCAATAAAAATTATATGTAAATCTTTCCATTAATCTTCTTAGTACGTAAAATGGCTCCTATAATAGCTCTGACATAAAACCAGTCCGATCCTTTGAAATTCTAGTCTATTGTCTTAATCTTTTCTCAATAACTCTCTCCCATAGTTTTATGGAACGACTCATAAGCTTAATTTCTCGATAGTTTTTATAACTTTGTATATCTTCTTTGTTATTATATATTAATACTATCATACGACTGCCCCATTCATTCAACATCTCCTTAGTCTTAGGATTTTATTGGATAGTTTAGTAAGCCATATCAATTCTTTCTTAATATCATCAGGTCCTACGACTCCTACCGCCTTTCCATTTTCCATTTTCTATAATGCATCATTAATTTCAGAAAATCTAATTTTACGATAATAGCAATTTGACTCATCCCGAGCTAACTCTAAATCTAAACTAAGCTTTCATAGGTTGCTCTAATTAAATAGCTTCTGAAAATAACTTCACCTCTCCTTAATTTTGTTTTATCTTACTAATACCTTTTGGTTCACGTCCTTGATACACTTAATATTACCTAAATCTTTACTCCTTTCCCTACTTTTAGGCTTAGCAAGCCTATAGATATATTTATCTTCCTCCTTATTTTTAACCTCCTATATAAATAATCATAGGTCTTAGATTTAGCTTCACTAACTATTTTCTTAGCTTCCTTTATTGCTACTTTATATCTCTCAAAGTCTTTCTCACTTTTACACTTTTGTCAATCTTTATCGGCATTTCTTTTGCTTTAATAACCTTTTGAACTTTCTCGTTCCACCACCAACTTTTTTTCAAAGTCCAATCATTGCCTTTGACACTCCTAGAATCTCTCTTACTATTTTCTTGAACTAACTAGCCATTTTATACACATAGCATTAGAATACGCTTCTTTTTTTATCTTCCTTCCTTTATGATGTTATCCGTAAAATTTATTAATTTCTCTCCTTTCAAGTTATATAATTGGGTTCTTTGTCTCTTCTCCACCCTAGCCTCTCTCTCCCATTTTTTTAATACTAATATCTAAGACCATCAACCTATGTTGAGTGGTTAGGCTCTCTCCTGTATAACTTTACAATCTTTACATGCTACTCTATCAACCTTCCTATGAAGAAAGTAATCTATTTGACAAATATTGTGTCAAAGTAATAAATGTTCATCTCTCTTCCTAAAACAACTATTTTCAAGTATTCTATTTGAAATTTGAGAATAATAACAATACTAATAAATGATTCTTCCCAAACTTATTACCGTACTATTAACATTTTCGAAATAGTCTTCTAAATTGATTTCACTAGTGAAATCACATTTGGAAACACGATTCAAGTTCACTCAAACATGATTTCGACTGAAGTAACATTTTCTAATGTAGTTTTATGATTAGTTTCAGATTTCTATTTTTGTTAACACTATTTTAGTGGAAAATCCTTCGGAAAGAAAGAAAAATGTTCATTTTAGGTTTCCATTGATATCACTGTTATGGTGTAATTCACAATTCTTTTTTTCTTTTTCTTTTGATGCACTACCAGTCCTAGTCTTTAGACTTATTGCTTGTTATACCTTCTCTTGGAGGGGTATGAAAATTAGAGGACTCATAGGATAGTCGTTATATCTCAAAAGAATGGACATGTCAGTTAGAAACAGGAAATAAGCTCGAATTACAAACAATTTTCTCCGTATAAGTTATGTTCAGTAAGTTATTTAAGCTTTTCCCCATGTAGACTTCGTAGTTCAATATCACGATCAATCCCATCTCTACCCCATCTTATATATTTTTTAACCCCCCCTGGAATCTTCTAATTCCAAACCATACCTCTGGTTTCTTTAGGACTATGGTGCTTGGATATCTTCTAACCCTTCTTAATGTTTAGCATCTTTACATTCTCCTCGCTTAGTGATTAGATGATGCAAACAAGAGAACTTGGTGACATGACAGTTGTTTTACGAGGGGGCAAGCATGCCTCACAAGCAATTGCATGACAAGTGGATAAGATTTTTTTTTTTTTTACCTTCTAGTTGTGGGCATATAATATACTTGCAAAATATGCTTGAATATATGGTCTATACTACCGTTCTATAGCTTTTGACAATTTGATAAACTTTAAAAGTTGGCATGCAAACATGAAGGCATACACAAATTATATCATGGATACAACAAATGTAAAGCATACCAAATAAAGCATACTACGTCATTCCTATTCAAAGCAACCGAGAGTCTGAACTCTACTGAGCTCAATGTAACTGTAAACATAGGAAAGGGGTAGAACAATTTTGTTTATAAGGAAAAGTCTAAATCCAAATAGCTTGGTAGTTCTCCAAATAATGATATATTCTCACTATCTACAACTAAATCAACAAAGTCGTTGTCTCAAGTTGGCGTGCTTGCTTTCGTGAATCCTTGTCTCCAATCAGCTCTATTAAGGACCATCCTCTCATTTTAGTAATAGATGACGTATATTGTTACCTAATTGCTATTTGCTTGTTCTTTTCTTGGCCTCAGCTATGATATTATTGCTTCACTTATCAAGCACATACTGGAGATGTAAGTTCTCTGTCACTGTTGGCTGCACAAAACAAGAATTGTTGGTTCAGGCGTAGGAGGGCGAAGTTCCTCCCAGAGTTTCTTCTGCTCTTTTACAACATGTAATGCTTGTTAGGATAGCTGATTTGTATTTTAACCTATCCCAGCTGACTAGACCAGATTCAAGAGTTTCTTCTAGTAGGAGCACAATGTTTTCTAGGAACAAAATGATCTTCATATATTAGACACCTATTAAGACCTAGTATTCGGTCCGAAATGTTCCCATGCTACTTATTTAGTAACTGGTCGCCCTTTTGCTTATATGTCATATATATGTTACCTTTAATTATGGTCTAAGGTTATAAATGTGTTTTTGCTTCAACATGGCCACCTTTTTCCTGCAGGTAGCTGATAATTTTCTTCATGATGCTAGCAGCAATATAGAAACTCTCATATTTTGTTCCCAGACTCTTAGAAGCAAGGTAATTTGAGTTTTGAGTGAAAACAAGAAAATCTTTTAAGTGGTGATTTTCATATGTTCTTTAAGGCCATAATGTTATATGTTTAAGCCATGTATTACATATTTTTGATCTGTAGGTTCAACGTGATTTTGAGGAGTTACCCTCTGAAGCTTTTGGACCTTTACGCGATTCTTTATATGTGAGTATGCTATATGTTACTATATACTTGTGTACAGTTTATCAATATCATATTCAAGGCTTTTGAGAACTAGGCCTATTTATGGTGTGAGTGATAATCATCTAAAATACTTCAAATTTGCAACTTACACACAGTCACTCTTATTTTCCAGGCATTATTTTTGCAGAAACTAACGAGTTCTTTCAGAAACTGATAGCATGATTATTTGAAATCATACTAGTTGATAGTGAAAAATAGAAGGTCGCATTTAGAAGGTAGTGGAAGAGGCAGGGAAGGATGCAAGGATTGGTGAATTGTCTGTCTAAAGTTGTGTAAAATTTGTGACTTAACGTGATGTAGTGAATGGTGGGTGTACCAAGTTATACAGTCAACTATTTCAATGAAATTGTCTTCTTACATATTAAGTGGCTATAGAACAAATCAATGTTTGAATAAAATGACTAGGTGCATTAACATTTTTTTGGTTCTAAAAGTTTTTCTTAGCAGATATCGTTTTTTATAGCAAGTTATTTTTTTTAAGGGCCATTGGTCTTGAAATTTGTACCACTTTCTTCAATGCCATTTTCTAATCACATCAATACATGCTTGAAATTTGAATACAACCCTTAAAGATTTCTCTTGGTCCATGATAAAGTGTTTCTGCCTGTTGAATCTTATGGTAATGATTTGCATGTGGTCAGTCACTTGGTTCTAACTCCTTTATTCATAAAGCCTTCTTTCTTAGTTCAAAAGGTAACTGCAACATCTTTGGGTACAGAATGACAATTGTTATCTCTATCTTCTTGCTTATTTCAGCGTGGTTACTAAATGTAGTGAGTTGCACACTGCACAGACTCTAATTTACTTGATCCACATAATTTAATTAGCTTACATTAAGTATATGGTTGATCTTGATGGAAGTTGCTACCTGAGGTGGCAGCTGTCTGACCAAATCTAAAACAGAATGTCAAATGGGTTCCAGATGTCAAGATTGGGAAATCACCTAGGAGAACTTCGAATAGAAACAAATGGTTCATAAAATTTCATAACAAATTCATATCATCATCACCACCAAGCCTTCTCCCATCGGAATGGGGTCCGCTATGAAGCATAAGAGACTCCATAACAAATTCATATGTTTAATTAAAATTGAACTTGTAAAACCTAATGATAATCCTATCGTCTGTGATGTATCTTTTGTTAACTTTTCCTGTCTTATATATTTGTAGTAAACTTATAATAATTGAAGACGCCTTTATTTACTTTTATCCTAATTTACATACTGTATTTCATGGAGAGCATCTGGTCATCTGTTTTCTAGCATTGGATATATGGTTGATTTGGCGAAGCAGAAGAAATATACCTTCTTGTTAACATGGTGGTTACGTGTTGCATTCAACTAATTAGGTTCCTCAATGACATAAATTGGTTGAGAACTTGAAATACTTCCAGCGAATGCAACATGGTGAATCATTTCTGACCTTCATTGGTAGGATGCTTCACATTCTATCAGTTTCCAATAAGTGTTTTGTTACCAAAGATTTGGAATGTTTATTTTCATCAACAACGTTGTGGCCTCTTATATAGTGCATGTTATTATCTCTATGATGCGTTTAAGGTGATTTAGTATGATATTTTTCAAGGAACATATTGTTAGGAATTAAGAGCTTGGAAGAGTATATTATATATCGGAGACATTTGAAGTAATCCATTACCAATAACATACAATAAGTTTAAAGTTGTAAACTTCTTGGTCTGACCATGAAGGAAAGGTGAGGGTTGTAATTGGCAAGCTTCACAATCGGTATCTGTATCGTATTGGAGCCTTATGGGTATTGGAAGCAGCAGTTTCAGGGGTTTTTGACAGGTTCTGGTGGTTGTGATTTGGTATGATCGTTTAGGCGGTTTGGGCATCTGTGTCTGCCGATACTGCGGTCTGTGCTAGTTAGTACGCGTGTGAAGGAATAAAGGAAAATGCATAAGTACGAATGAGGATAAAGAAAAAGGTGCGAGTTGATACTGCTCAGTTTGACCGTGCCTTCTAGGCCTCCTTTGGTTGCTAGTGTGACTGCTTGTTTGAGCCAATATATGATTTTGCTCTGTTTCTTAGTGGCTGGTATTTTTTGTGAATGTTAGATTGAACGGAAACAATTTTAACTAGATCAGCAGAAAACAATTGAAACACGTCATAATTCTTATGTGATGACATTATTGTGATCAAGTTAGCAAAGGGTATTGTTTATCTTGGACTAATTTTTTGCTATATATCTCAATAACAAATAACACAAACTTATTCAATGTAGTAATTCTCCAACAAGACCTAGGATATCTGTTGTCACATTTTTATTGAAGAAAAGTAATGGGTCGAAATAATTGGAACAAACTCCAAGGTACTGGTTAATTGTTCATTTTGTCTCTTCATATATTCAATCTTAGTATCCAACTGCGAAAATTTTGGAGGAAGGCTTTGCATCTTGTCTTATGTCACAACTTTTAAGTTGTGCTTCTTTTTGCAATTGTTATTTGCATTGATCAATTTGTAAAGTTGCTATATGCAGGCATTGCTAAAGAAACTCAGCAAAGGACCCCCTAAAGTTAGAACACAGGTAGCTCTATCAGTTTATACTGAGACATCTGTTGTTTTTGTTGGATATATAAATAAGCAAAACCATGTCTATTGTTTTTCTTTTCTTCTGAGACTAATGTCTCTCTATTGCTTTTTCTTTCATTTTTTAAAATACTAAATTCATCTTTTTCTTCAGATTAGCATTGCAGTCTCTGCTTTGGCTGTTCACGTCTCTGTGGAAGACTGGGGTGGCGGTGGTATTGTGAATTGGGTTAGTGATGAGATGAAATCTCATCCTGAATATATACCAAGTTTCTTGGAGCTGCTCACCGTATTGCCTCAGGTAGAAGCCAAGAAACAGATACTACAGACTTGTATCATTGAGCCCCCTTATATTTGGTTTTACTACCAAACTTTCTTAACATCTTACAAAATTTAATGTTTTGATGTTTCCTTAAAAGACTTGCGTCAACCAGTATCCATACAGGGTGATATACTGGTTTATACACCAGATTTTTCCTTAAAGCTGGTATGTAACTGCTAGCCACCCTCCTATAGATACTGGTGTGATCCATCCTATATTGGTGCGCCAACTGGTATACCAATGAATACACCGGACTAGTATATTGATGGTATCATTAATAGTCAACTAATCCTGTATTCTGACATAATAATAGTTGATGAATTATTATTTAATAACTCTAGTCAAATATTATAATTCATACTTATTTATTTAATTCTTGGCATTGTACTGGCTAGCCACCCTCCTGTAGATACCGGTGTGCCAACTGGTGAATATACTAACCAGACTGGTATATTGATGGTATCATTAATAGTCTAAATCCTATACTCTGACATACTAATAGTCTATCAGTTAGTATTTAATAACTCTAATCAATTATTAAATTTAGGCTTAATTGCACTTTGATACCCTCAACTATTTTCGTTTTTCAACTTGATACCTTAACTTTTTTTTTTCTTTTCTTTCAACTTGATACCCTGAATTTTTTTGGACAATAATGCCCCTGCTCAAAATTTAAAACTACCCCCAACCTGCACCCCCTCTCCGGCCACCCGCCCCTGCCCCCCCCCTCCGGCCACCCACGCGCCTCCCCCCTCCTCCCACTGCCCTCCTTTCCCACCTCCACCCGCGCCCCCTCCTCTTGCCGTCGGCCGCCCCCACCCTCACCCCCTCCTCCACCCGTGCCCCTTCCTCGCGCACCGCCGGAGGGGGGGAGGGGGCATCGACCGCCGGAGAGGGAGGGGGGAGCATCTCCGGAGAGGGAGGGGGGGCATCGCCGGAGAGGGATAGGGGGGGTTGCATGGGGAGAGAGAGAGGGAGCCAAGGGTAGTTTCGGGACTTTTTGTTTTTGTTTTAGGTATTAAGTTGGAAAACTAAAATAGTTGAGGGTATTGAGTTGTTGAGTAAAAACGTTTAGGGTATTAAGTTGAAAAACTGAAATAGTTGAGGGTATCAAAGTGCAATTAAGCCTTAAATTTATTAATGGTTATTTATTTGATTATTGGCATTTTACTGACTGTAATATCCGGTATATCAATTGACGATTTTAGTGGGGTGTGGGGTACCGTATAGCAGTCATACCACTGGAATGAGAACTTTGTGTATGCAAAGGGTTGTCTTGCATAAAACCCCCATTTTATAAGGAAATAACTCATCTTGAATTTTTTTTTAATTTTTATGTAGAAAGCCATTAATTAAATAAAGAAACGACTTATGATGGAGTTTTACACAGGATCCTGCTACTGAAAGCAAATTGGGGAAAGTTTCCAAATATGGAAATAATTTGTTACAACTTTTATAAGAAGTGTTATACCTAACTACACCAACCAGACTTGACTGAAACTAGGCTCATTGTAAAAGTGCATGTGACTGGTCCCCATCACCACATATTTAGGAGTACATTAGAGTTTTCATTGTGTGCTTTAACATATACTGCATGCAGCTTTCAACAATGCATTGTTGAAGATACAAGTGTATAGAGTTCATTTCCTTGTTTAGTGGTGTCTTTCTTTAGGATTGAGGTAAATATTGCAGAAATCCACATAACTGTGTGCAACCTTAGGGTGAGATGCACTTGCAGTGCCGGTCTACTGCGTCATTTGCATTCTTCCTCCCTTATGTTTATTTATCAGCATTCTGCACATTTTTGGATCAGTCCATTTTAGATTGAGCACTGAAATCTTTGTGCTAATCGTATTTCAAATATTCTGTTCTTGCTTTCAGGAAGCTTTAAGCTATAAAATAGCAGTTCGTCCTGAAAGGCGCCGCCAATTTGAGAAGGAGCTTGCTTCATCAGCTGAAGTTGCTCTAGGTCTTTTGACAGCTTGCTTGGGATTTGATGAACTGAAAGAGCAGGTAGCTACTTTGTGGTACTTTTTCTTTTGTTTAGCACGCAAGCCTGCTAGTGGTTTTGAGTTTGGCACAATGCTAGTCTACTAGTGGGTGAGGCTGCACACATCCTGAGTCTTGACCCTCCCCATATCCTGCATAAGTGGGAGTCTGTGGCACTGGATGCCCTTTACGCTCTAGAATGACATTGTTATTGCAATTGGTTAGTTGTTTTATTGGATATCTTATTCATTGTGGATAATCCGTGTCAGATTTGGTCAATTTCTTTCTTCAAAGAATTTAGACATAGGCTATATTCCACTAGGTCAGAAGTGTTGCTCTGTTTGAGTCAATGGGCTCATAAGCTTAAGAAAGGGGCACAAAAATGAAAATAAAGGACCATAAAGGGGTGAACACTTGTATCAGAAGGAACCAAAAGATCTTAATGGAGGCATGGTGTGAGCACTAAAGGCCGAATGTAGAATATAAGTGAAGATGAGTCGATGTAAACTAGGAATGCTAAGTGGCAGGATAGGATAAAGGTTGTTTCTCGAGAAGAAGTAATTGTTTAGCCTTCAAAGCAGATACGGTGTCTCTAGGAATTAATGAAATCATATTATAAGTCGCCAACAAATCACTTGGATCTTAGACTGTAAGTACAGTATTATGTTTGCCCTATGGTTTAAATGATTTATGTAGGTATGCTAGTTGTTCTATCGATTCCTTTCTGTTTGCAGGTTTTGGAGGCTTTTGCTTCATGGCTTCGACTGATCCATGGGTATGTATTTCTGGGTCTTACTTTTTTGTGTTATATCCTGTATTTGTTGTCATCTACTGTGCATGCTTTCAGTATTTTGCATGTACAACTTTATTTTATGCACTGATAAACCAAACAATAGTACAGATCTATTCTTGTACTTTCTTCACGTAATGAACTTTATTTGATGCACTGAAACACGTGTGACCACGTCTGTCAACTTCTTAGTTCTTGAAACAATACAGTAAATTGTGTTTTTTTCCCCCAGGATTCCCGCATCAACACTTGCTTCCCATCCACTTGTACATGCAGCTCTATCATGTTTAAGTTCAGATCAGCTTCTCGAGGCTGCTGTAAATGGTACTTTAAAACTTTGAATGATTTTGCATAAATTTATACCTATTTACCTCTCATTTTAGTAGGTTTAATTCTTATAGCAGTTATCAATTGCAAATCATGTGAATTTTTACTGTGAACTCCTGGCATGCTTCTCCCATTTCCACAACAGCCTAACTGAGCATCTAGGATGGTTGTTTGCTAGACTTGTTATTCCATGTTTTTTTAAGTGACCATTTGAGTTATCTAAAGTTACCATTTTTTAAGATGTACATAATGAGCTGGCTTTATCAGATTCTTCCCAAACCTTTTCCTGTGGTTCTGTGCACGGACAACAACAATTTCTTTAGTGTACTTAGCCTTGATGAAATTATTTGTGAAACAAGTAAGTTTAGTGATTCTTGGTATTTTGTCTCTAGTGCCCCGATTGTTAATTAGAACTTAGCCTTGATGAAATTATTTGTGAAACAAGTTCAGTGATACTTGGTATTTCGTCTCTAGTTCCCCCATTGTTAATTGGAACTGGAATCATTAACTACCCTTTTTTTGGATGATGCCTCCAATTTATAGCGTTGATGAAGTTGTTTGTTTCTACATCTTATTCTCATATAACTTTCTACGTAAACATATTATTTAAGTGGAGTATTTGTTTCTTCCCTCTTCTTTTTGTGAAATTTTTTTGGTGTTCAGTGTCATTAACCAAATGCAAAATATACTACTACATACTATCCAGTGCGAACCACCAGTGTTCCTCAAAGGAGCTGTAGCTGTGTCGGACTGTCAAAGGTGTCAGGCAGGCAAAACTTGCTTGATCATAAACTTAGAAAGCAATATTGTTAGTTAAAATGCTGTGGAAGCATCTAGGTTGCACGAACATGAATGCCAGCATGGATAGAAACATGATTGAGATTCGAGATATGGTACTTTTTAAAAAGTATAAGGTGGCAATTTTTCTTGGATCTAGAGTTTGGAAAGTATGTCATGGTTTCATTGAGGACTTGCCACCTAGACTATGTATACAAACTCTGTAAAAGGTTTGTGACCATACCATTAACTCTATATTGTAAGAGCAAGAAAGAACAAAAAAGTAAAGGAGAAAAAGTTTGTCGCTGTCGCCTGCTGGTGGTTGCTATATGAGACTGATTTGCTGCTGTGTTGTATTGGGACTTGGGAGTAGAGCTTTAGGCACTAGTTGTGTTGTGTGAGACCAGAGCCGGAACATGATATGGTTCGTGCTTCTAACTCGGCCCTTTTTTCTCTCTTAATTCTTAAATCTTCTCTTTCTGTTCAACACTGATAGATAAGCAGCAGGATCAGAAGTAAGTTTTGTTTCTCTCTCTCACCCTCTTTTTAGCCGCACCCCCCCTCCCCCTTTCCTCTTCTTTCTGAATCCAAGAGAATGTAGTTATATTTGTGTATGGACGCGGCCCCAGAGGCCCTTCTGTTGTGTCTTTACACCTTGGCAAGCATTTTGATCAAATTAATTGTTGTTATTTGTTAGAAATTTGTATCTAAAATTAAAATAAGGCTAATATGTCAAATGAACTGTAAGTTGGATGGCATTGTGGCCAACGAGTGGATGAAATCAACTAACTGGTGACTCACAACACGACAGAACTTATACCACTAAAGTATGTAGAAACACTTGGGATAGTTCATTCTTGTTAATTGTACGCTATGGTTTCTTTGATCTGTCTACATGTTTATTCGTTTCGTACAAAACCAAATACCGCCTTGCCTACTTCAAGTACTGCCCCTTCTAAGTGGAAAATATTGTTTCATTTTCCTTAAAATGTCTTATTTCCCATATGGCACTCTGACAACCCCCTAAAAGCATAACGCCCCTTTTCGTGTTACATATAGGCAACATTTTGGTACTTTCCTCTTTCTGAATATTAATATTCTCATAAGCAATTCCTGAAATTTGTCTTCTGAGTTATGCTCCAATGGTCATTCAAGCTTTCTTAGATGGTGTAACGCTTCAATCCATGGCGTTCCTTTGTTTTTATCTTTTCATTGTGGGATATTGTAGCCTGTTGGGTGAATTTAAAGATTTACATTGAATTAGCAGACAATTATGAAATGTTTGATGTTGTAAGCACAACAAATCCAAAATACGAGTGTAACATCTATGGTTCCAAAAAGGGAATTATTGGAGAAAGTGTTAGGCTTCTGATTGGGTTTTCATATAGTCTTTTTTGGGGAAATTTAACTCATAATGGCAGTTAAGTCGGGCATTTGTAGTCTCTTTGATTTTGAGGTGTTCCTCTTTTCTCTCTAGAGTTAAGGTTGGTCCTTGTTCTGTAGGACTAGGGTAGCAAGTTATTGTACAATTTCTTATAGGGTTTGCCTGTGGATAGGAGTAAATGTAAATCAGGCTCCATTATGACTGATATAGCTCATGTTCTTCTCTTTATACAACTCATTGGATAATGTTTGATTATTTTAGCGGAGTTTGTCTCTTTAACATTCCTGCAGTACACGTCGCATGCATGCAGATTCTCTCATTCCTATAAATTTTAATTTTCTTCTTTGTTTCTACATGACAGTTATATCTGAGCTGATACACTACAGTATATCCGGAAGTCCCAGTACTCTCTTGGCACAGATGCCTCTGATTCACATAATTGTCCCTCGTGTTATGGGTCTCAAGGAGCAGCTCAGGGACTCTTCTAAGGTGCGTTAAAGATACATGTTTATAAAACCTTCTTGTCTTTTCGGTTACTTGTTTATAATTGCACGGTTAAAAACTAGGATTTTTTTTCTTCTTGTCATGCCATTCTGCTTGCCATATGTTCTACTTGCACCATTTTATCACAACTGACAGATAATGTCTATTTATAGTAATCTCAATTGTTCAATTGATGTTGGATCCGTTTGCTATCTCAGTCTTCTATCTCTTCTATCTGTTTCTTTGTTAATTCTCAGATTAGGAGGTATTGTACTTTGAAGGCGTGGTATCTTTAATTTAGAAGCAATGTTATAACTATATGGTGTCACGTCCCGCTCCCGTAGGAGCGATCGTCCTCGCTAAGGCGTGATGCCGCACGAGCCTAGATTGTGCTCGTGCAAGGCGGGTTCCATAACGGCCGATTTCAGCGGCTGCGACGGGGTCGTCGCACAGAAGTCCCGAGCAGAGACATTGAATGATAGCAGCGGAATTTGAAGCAAAACACAAGTCATTACAAAACACTCTTTTATTGATATTGAAACAAAGGTTACAATGGGACGCAAGGCCAAGATTACAAGTCTCTCAAGCTCACTCTTCTCACATTACAAGTCACTCAGCTCTCTCTCATCTCTCAATACATCTCTTGATCCAGCGGATGCTTTGGAATGCGACGTTCATACATTATGTCCTGTATAAGTCTTGAATACATGCGACCGCACGCTTCGAATCGCCAAGGAACTCCGTGCCTCGACGCTTCCAAGCGAGCTTCGCGCCACGAGCTTCTACCTGTGCCTGCACATGGAAACTATGTGGGTGTCAGTACTCAACTGTACTGGTGGAATGAGCTCCTCGCCCACCCATACAAAACCAACACGTTAATTTACTTTGTGTGTAACATAGTCCCTTCTTATCAATTGTCTTTCTACTCTTTCCTTAGGATCGGTTTTTGGACGGACGTCTTGGCCTATTTTATGTCTCTAGACCATTTCGTGCCAACAACGTTAACCTATCAAGTCGTGTTTGCCTTACGGCCCAAATCAGAGACGCAACTACACGATAGACTCAATTTTCGTGTGACCGTGCTACAAACTCTTTCTGAGGCCGTGCCTCGCAACTCAATGAGACTCAATCATATCGCCGCCTCGCGGCCCTTTGCTACTAAATCATCATCCGATCCAATCAAAACTTGTGGTTTAAGTGTCACTTGACCGACTTTGCCTTGCGGCATTTCCTGACTTAAACTCAAGACAACTCACATCCAAACTATGCAACTTATATGCCGACAACATAAGACTCGACGCCACATCTCGTGCCGAAGCACGTCGCATACGTTGCAACCAAATCTTAGGCCCAACATTTTGTGTTCCAACTATACCCACACATTCAACTTGACTTCCTTGATATACTACACTCAATACTCGACTCAATCCAAAAGCATACACGTGGATCGCCGTCCATGCCGACTCATCTATATGAACTAGTCACTAGCGCCCAGCGCTATAATGGACTCCTTTTGTAGTTTCGATTAGACGGACGCCCCTTGCCAGCGCGAGTAGCTAGCTCCGCTGCAAGTCCCCGCCTAACCCGTGCGGTCATCCAGCACACAGCTACGAAATGTCTACCATCGCAACGGTTCCCATGGGCCGCCTGGGTCGCCGTTCGAGAGTGTTTATTTTATTTACCTTGTACAAGTTGTCCAATGATCATGCAAGACTCGACTCGAACTGACGTCTCACACAGTCAAATCTACTTCTAGTGTTACCATCTCTTTCAGGGCTAAGTTCAACACTTCTCACATCTGAGACCTTGCCTTGGCGACCCAGTCGCGAGCATTCTTCTTTCTTGCCTCAATGACCCAGTCGTGAGCATTCTTCTTTCTTGCCCTATCATTTCACTCAACTCAAGAACAACTATCGAAACACTTTCCAAACTCAATAAATCAACCGTGGTCCGTGCCTTAAAACACTAAGTCCGTGCCATCGTGTCTCAAACCAACTTGAAACTGTATGTGACACCACCGTCCAAGTCATACTCTATATGACGGACCTTACGATCGTGAGACTATGTGGTTATACCCGGCCGTAGAACTCATAGGGCCGTGCCTGCTACTACTCCTGATAGCTTAACGTAACTTGCCTAACTTACTTTGCAACAACTTGACGAGCAAAGGCTGCGTCAAGCCTTGCGTCGTAGGAACGTGCCGTGCACGCGTTCGACTTTGAACAACCAAGTTATTTTGGGTGCCTAGACTTATGCCACAAGCCGTGCAATGCAACTTAACCCGTCGGGAGAGCAGAGGCTATGTCACGCCTTGGGCGATGAGACCGTGCATGCTTTATGAAGCATTTATATGGGTGACGCCTATGACTTAGGCTACGTTCGTAACTTCGTCTACTCAACCAACTTTTTTTCTCCCAAGCCACGGGACGAAGGATCGAGTGTCATTTTCAAAGCACACCGTGCACCAACTCTAAGCCGACCGTTGGACCTTTCCATATTCTAACTCAATTCGACCTGTCGGGATTATTCTCTTTAGCTATGTGGATTCGTCTCTTTTATTATCAAGCCTACTTGTGCGAGTTGAAAACATGCGATTTATTATGTGAAGGCTAAGATGAGACAAGTTCACCGAACTACCCCACCTGAGCGAGCGGTCGCCTCGACCGAGTGATATCTTCGAGCAGCCGTTGCAAGACTAAGTCCGAACGCAGTTAGCGTTCCGATTCCTCCGATTGACTAAGCGGGACTGGGCACTACATCATACACTACTCAGAAAAAGTTTCGTCCTCGAAACTAACTAAGTACACTTACTCATCGACTTATCACTCGAATGTTCAACGACTCTCGCGCACATTTTCTCTATGCATTTCTCAAATCCGAGCCGCGCTCGTGCTACCCTCAATCCTTTCTTCAAAACTTACGATCTTAAAATCTTCGACACTTTCTCGTTCCTCAAGTCTCACTTGATTCAACGTATCACTTAGTTGGATCGTGCACATATTCTAGGCGTCCCTAAAATACATGCATTTCAGCCAAGCCTCGTGATAGAGAATCTGCCATCACCACTCGAGTCGGATCGTGCACATATTCGGGCGTCCCTGATATACGTGCATGTCAACCGAGCTCGCGAGTGGTGCCTCCACAATCCTACCACTTCGCACTCGGACGTCTGCCTAACTGCTATGCTATGTCTTTCCGTCAGTATTGGAATCATAGTTCCCAAACAACAATATCAATACTGACCCCATCCTAATGTCAAACCAAGTTGATAGTACGTGATTTTCTACCCAAGCTCGAATCACTCCGATTTCTAAACATCGAGCATCGATTTCCTACACACATCTCAACATTCGTCACACGGGGTCCGAGTCATTCAGGAAAGCCATCCTACGATAACTCACGTTTCAACCAATTCCTTGACATATCAATATCACTTCGTTCATCAAGCCATTTCGCATAGTCTATTTCTTCGAACAAGTTCGACATAATACCCTATCAATCCTTCTCAATTCAAGCACGCTATGACGTAATTCATCGCTAACCAAAATTTCACATTCCACATTTCCTAAGTCATCTATTTCAATTCACGTAATCGATCATGAGGTCGTCTAGCTTAACAATATGTTGTGCTCCGATCTCACGCGAGTCAGATTTTCCACGGTGGGCATGAATCACCATGCACGCTCCCGCGGGATAATCATCCTCATCGGGACGTAACTCTTGTTTTGCGTCTAGACTAATTCATTCTCGATGCGCGGATTGGACCTACTCAATCCTTAAGTTTATTTTATTCATCAATCGCAAGTCCTAACATCCTCAAATTTTTCTTTGCATCAAATCGACAAGTCGAGACCATCAAAGTTGCCGCATCCTGATTTTTCGAGTTCGATCATTCCCGCGACATGAATCACCATGTCAGCGCTCACGCGGAACAATCGACCCAAATCCGATGCAACGCATGTGCGAGACTGGAGTTGCGCTCGCGCAAGACAAGAATGTCGACACTGTGGTTCTCCGCGTAACCCTCAAGACACAATCATTTTCATCCAACATTCATCATCAAAATCCTAAGTATTGCATCCAACCGAACAATAACACTTGCACGATCGTCATTCGTCGAGTCAGAGTACCCCCGAGTTATCGCATATCGATCTTTGATACGCCTCAATACCGTCGACGATATGCGTAACCTGACGATCTTCCTTTGCAACCAATTTCGAGTCGTGTGACTGATGCTATTGTCCGAACTGGATATGCCACAATTCCAATCAATCAAATCCGAAATCACAAGTACGATCCTCTAGGTTTCCTCGATCAAGACATTCACTTTTATTCATCGTTCCGAATCGTGATTCAATATCGTTTTCTAACTCGCGTTGCTCATTCACAAGTTGTCCGAACGACATCTCGTTCGGGACATTCGAAGTCACGATCAACTGAGCGTGACGCGTTATAAAGCTTTGCGCGATCGCATCGCCTCGTCGACATACTCGCCGTTACTTCTAATCCTCAATTTGCTCGAATGATTTTCAAGAAAATCCATACACCACTCGGATTCGAGCCATCCGATCTAGTCCTCAATCATGTTCGCGTCGTTCGCTAAGACATCCTTTAGATTTGTTCGACGAATCTCTAGCGTAATCGTTCACGTTGTCTCGACGTACTAAGTCGTTCGCACTATTCCTCAAAATACAAACCAATATTTCATGTTCGCCTAAGCGTTAGTTCGATAGCGTTCCTATCGATATACACTCTAAGTGTATCTCCATTTTCCGACCGAACGATACTTAATATCGATCGCAACTCGTTTGCACCACAAAGTCTAGGTGCGCGACACGCGGCACAACTTAGCCAAAAGGCCGTGTGCATAGCTATCCCGTACGGACTATGCTCCGACTTTTCACGCTCATTTGCTAATGTCGACATATGACTCGTTTGGCATGCACGCGACTTGCTAACTTTTTAGCACGAGTTTCTTATCAAGTCAAGTTTGACATCGTTCGGCACAAAGGCCTACCGATGCGTTCGATTGAACGCTTGTACGAGCTTTTGAAAATATTTAGACTTATTGTATGGACATGCCGAGGGACATTTGAGAGAGAGCGCACACTTCTTTATCGACGACGAGCTTTCAAAACTGAGATATTCGACTTGAAGTCCAAGGACGTAAAGCCGTGCTCTGATACAATTATGTCACGTCTCGCTCCCGTAGGAGCGATCGTCCTCGCTAAGGCGTGATGCCGCACGAGCCTAGATTGTGCTCGTGCAAGGCGGGTTCCATAACGGCCGATTTCAGCGGCTGCGACGGGGTCGTCGCACAGAAGTCCCGAGCAGAGACATTGAATGATAGCAGCGGAATTTGAAGCAAAACACAAGTCATTACAAAACACTCTTTTATTGATATTGAAACAAAGGTTACAATGGGGCGCAAGACCAAGATTACAAGTCTCTCAAGCTCACTCTTCTCACATTACAAGTCACTCATCTCTCTCTCATCTCTCAATACATCTCTTGATCCAGCGGATGCTTTGGAAGACGACGTCCATACATTATGTCCTGTATAAGTCTTGAATACATACGGCCGCACGCTTCGAATCGTCAAGGAACTCCGTGCCTCGACGCATCCAAGCGAGCTCCGCGCCACGAGCTTCTACCTGTGCCTGCACATGGAAATTATGTGGGTGTCAGTACTCAACTGTACTGGTGGAATGAGCTCCTCGTCCACCCATACAAAACCAACACGTTAATTTACTTTGTGTGTAACATAGTCCCTTCTTATCAATTGTCTTTCTACTCTTTCCTTAGGATCGGTTTTTGGACAGACGTCTTGGCCTATTTTATGTCTCTAGACCATTTCGTGCCAAACGGCCCAAATCAGAGACGCAACTACACGATAGACTCAATTTCCGTGTGACCGTGCTACAAACTCTTTCTGAGGCCGTGCCTCACAACTCAATGAGACTCAATCATTCGCCGTCTCGCGGCCCTTTGCCGCCTCGCGGCCCTTTGCTACTAAATCATCATCCGACCCAATCAAGACTTGTGGTTTAAGTGTCACTCGACCGACTTTGCCTTGCGGCATTTACTGACTTAAACTCAAGACAACTCACATCCAAACTATGCAACTTATATGCCGACAACATAAGACTCGACGCCACATCTCGTGCCGAAGCACGTCGCCTACGTTGCAACCAAATCTTAGGTCCAACATTTTGTGTTCCAACTATACCCACACATTCAACTTGACTTCCTTGATATACTACACTCAATACTCGACTCAATTCAAAGGCATACACGCGGATCGCCGCCCATGCCGACTCATCTATATGAACTAGTCACTGGCGCCCAGCGCTATAATGGACTCCTTTTGTAGTTTCGATTAGACGGACGTCCCTTGCCAGCGCGAGTAGCTAGCTCCGCTGCAAGTCCCCGCCTAACCCGTGCGGTCATCCAACACACAGCTACGAAATGTCTACCATCGCAACGGTTCCCATGGGTCGCCTGGGTCACCGTTCGAGAGACTGTTTATTTTATTTACCTTGTACAAGTTGTCCAATGACCATGCAAGACTCGACTCGAACTGACGTCTCACACAGTCAAAGTTACTTCTAGTGTTACCATCTCTTTCAGGGCTAAGTTCAACACTTCTCACATCTGAGACCTTGCCTCGGCGACCCAGTCGCGAGCATTCTTCTTTCTTGCCTCAACGACCCAGTCGTGAGCATTATTCTTTCTTGTCCTATCATTTCACTCAACTCAAGAACAACTATCGAAACACTTTCCAAACTCAATAAATCAACAGTGGCCCGTGCCAAACACTAAGTCCGTGCCATCGTGTCTCAAACCAACTTGAAACTCTATGTGACACCACCGCCCAAGTCATACTCTATATGACGGGCCTTACGATCGTGAGACTATGTGGTTATACCCGGCCGTAGAACTCATAGGTCCCTGCCTGCTACTACTCCTGATAGCTTAACGTAACTTGCCTAACTTACTTTGCAACAACTTGACGAGCAAAGGCTGCGTCAAGCCTTGCGTCGTAGGAACGTGTCGTGCACGCGTTCGACTTTGAACAACCAAGTTATTTTGGGTGCCTAGACTTATGCCACAAGCCGTGCAATGCAACTTAACCCGTCGTGCGAGCAGAGGCTATGCCACGCCTTGGGCGATGAGACCGTGCATGCTTTATGAAGCATTTATGTGGGCGACGCCTATGACTTAGGCTACGTTCGTAACTTCGCCTACTCAACCAACTTTCTTTCTCCCAAGCCACGGGACGAAGGATCGAGTGTCATTTTCAAAGCACGCCGTGCACCAACTCTAAGCCGACCGTTGGACCTTTTCATATTCTAACTCAATTCGACCTGTCAGGATTATTCCCTTTAGCTATGTGGATTCGTCTCTTTTATTATCAAGCTTACTTGTGCGAGTTGAAAACATGCGATTTATTATGTGAAGGCTAAGATGAGGCAAGTTCACCGAAACTACCCCACCTGAGCGAGCGGTCGCCTTGACCCAGCGATGTCTTCGAGCAGCCGTTACAAGACTAAGTCCGAACGCCGTTAGCGTTCCGATTCCTCCGATTGACTGAGCGGGACGGGGCACTACATATGGCTTGATCTTTACCTTTTTTTTATACTATTTACTAAAATTTTGGTTTTTATTGGCAAATATTGTTACCTATGCTTATCCTTGTTTCTTCTGCATGCATTGACCACTCAAGCCTGCCCACACATATTATGAAGGTTCATCTTAAATTAATCTAGATATTACTTTATAGTTCGTTTTTATAGCGATCCGTATCTCCATTTTCTTTCCGCCTAGCTAATGCTGTTTTGGTCTTAGCTTATGTAATATATTTTGGCCTATTTGTTGAATTTCAATGTTGGTCAATGTGTGCCACAAACTCCAGTTTTATAGTGATTGGCACAGCAAGAACTATACTCCTAGGAACATCCAAGCAAATAAAATAGATCTATCGAGAAGCAATGTGGTAGATATAACCCTCAATTGCGTTATTAGTTTATTTTGTGTTTGAGATAATGGTGCTGGAGCATATAGGATGAGATAAGGTGGTACATGGACAAACAGTCTCAGATAAAGACTTCTCGAACATTCAGAAGTCATGACTCATAACTATAACTAGGTCCCGGGCAACTAAGACTTCATTGTCATTGATATGCCTTTTCTTGTATATTTAGGTGTTATTTCTTTCTTTGTTTTGAAATACTGATTTATATCTTTGGAATTATATAAGATAGTGCTGCATGATCTTTCTTGCAAACTGCTCATCGTTGCTTCTTTCAGGACGAAGAAGATGTGAAGGCCATTGCTCGCTTATTTGCAGATATGGGAGATTCCTACGTAGAGCTGATTGCCACTGGTATAAAATGACATCAAAAGGATAGTGTTTTATGTTTTGTTTTTGTCATTGGAAGTCTTTCATTACAAGTTTGACGAGCTACATATAGAACAAGATTATTAGGATCTCGCTAAAGATTATCTACAATAGATCCTTTTCTGTTTATTGCCTCACTCATTAAGTTTGTTTCAGGTTCTGATGAATCTATGCTGATCGTTCAAGCTTTGCTTGAAGTTGCTTCACATCCTGATTATGATATTTCTTCTATGACATACAACTTTTGGCACCATCTCCAAGTTAACTTGACTAGAAGGTAATCAATCATCAAGATTCTATTAATTATAACTTTGATGACAAATGAAGAAGTATTAAGATTTTAAGACAAAACAGGGATTCCAATTCTTCTTTTGGTTCGGAGTCAGTTGAAGTAGCGAGGAACCGGAGATTACAAGTTTTCCGCCCATCATTTGAAATGTTGGTATCTTTGGTGAGTTCAGGTTTTGTTGGAGCATGTTATATTGAAGGGGCTATTTTCTATGTAATGTGTGCATGCTGTTGTGGGTGTCAACTACACAGAAGATACTTCATAACTTCATATTTCGGTTAATTTGTTTTGATCTTATGTCTCTTGGCAGGTTAGCTACCGGGTTGAATATCCACAGGACTATCAGGACCTTTCTGAAGAGGACCACAAGGATTTCAAGCATGCCAGATATGGTAATTCATGGATGCCTTGTAAAAAGATCTTGACTTTAAATCATGGCAGCTTTAACTTCACTATAATGGAAGATGTTGGCAGTCTAGTTTAACGTCTTCTATTTTTCCAATTGATCCTTTTGGTAAAACTCTCTGAGGAAATCTCTCTTTTGCGATGGTACTACCTATTCTATCTGATTTGCTGATGCCACCACAGTCATAAGTTTTTCCTCCATATGTTGAATTTTTGATCTCTGCTTCCATGACTGAGAGAAACATCTGTTTCATTCAAGCAAGTAGAAACATAGTAAACCCCCATCTCAAGCCTTTGTTTGCAAGAAAAGAGATGATGAAATGGAACGAGGAGTCAGCATCATTAAGGACTAGACTCTTTTGGTTGTAATTGCTAAGTGAGCAGACATTTGTCACGATCATTCTCTCTATTCTTCACTTCCGTGGGGTGCTATGTTTTCTATTAGGAACAATATGCTTCACTGATCATATTAGTCATTCTGGTAGCTTATATGCCCATGCTTGATTATTTATTCATGCTAAGTTGCATGTGGCGTTTGTTTATGTTCAACTGCTGATAAGCCTCATAGGTTATTTGAGAGAACTCTTCCTAATAATTATAGCTGTTACAGTAACTAGTTCTTTTTTTGGGTCCCCTGTAATAGTGTAATTAATCATTCCATCTCAAGGGTTTTGATGTGCATCTGTTTACGGTTCGCCAAATCTTTGTCAAAAACATGGTAGTCAAGGCGCGCCTTGCAGAAAGGCGCAGCAGTTGCGCCTCGTACCTCACTAGACAAGGTGCTTTTCTCAACGCACACACAAGGCGCGCTTTAAGTGCGTCTTTGTGCAAGGTGCAACCAAAAAAATTGTGCCTAAGTGCGCCTTATGTTTTTTTTTTTATTTATAGAAAAAAACTTTGAGGCATGGAGATAATTTTTACCTCATACAAGTAGTCGGTTACAGTTGAACAGGAAAAACAAAAATTTACTAGAAGCATGGTAGGGATAATACAAACTCTTGTTAGTTATGTTGACGGCTACTATTGCTCTGTTAGTTCACTTAGTTATGTTTTTAACGTATTTTTGTTGGTTTTAATATGTTATTTGGTTTTATTTCTTACATTACTAATTTATTTATTTATTATGTATATTTTTTATTATTTTTAATATTTGTGCCTCGCTTCGCTCGGGCGCG
Source organism: Iris pallida (assembly GCA_029216955.1). Classification (NCBI taxonomy): domain Eukaryota; kingdom Viridiplantae; phylum Streptophyta; class Magnoliopsida; order Asparagales; family Iridaceae; genus Iris; species Iris pallida. The sequence goes on along the minus strand of JANAVB010027998.1, from coordinate 7,575,192 downwards.
CTTAACTGCGCCTTGGGCGATATAATCCTTTTGTGCCTTGAGTGCGCCTTTGACTACCTTGGTAAAAAATAATCTGTCATTTCTGAGTTATTTTTTATGTTATAATAATACGGTGGGATCCCACATATCCATGGTAAGGGATGCACATGACCACTCCCACTGCAAACTCAGCAAGGATTTGAAATTTTGCTCTTTCTGAATCTCTTATCTCAACATGAAATTAGTACTGTGTTGTTTTCTTATCTGAAAAGTTTGTTCAGTCAGGTTTCTCTACCTAGCATTGTATATGTGATGCTACTTTTCTTGTTTAAATTGAATTTGCATTTAACCTTTTGTAAACTTGTGTTTTGGGATATCTTACCTATATATCAAGTGCTTGCAAATCAACCATCTTTTGATGTAATTAATGAGACTTTGATTCTGGAATAGGCGAAATACAAATGCTATTATATTGTTCTATTATATCTGGATTATCACGACTTAATAATCTTCCATTCATATGGTAAGAATTATCCAGTAGTATACTCGAAGTTGCACTTTGGTAAGTATGAAAACCTTGGTGGTCATGCTTTGGAGTTGGTAAAGTCAATTCATGTCTCTGTCACTTTAATGTGTGTGCATTTACACACCCACAAAATAAATTCACACCATCAATCATGACATACTCGACTCAGAACATGTACATACCAAGATGCAAGGCAAATAAATGCTGTCGTAACACAAATGTCAAAGATGTGTCAACAACTAGCTATTTCAAGTTCTTGGTTTTGTAGAATCTCGAACCAGTCAATAAAAATCCTAAACACGTTTCTTATCTTTTTTGTCATTTTAGATGTTGATGAAAATAGATGAAGTGAATATTTACTTTGCACAACACACATTTTTTCTGGAAGGATTTTGTTAAAATCTCACCATACAGCACCCTTCTCTCTCTCCAGATCCAGACACACATAGACAACACTTCCTCTACTGCACACAAACACATGGCGAATTTCATGCATTAGATTCTTGTGCTGAAGTAGCCGATTGGATCTTATGGAGTCTATTGTTTTGACAGCTGTTAGCGATGTACTAGTCGACGCAACTGCAGTATTAGGAGGTGACTTAACATTGAAGATTCTCTTTACAAAGCTAGTACAGGTGAAGCCAAATACTCAATTTTTGTGAATAATTAATGTTGTAAGCTTTTATCCCTATATCTATGTTCCACTGCTCATGTTCAGAGAACTGCATATATCTATACAGCAAACTGTTTTGTCTAATAGCATATGCGGTTGGTGATAATCAATTATTGTAAAATTTTAGATATAGTATACACACATATAAAGCAAGTCTTTATGTAGAATTTGTAGGGATCGAGGGAGCTATCAAACATGATTACCATTTACCTCACAAATTTGTTTTTGCCTTGCCATATATGTCCCTCTCCTTTTATTTTCCTATTCTTCTTGCAAAATCATAGTAAATTGACATTAAAATTTCTCCATTTTTCTACTACGATGCTGCATGATAGTAAGTATATATGTTATTTGCTTTTGTATGTGAGCTCACCAGGTAATAGTAGAATATATTTATGGAAGGATTAGATTGTTTGTGAAAAATAATGCTATGATAGATTTGGGTAACACGACAAAACTGTCACCAGGATTTGTTTGTCACCAGGATTTATTTGCTAGATGCACTACGGTCATCTTGGTTTGCATCAATGTTAGAAGGCCCATCATCTGCATTTCCCTTGCAAAGTCAACATGGTGTGATTGCATATATATTGGAAGTTTTTTCACTAGAGATATGAGCCAGTGGCAATAACGTATCTCTTACATATATAGGTCCAGCTGCGATATTTAAATAGATGCATCAATTGGAGTGATTGCAAATGTATAGAAGGTCTTGTTACATATATAGGTCCAGCTGCGATATTGACTAGCTGGGTTTCATCATGATTTATTATTTACTAAGATGTATATGTTTCAGAGGTATTTTGACGATGAATGCGTTCTTGCTGGATTTAAACTGACTGAAAAGAGTAAAATGACTAGCTTCTGCATATTTTTTATTGGAATCAACACATGTTTGTCCTAGTCTTCTCCTGTCTCTTTCTTTTCTGACACGTCTTATATGTCTTAATGTTAGCCATTCCATTAGGTGGATGATACTTCCACATTATTTCTCTGTCTTGTATGATTTGACATTCATGGATGAGTACCTACTTAACCCTATGAAGTTCATTTAGTGGACTACTACATGCCAACTAGCTATTGTCTATTACATATACCAACGAATATATCAAGCATGGGTAGATAGACCACATGTTTGTTTTGAAGTTATATTCTGATGTTTGGATTTGGATACTCTAGCTATAATGACGTTACTGAACTTGCTAATCTTTCAGGCAGTAGGAAATTGCAGTAGTGATGCAAATTGCAAATGGCAGCCTGTTGAAGCAGCTCTCTATTGTATACAAGCTATAGCTAAGTCTGTTTCCACCCAAGAAGCAGAAATAATGCCACAGGTGCGTGTTGTGTATAATGCAATTTCCAGCAACAGGGTTCTTGTAAATTCGAGCACTAGGTTCCATTTTTGTTTTTGTGTTGTCACTTCTGGTTGCTATACATCTTTGTCCTATATTTGTCAGTATTCTCTTTTAATACTAGCATTTATCATCTTATATGACAAGATATTTGAGTAGTATAAATTCTGCACTTTTGTCTATATTTGTTGATGCATGAACTCCATTGTTGCAGGGAAGTATAGCTGAAATATAAAGAAAAAAATCTAATTGACCCCATATGTGTGATAATTTACTAACACACACGAGTAGTGTGCGTGTGTGTAGAAGCTAAAGGTAAGTTGAAGGTTTCAGTGTCAGATCTCAAATCTGAGGAAAGTTTCTCGATGTTTCCTTTAAAAGATGTGTGAGATAAAAGAATATGAGCACCGAGGCAGGTTCACAATGGTCATTGGAATCAAGAGACAACTTTGGGTTTTAGGATCAGATCTAATATCTCAGGAAAATAATATTTATGCATTGTTCTAGTGTTTTTTAAAGGTACGTGCATGATCAAACACGAGCACAAACCACCCACTGAGAGAGGTAAGTTCTCAAACTTTCTATGTATGGTGGAAGCTTGTTAGATAATTATCTAGATCCAACGTCCAAAGTATATAAGCTATATACATTCCTTCATATATACAATGTATAGTTTTTGGGACACAAACCCAAAAATTTGAGGTAAAGGATTATTTGATATTGCCATTGACTAAATTAGGACAAACCCTTATCATCTTGCACATACAAAGAACACAATCATATCATATCGCCAAGACACACTATGGACCTACTAGAATAAAACTCAATATTATAGTATTCATCAATGAATCGATCACCAAAGTATGTAAGTACCTAGTACCTACAAACAAATAACAAAAATGTGTAGTAATATTTCTGCCTCTAATTTAATAGGTGGTTTTGCATAGTGGTTTTGCCTAGAAGGGGCTAACATCATGTTCATATCATCAAGCTACGTCTTTAAACAAGAAGATATAAGTAACGAGATACTGAGTTATATTGATGCTTAATACCAATCTTTTGCACATCAAAACAAATCTTGATAAGTTTATCATTATGGATTTGACTTCTAGATGAGAACAATATATCTTAATTGACCAAGATTGGTATTATAAACCTGCAATTAATATTTATTATTCTGACCCCAAAGTCAATTCAATAATCACAAACTGGTCAAGATTTGTTTTTAAGCATTAATATAGTTCAATATCTTGTTACTTAAATATCCTTGTTTAAAGATGTCGCTTGATGATATGTGTTGATCATTATTCCCTTCTTGGCAAGACCATCTATTAAATTAAATACAAAAATATTACTTCACATTTTCGTTATTTGTTTGCAGGTAGTAGGTAGTTATCATACTTTAGTAACAGATTCACTGATTACTAATATGATATATTACTTCACATTTTCGATATTTGTTTGCAGGTAGTAGGTAGTTATCGTACTTTAGTAACTGATTCACTGATTACTAATATGATACTGATTTTTATTCTAGTAGGTCCACGATGTATCTTGGCGATACGATACAATTGTGTTCTTTGTTTGTGCAAAATGATAAGGGTTTATTCCGATTTTGTTAATGACAACAACAACTAAGGCTTTACCCAAAATTTTGGGTTGGTTTTCCAATAACTACACATATTATATGCATGGTAGAGGTACACCTTACAACAAGGCGCAACAGCTGTGTCTCGCATCTCACTAGGCGAGACGCCTTTCTCCGGGCGCACCTGAGGTGCACCTTTCAGCAAGGCGCAACCAAGAGAAGGTGCGCCTTATGTTTTTATTCTTCTTTTCTTTTACACAAAACTTTGAGGCAAGAAGATATGTTTTATCTCATACAAGTGAGAGGGAGGTAGCTATTTCCACGGTTGTTAAATTTGGCTACAGTTGAAGTGGAAAAACTAAAATTTACTAAAAACATGGTAGGGAGAATGCAAATTCTTGTTAGTTCTGTTGAATGCTACCGATGTTCTGCTAGTTCACTTGGATATGTTTTAACATATTTTTGTTGGTTTTAATATGTTATTTGATTTTATTTTTACATGACTAATTTATTTACTTATATATATTTATATTATTTTTTATTTTTGTGCCTCACTTTGCTCTGGCGCGTGCTTTAAATGCATATTGCGCCTCGGGCGATATGGACCCTCGAGTGCGCCTTTGACTACCTTGAGTCTATGTGAAGGAATGAATATATCTTATATATTTGGACCTTGTCTATGAATCTAGATAATTATCTACCTAAGCTTCCTCCATATGTAGAAGTTTGACAGCTTCTGTGTGGATGTTGTTTTTGCTCGTGTTTGAACTTTGATCACACACATGCCTTAAAAACCCAGAACAATGCATATTTTTTTCTAAGATTTTGGAGCTGATACTGAAGCCTGAAGTTGTTTCCTCTTGCTTCCGGTGACCATTGCGTACCTGCCTCACTGCTCGTATCTCTTATGATGACTTATCCACGTGCCTTCTAAAGGAAACATCTAGAATCTTTCCTTAGATTTGAGATCTGACAATGAAACCCTCAACTTGCCTTTAGTGGCCATTATGAATCTAACTCACTACTCAATATCAATTCTTTCTCTAGATCTTAGGATACTGTTGTGGCTTGGCCAAAAACAGGTTCACACCTCTTGATTTCCAGTTAGCAGCTCATAGTACTTCAATATATGTCTCCATATTGTTGCGCCAGTCTATTATTTAGTAGGATGTAGCAGCCAGGTAATACATGCCGGGCCCATAATGACCGCTATAGAAGGCGCTTTACTGCGATGTAACACCACTAAACTGATGTCTTTTAATGTTGGTTCTGGATTCTTATGATAAAAACCTGAAAACACATTGGTCTAAACTTGCTTGTGAATGAAACAAAATTTAATTAACATTCACCTCTTAAGTGAACAAATTCTACCCTTTTCTTTTCTTGCCCTTCAACTATTCTATCTTCCCCCTCACTGTAGCTTGGAGCTGAGTGGAATAGCAGTACCATCCATGGGCGGATCCAAGCATCTGTTGGGGTGGGCTGGAGCCCACCCCAAATTTTTTTCTTTTACTTCATTTCTTCATATATATATATATATATTTTGATTTTTTTTATATATGTTAGCACACTTGTAGTCCACCTAAATTTATGGTAGCCCACCCCAACTATAGTTTTTGGATCCGCCCCTAGTACCATCGACGGGCCTCATATCGTGGAGGCAACAGTGACGAGGTTCCCCTAGGGCAGAACCTAGTGTTCGCAGTAGTTAGTGTTGCCATGGTTTTTCTCCTTGAACTCATCTGTGTATGCTCTTTACTTTTCCTCAGATCGACTCCCTTTGGGCTCTGTTTCAGTGGCCTGCAGTTGCTTCCATGGCAGTGTCTGATAGACTGCAGACACTGCTTTCTATGATTGATGCTGCAGACATGTTTTCTTTTGTCATCCTATGGCTCTTGCTGCTATTACTTTTGGTTGTTAGTGGTCTGTCGGTCTGCGATGAGCTTCCACTGGTTGCTTGCAGGGTTGCAGGGTCTGCTGACTGTGAGGGAAGGAGACTCGGACAACTGGGAAGTGAAGAAGGAGATGGAGGAGAATTAGAACATCCAATAAAATTTAGAAGTCATTATACTAGAGAGATGTTATTGAAAGTCAAGTAGATCATGCTTATACAAAACGAATTGTACAATGCATTGCTAATTTCGGAAGTCCAACATATGGTTGAACCGATTAATTTAATGATGCGATTGTCATATATTCTTCTTCTGTATGAAGAGTGTTGTTCCTTATATTAATAATCTGTCAATTTTACATAGAATGGTTGAATCTATGAGTGTGTGTGCATAGTGGAATTTCTTTTTTTTTCCTTGTCATTTTCTTAATTAGAGTTTTTTTTAAATGTTTTTAGGATTTATAAATAATTATTTTAAACAAGAATAGGTCAATCTGTTGATGTGGCACTTCAGTGCTGGTATAACATTATATTAGGTGGTGCTAAATTGCCACTAGTCTGCTTTTTAGGAAAAAAACACTCGAGTATCCTATAAGAACTGAGGAGAAAATGGATACAAGTAGCTTACTGCATTGATTTATAAGTTGCTGTCTATTGCTGTTTTCTTTTAAATGAAGTGACTAATGCTGTAGTTCTTTCGAAAGTTAGATTCGTTTTGTACTTTTTATCATTATTGTTCAGGTGTATTAACCATTATCGGTTCGAGATATAGGTATAGGGGGTTATTTTCTTTGCTGTGCTTGAAAATATTTATTCCTTTGCAATGACTAGTGGAATCTTTGCAGGTTATGACGTTACTTCCAAAGTTACCATACCAACCTCAACTGCTACAAACTGGTAATTTGTTCTCAATACTTATGGTCATTCCTCGAGTAAATACTTTCTCCAGTCGTATTTGGTTTGGAATGTTAGATCTGTCGACATTTGTTGAGCTTATTTTCTTTCAAAATGTTTCAGTCTGTTCAACCATTGGAGCATATTCAAAATGGATCAGTGCTGCTCCACTTGAACTTTCGATCTTGCCTCCTCTTGTTGATATTCTTACGAGGGGCATGAGCACATCCGAAGATTCCTCAGCTGCTGCAGCTCTTGCATTCAAGTATATTTGTGAAGGTAAATGGTTATTATGAATACTTCGCAATAAGTGGTGAGGGAATCACCTCACCAGTTTCTATCTCTTAAGTTCTATTCAGGTTCCTATCCCAAACTGTCAATGAAGTCCAAGCCGGAGCAGGCACTGGAGACGTGGAGTTTATTCAATAATCCTCGTGTAAATAGATCAGGGTTGTTAGGGCTAATAATGGTCCCCTGCTTGATATCGACAAAAACACAGCCAAATCAACCCCAAAACAGGCCCAAATAAAACGACCATGTTTTGCTAACAAAACCTCTCCATGTTCAGTAACATATTAGTAGTATAACACTTGCTAAAACATAATACTGGAACTTTCTATTGTCTAAACGTTAACAAGGAAAAAGTAAAACATGTAAACCTTTTCTTGCTGCGATGATATTTCTAGTTAATAAGCTAGTAAAAGTGTATATCATTCTATATTCTTAAAGTTAGGTGTTTCTTGCTAATAATACAATACTTGCTAAAAGTATTGAAGTTTCTACATTCTGAAGTTAATATTAAGGAAAATTGTAAGAGTATATGACTTAGTAATGTCTTTGCTATTATGTCATTGGACTAGTCAATAAGTGACAATCTTATTACTGTGTGACTATGATCTCAGAAAACTCTCACTAGTCTACATAATTAATGAACAAATTCATGCCTAAATTCTTGCATTTTTATTTTATTCATTTATAACCTTTAGAATTTTTTTGGAGTGCCGAAACCCGATTTGACAATCTTGAGCCCTGGAATTGCACAATCAACAATACCGGGACTTAGAGAGGGATTGTCATCGACACCGATACCACTATTTTATACGTTAGTTTATAATAGGCCAGACAACACAGCTAGGTTGCCTCAAGTAACAATCACACTAGAGAAGCAAGTGATCAACCATTTCATGTTTAAAGTTATGCCAAAGTTTAATCATCTAAATTCCATATGATGTTATTGGTCCGACATAGCCAACATAACTTTATCACCTTGAATAGATAGAAAATGAACTCTGGTACGTTATATGGAAGTTAAAAGAGAATATTGGTTGTCTAGAGGATGTTATTCTTCATGCCGTCATAAATAATACAATCTTCTGGATTATCCTTCATGCCATGCTAGGATATCCTGGCTTCCAGTATCTTGCCAATTATTCAAAATCACACTTCATATTATATATAACAATTTGTTGAAAAGTTGAACTTGATTTTTTTGCAAATGGAAAGTAGAATATATAGGCAAGGGTGACTCAACCCTTACTAGTACTTTTCCAATGTGGGAGTAAAAGTAAGACTAACACGACTAAAGATAAAATGTAAAGATAACTATCTTCTACACAATTGATGCAACATGCTGAAAGGACCTATTATTTTCCATTGAGAAGCTACTAAATACCCAACACTGGCTTTTTCTAGAAGTACTAACTACAAAATTATTGTGGATAAGCTCCGCATATTTTGGTTGTCTTAGACAATGGGATTAATTGGTGAACTATCTTATTGGTGTTCCTTTGTTAGTATGCATAGAACATTCTCTCATTCTGTGACAGTATTAAAGTGGTTCTTCCTCTCTTAGCCAGCGAATTCGAACTTTACTCCTTAGGGGGCGTTTGGTTCAAGTTTTTGTGGCTTGGGAATGGGTTTTGAATTCCTTACCCATGTTTGGTATGTTTAGGATTGGGAATGAGGAGGGAATAGGAGGGGCTTAGGGGGGGAAGCTATTCCCATTGACTTGGGAAAGCTATTCCCAAGTCCCCCCTTGGGAATAGATTTGTTTTTCTAGGAATGATGTTTGGCTATTTTGTTTGGACAGTTATATCCTTTTTTATTTTCAAATTTTCAACTTATATTCCAAACATGTAAATCATCATGCAATTAATGAAAGGGTATTAAAGGAAAACTAAATAAATTAATATTTCTATCCCTTTGTAAACTAAACATGGAGATGAAATTTTTTAAAATTTTGAACTATCTATTCCCAACCTAACCAAACATGGGTATGGGAATGTTGAATTCCTTTCCCATGGGAAAGGAATTGAAAACCTGTTCCTAGGAATACAAAAACTTGATCCAAACGAGCCCTTAGAAGTATCCCTGCTTCTTCGGGACAGACCTCCAATTAGGAAGGCCGTAGCAAGTAGATATTTCATTCATTGTTTAGGTAATTGCAGTTACGGATTTACGGGCTCCCAGTCCGTCAACTAAGAGTCAGAGGATGTATCATAGGAGTTAAAAATTATATCCATTAGAGTATCTCAGATTCTTGGATGTCGGTGTGAGCATGAAAGTTGTTTAATATGGTGCATAGGAACTTGCCTCATGTGCAGGGTGCGACATGCATCATCTTGTTGTCATAATACTTAAACAAGAGCAATAATTCAATCAGAGCAATAGTTCTACATGGTGCACTTACAATCTCTTAATTGAGGTGGCTGTTATATGCTTTTAATGTTTTTGATGTGTACCCTTTGTTTGAAGATCATAAACAATGTTTAGTGGTACAGAAACAGTAGTCCCTTTACGAAATAAAACAAAGATAACTCTTGTGCTGAATGGAACCCTTTTTCTCTCTTTCACCTCCTTACTCCCTTTCCCACTCAGTCTTTTACTACTATTGACAATCCAACCACAATACACAGCAAGGCAAGCATTTGAGAATTTAAGGGAAAAGGAGAGAGTAATATGCACCATATGTGTCCGTACTGGAATTTTGCACGTGTGGGTAATTTTCTTCTTTTCTTTCTTTATCTTAAAATTGCGAGGTTTGCTTTTCTTGTAAACTTGCCTTCTCTGTTTTACCTTTTAGTTCAATTCTTCTGTGTTCTATAGTTAATTTCCCTCTACTTCATCCTATATTTCTCTTTTCCCTTTCGCTTTGTTGATCAGGGAACATATCTTTCATTTGCTAGCGAAAGAAACTAGAATTGAATTTCAGAAGAACTGCATCTTATGTTATGCACTTTGTCGAGCACCTTCCTGTGTGATAGGAAATCTCCATCGACTTGCATAAGGTTTTACGAGAGCACGTATAATTTACTCTTGTGACTCATAATCAGCAAGTACTTGCACCATTTTAGAAAGGATATGTTTTTGTTGATGTTACAAAAACATGGCCTTAATAGAAAAGGATTCAAATAGTCGACCCCTTTGAATAGAGGCTTTATGGTGGTGGTTATAGCTTAGGTTTTCCTACTCTTGGGAAGTAAGTAAAGGCAGGTAGTGAGCATTTTGTTAGAAATTAATTTCTTAGAGATGGAGTAATGCTTTTGAGTGCCTGGAAATAGAATATCCTTACTATTTAGGTGTTATTAAATAAGTCTAAAAGTAATGCTGTATGCTATCTTTTATTATTAGTTGTAGAGAGATTTTTTTGCATATTTGTAAATATTTTCTTTATTAGCCTATTAGTGGGTGCTTTGATTTGGATTGTCATCTTATAGTATGGGATCAATAAGGAAAAAAATGGGTCAAGTTTAGATTCAAACCTTTGTTCGGCTAGTCATTTCTAGAAAGCCACATGCCTTCCTCATTGGTTTTCCTATTTTTGGATTTTCTACTTTGACCGAATTTTATAGGCATCTGTTTATTGGTTGATTGTTTTCTTTTGCATATATGATAATTCACTCCAGTGGACGTGTTCACAGGTTAGTGCTTTCGATTGGATTTTAGTTAAGCATACCCGACTTGACTGGGTTTTAATTAAGTAGACCTAACTTGTTTCCTTTCTTAGTCAAAGTGTCGGATTTGACTGCTCAAAATTTCTTTTATACCTAATCCCTCTTTGGGCCAAATTGTCCATTTACTTGTTTCTTAACACTGGAGCCTGTTGTCATATACATGTCTTGGACTAGTAAGGAGCAAGGGATCTAATAAGTGGGTTGGACCTCTGTATAAGTTGAATCTGATGACCAGTTTACGTTGGCTTATTGACATATGCAAAGAACTGAAAGAAGTGAAAAACATGAGCAGCTGTGCTTAGAAGTAAAAGAGATTTCTAATGTTATTGCCCTGCACCGGGGGTGGCCCAGTGGTTGGGGCTGGTATGGTTAGAGCAGAGGTCCTGGGTTTGAGCCCTGGCTGGCCTCAATGCAAAAAATAAAATAAATAAAATTGTTATTGTCCCCACGCGGTGTGATATATCTTCCTGGACTTCTTCCTCCACTCGACCCTTTCAATCCTCAACCTTACCATCCTCGGCTTTGTTTCAATGCGGGTGTTTTGCACCAAGATCACCTCTGGAGGGCGTTGGTGTTAGAAGGAGGAACTAACTTTGATCTGTAAAAGCTGTCACTCTTCTTTAGGTTAGCTAGTACTAAAGCCAATACTTTGTTAATTTTGGTCTCTAGTTTTTGGTAATATTGTTTTCACATTCGTATGTATTAATTTATTGATTGCTGAAAATAAGTTTCGGGTTGATTTGTTCTTGTTATTGATTTATGTTAATCGGACACAAATACGACAGGTCATGGTAATGTCACCACGACACATACATGGCACCAATTTTGGTGTGCCCTACTGTATTTTGGAGTGTCCTTGTTGGGGACCGAAACTGACACTGAAAGCATGATATTTTGGTGATTATTGTATTTTGTAGTCTTTTTTTGTCTGAAGCAGACACAACAAGCATCCGGTTTTAGAGTATCCCAGTTGATAGCCATCTGATTTATGCAGATTTTAGTTTAAAATTGTTTTTTACCTTTTTTTTTTTGCAAAAAGTTCCCAAAAAGTGAAACTTCTAGTCCTTATTTGCCTTAAAAGCTCACTCAGACATTTGAAGTTTCTGGTTTCAAGGACTATAGCTGTTCTGTATCAATAACATTTTCAATACCATCAGTTCTAGAAAGATCAGTAGCATCTTAAATGTTATCTTTGATGTCAGCTCAACATTCTGATGAAAGTACTAGGGTTCTGAATGAAAGTTTAAGTTCATCTGCATCCCCTTTTTTGCAGGATTCCAATGTCCAATATTCTTTCCTTCAAAGCAATTGATCAGCAACTGGTGGTGCAACACTTCGGAACGGATGGAGTAAGGATTCGAAAGTGTGGCACCATCTGATGCTGATAATGCTTATGCCCTACCAATTTGAAGGCTAGTGTCAACTAGTTCCATATATGAGTGACACTTTAAATTTCCCTTTCACCACACTTGTGGCTTAGTGCATACAATACCAATGATTCAAGCATAATTAGTGGGCTTTGCTTCAGTGTCGATTCAAGTGGTACAAGATAAACACCTGCTGAAACCTATAACTCAAAGAATATACTTGCTTGCACATTTGTATTTAAGTGACCTCAAAATCATATAAATGCTTATATGCCTGTCTTTGGAGGTTTATGGGTGTTGGAATACCTGCACCTGCTGAAACCTGTTTTTGGAGGTTTATGGGTGTTGGAATGCCTGCAGTTGCAGAATTAGGAAGCTTCCGTATGCTACTTCTTCCTCCTTGCTGCTGTCAACTAACAGCTGCTCCATAAAAGTTTGTTCTCGAGATTCTACAAGCTGTGATATGACGTCAATCCCTCTCTGCAGCAACCACATTATGTTTGCATGCAGGAGAAAAGGTTGGCGTCTATTAACATCACTATTCCCTTATTTTGTTCTTGCAAGAAGCTGCCTCTGGATAATTGGTTCCAAGTGTGCAAGTGAACATGTAACTTTCTCTTTTCCCTATGATAAAATATTTATTACATAAATTTAGTCATACTAATTCCTTTCTTGCGTCTAATTCTTCCTTTCTTGCGTCTTTCAATTTTACTCATCCAGTTGGAGTTTCTGTCTTATATGTCAAGATTTTCCAAATATTTTGCATTGTGGTATCATATCTGAATTATGATTCTTTTTGCAGTTTGCAATTGTTTCTTATTATACCATGTTTGTCTAGATTGTAGCAAACAATTTTGTGGCTCGTTGGATGGTCTCTTCCACATATACCATATAGCAGTTAGCGGGGAAGGAGGCTATAAGGTCTCTTCTGATGATTCAATGCATTTGGTTGAGGCATTGAGGTGATCTTTTTGAGTAATTCATGCAATTTCATTTTTCATGGAATTTCACTTCTCGTCTTGTTCTATGTTTAGCTCGAGGCACACTACACGTGGCAGTTTCACTATCTATGTTTAAGCTCCGTAACACATTCAATCATTTTTGAGTTTCTTTTGCAGTGTGGTTATTACCGAACTGCCATCAGAGCATGCTAAGAAAGCTTTGGAGTTGGTTTGTATGCCATCTGTTACTGCTCTACAGGTTAATACTGACTCAATAGTTTATTTAAGATGTAAATCATGTCGACATGATACTGATATTCTGAACAAGCAGGAACTTACTTGTCAAGGTGGAGTTGAACAAGTACCTGCACGCCAGCTTACTGTTCATATCGACAGGCTAGCATGCATATTTAGGTAATTACGACGTGTTTCAAAGTAGTAATTTCTCTAAAGAAATCTGTAAAAGGTTTGATTTGCATAACCTCAACAAATTCAGGAACGTAAATCTTCCAGAAGCTGTGGCAGATGCAGTTCAAAAGTTTTGGCCGATTTTTAAATCTGTATTGGACCAGTAAGGATTATACCATATTATGTTGTTTCTGGATTAGAACATGCAGTTACATTTACATTCACCATGCTTGCAAATCAAGTATTATCAATATGTTGGTGTATATTTCGCTCTCATGTGATTTTTTGTAGTCGTGCTTGGGACATGCGGACAATGGAATCTTTGTGCCGTGCTTTTAAGTATGCTGTAAGTATCAGAGTTTTGCTGTAACTACTTCACGAAATGTCATTCTTGTTGTAAGACTGTTCTTTAGTATGGATTGATTATTTCTCTTGTTTACAACGGTTGGAATAATACAACATTTAACCCTCGACAACCCTAACCACAACTCTGGAGTTTTGGTGCAATGGTAGGGACTTTAACATCCCATGTTCAAATCTTACCGGAGCACATTTTAAGTGAATTTTACAAAATACTTCTGGATGAGGTTCAACTCATGAATCCAGCTCGCAGATCCTAAAATGGGTATTCGACCTACGGGAGTACGTTGGAATAATATAAAAAGTTAACCCATAACCCTCACCACAAGTCTGGAGTTTTGGTGCAGTGGCATGGATATTAAAAGAGTTTTGATGAAGGTTAAATAAAAAAATTCCAACACAAGTTATTTGTTGGTGCATTATAAAGTTCTATGTAAATGTGTTATATTACAAACCTTTTGCATGACTTGGTTTCATCAAGCAATGATTGGATTTACAATAAATAGAGAAAATCATTGTGTAAATAGAGATAAGAACCACATAACGTGAAAGATATGCATTGTAGAGAGAGAGAGAGAGAGAGAGAGAGAGAGAGAGAGAGAGAGAGAGAAGGTGTGCATACGTTATTAATGAATGAGTACTGCATACTAACCAAATCATTGTCAACACTATTTTTTTTCATACTTCGTTCAATTTTTCTCTACTGATTTGACTGGGAAAATGAGCCCCAAAGTTGTTAGGCGTCGATAGCAGATTGGGACATGCCATAACTGATAAGATACTGCCGATGTATCGGTACTGGTCGATGCCAAAATAGATACAAGGCAGCAGGGGCTGTAAATCAGAAAATGTAATGTTCAGCTGTTAGTAATTTTTTTTATTTTGTTCGATTTATCTTTATCCATATGGAACAAAGTGGAACCCTGCATTTATGTGTTATATTTTAGGGCTGTTAATTTCCTAATGTAGATTTAACTTAGGGTGTGTTTGATTGCAAGGTGGAAAATATGTGGAAAAGAAATTAATTCCATGGAATTTTAAAAAATTCCATGGAAAACTTAATTTGGGTGTTTGATTGTCATTATTTTCCACAGAAAATAGTTATTTTCCATGGAAAATGATATTTTCCTATGGGTTGGACAAGTTTCATTTTCCACCATTTTAGAAGAAAATATGGGAAATGATAGTTTTTTGGAAAATAATTCCATGGAAAATATAAGCTATCAAACACTAGAATTGGTGGAAAATTTGTGATGGAAATATTTTCCATGGAAAAAAAAGCTCAATCAAACACAGCCTTAGCCCCAAAAAGAAGTAAAATAGAAGATAGAAAATGAGTTTTAACTAGGAAATAATGATTGCTTTTGAAATGTGTGTTAATACTTAATACGTCAAGCCTTAGGGAACATAAGCAATGCAGATTAACATTCATAGGACTCAACAATAGTAAAGCCATAACGATGGGTGACATTGTGTTTTGTCCCGTCCACATCCACCCTACATGTATCAACTGTACATCCTTACTGCAATTTATTAGGATACAGCTCAATAATCCATTGATGTGCTGTTGCAGGTGTTAGTCTTATTGGTGCAACATATATTCTACCCTCAGATTGTTAGCACTCGTTATTTTGATGTTTGTTTATTTGTATTCTATACTGAACTGTGATAGTTTTGGTACATGATAGATTCTTTCTTCTAACATCACTGGGTCATAACACTGATGACTGAACTGATAAAGCAGACAGATGTTGCTATCACTATATTTCTGATAGAAGATAGAATTTCTTGTAAATATTCTTTCCGAATGCAATTTATCCATTAAGCTAATTATTCAAAATGCCTTTTTGTAGGTGAAAACATCGGGAAGATTCATGGGTACGACAATTGGAGCAATGTTGGAAGAGGTTCAAGCCCTATATCAGCAACACAATCAACCTTGCTTCTTGTATCTTTCAAGCGAAGTCATAAAAGTATATACAGTTGAACTGTAGCCTTGTTCAGAAATTTTCCCTACTTCATTTTCTTTGTACTGATTGTTTATTGTTTGTCAGATATTTGGATCTGATCCATCATGCGCAGATTACCTTAGGAGTTTAATAGAAGCACTATTCAGCCATACAACAAAACTTCTTCAGAATATTAAGGTAAATCTCTTCCATACCTGATTCTTCTATTCTGTACACATGCAAGATGCTCCAATTTGTATGTTTTATATCTTATTGCCAATAATTTTCTTTCATTGTAGGATTTCACTGCGAGACCTGATATAGCTGATGACTGTTTCTTGTTGGCATCGAGGTGTATTCGCTACTGCCCTGATCTATTTATTCCTTCATCCATATTTCCATCGTTAATCGACTGCTCAATGGTTGGAGCTACGATACAACATAGGTAGCTACTTAAATCTTTAAGTGTTCTTCCACTTCTTACATAGGTTGTCTCAAAGCCTCATTCATATGAAATATAGAGGATCAGAATCTCTTAAACCTACTTGGGAACTTTTATAAGTATCACGAATGCGTGAATCTATCATCATCATTCCTCTCTCGAACCTGCCTTAAGAAGGCCCCAGAAAAAAATTGACTAAATAATAGTGATTGGATGTCAATCGGACGTAAGCGATTAAATGTAATGTTGACAAAAAGCTATATGCCAGATGGGTAAAGTTACCTTTTTGGTCATGCAGTAATCCTTGCAACCAGGGAGCAATCCTTTAGGATCCCCCTAGAGTTTAAATGCATCTACTGAAAGTGGTTTTATGGTAGGATTCTGTATAACGGATTCAGTCATCTAAATGCTACAACCAGCTATAAGGGGCCATGATTCACATTTTCCGTCAATTTGTCAAATATCTTGGGGATCATAAGGATGGTTTCAGACTGACTTTGAGGAGGAGGTAATCTTCTTGAAGCACAGAGGTTGGTGTCAAATAGTTGAGATGCAATATGGAGAGAGTTGTGAAGCAGAGTCAAATCCTCCATCAAACCTGTTAGTGTCATTTGACATACAGAGACTTTTATGAATGGATAAAACAAGTTCTTATGTGCAATGCATGCCAGGCAATTCTGGTATTCATGTTAACTATATCGGAGGTTTTGTTTTGAAAAGCTATCTAGATCAAGAGATACCTCTTCCAGTAGTTTGATTTTTCAATAAATGTTTTGTTGTATAAGGGAATATTATCTTCAACTGTTATAATTCCGTCTTTGTCCTGATCTTTGTGCAGAGATGCTTGCAAATCAATATTGACATTCTTATCTGATGTCTTTGATCTTGCGAATTGTTCCGGTGGAGAGAAATACCGATCCCTTATTGATAGCGTGATACTTCCTCGAGGTGCAACTCTTACCAGAATATTGATAGCCTCTTTGACAGGAGCGCTTCCCTCTTCCCGACTAGAAGAGGTTTGTCTGATCTAATCCCTTTATTTGATTCGTACTGCAAAATCCTTTTCAATTTTAGCTTATTACCTCTCTCCTTTGTTTATTTCTGTTTTCCTCAGATATCTTATGTGCTGATAGCCCTGACGAGAACGTATGGCGGCAAGGTTTTGGAATGGGCAAAGGGAAGCATTTCTCTAATACCACCTGCAGCTATAACAGAAGTAGAATGCTCAAGCTTCCTTCGAGCTTTGTCCGATGCAGCATTGGGAACAAATAGTTCTGACCTCACAACTACCTTAGAGGAACTCTCAGATGTTTGCCGACGAAACAGAAAAGTCCAAGAGATAGTTCAGGGAGCTTTAAGGCCTCTTGACCTTCATTTTACCGCTGTATCGTGAGGCCGATATATGAGTTGGTCAATAGTATGTACTTTGTGCTTGGGCTAGCGCAGTGCTTGCGCCATTACTACAGTTATAATTGTGGATTTAGGTTGGCGTCGCCATTTATTACACTTCAGGTGTCTTGTGTAGTGCGCCCAGAATGTTCTCCTCTCCTCTCTTTTTCAAGGGGTGGGTAATCAGATGGGTTGCAATTTATTCATGAAGTTCCCTTGTCAATGTAAATGCGTGAGTGTATTCATGTTCTACACTTGTTTCAAAAAGTAAAAAATTGTAGATCTTGTATGCCATGTGTCTTAATTTAAACCTAGTTTCATATCCAGAAAAAGAGTAAATATTATGACACATTTGGTCAAAATATACCAGTTTGTCAAATTATTAATGATTTTGGTTTTTGTTGAATGAATCCGGCATTGGTGTTTCCTAGTTTGGTTTTGTAGCTGAAATTTTCTTCTCCTTTATTCATCTTCTAAAACTTTAGGTGATCAAGGATTGTCATGATCAGGTTCAACCATTTGTAAGTCTACTGATAGGACCAAAGGCTGATTTGTCTCGTAACTGCTCAATCTTGGGTTGATGATTATATATAGAGGTTATTTCCAAATGAATGGTAGGACTCTTGAAATTTTCAACCCTCTTACAGGGTGTAAATAGATTTGTTTCAACTGTTGCAACAAATGCTTATGGTTCTCGAGACCTTTCCTGCGTTTAGATCTTGATAAGACATTTCCCGTGTTTAGATGTTGACAAGGAAATCCAAGCACCAGCAATAAATAATGCTGCAAATTTTCTCACATCTGATGCAGCATTTGCCAAGGCTCCCCATGTAACAATTGTTGCAACTTTGCCCCTACCCAACCCAATGTAACAATACAATGCTGCTCCAGGCTCATAACCCCTACCCACCCCAATGTAACAATACAATGCTGCTCCAGGCCCATTAACACTGATAAATTATTCAGTTGTGCCAGTATTTTTTTTTAATACTAGCATGACACACCACACCACACCAGCTGGACACTAAAAAAAGGTTATTTATAAGGACACATCCAAAGTTGATCAGGGCACATCCTATTTCTGACTAAATGTGGCAGTCCAGATCTCATGTTTAACTGGACTGCCACATTTTCTGGCAGTCCATAAAGTACCTAGGACTGTCAGAAATTGTGACAGTCCTAAGTTTAACAAAAAAAAAAGGGTCCGACTATTGACACCCCATGTATTTCTAAGGACACCCCAATTTCTAAGTACACCCCACATGTAGTTGATTAAGCTTATAAAAATACTAAGTACACCCCAATATTTGACAAAAATACCCTTACCTATTCTACACCCCCATCTCAAAGCTTTCTAAGTACACCCCACTAAAATTCTAACACTCCACTCCACTCTCCTCCCTCACAAAACCCTAACATTCCACTCTCCTCCCTCACAAAACCCTAACACTCCACTCTCCTCACTCCGAAGCCAACTTCGGTCCCTCCAGTCGCTGCTCGGTCGCCTCCCCTTCGTCGCTGCCCGGTCGCCTCCCCATTGTCAGCAAGGGGACGGGAGGAGCCAAAGAAGATGATTAATAGGTTGTTGGGGGGTGTCAGAAAGGGATGCACATACTGAGCTTCTGGGCCAGAGAGGTAGCTCGGTCCGGATGGAGTGGCTCCGGTCTGAATTTGAGTCAGACGTCAGTAGCACGGATAATGCGAAAAGAAGGCGTGCTGTCCGTGCATATTTATGGTTCGTACTTGGATGCACAATATTTTCTGACAAAAGTGAGACACGTGTTGATACAAAAGTTCTCAGCCTTTTAGAGAATATCAACAACGTCAATGACTATGCCTGGGGAGCTGCTGCTTTAGCTTTCTTATACCGACAGCTTGGAGTAGCATCTCGGAGTGGGGTCCGCCAAATATGTGGATACTTGACTTTACTGGAGGTATCTATATCTCAGCCCGTGGTATGCATTTTTTTAATGTTATACAACGACCAATATGCTTCATATTTTCGTATTGTAGGCCTGGATATTCGAGTATTTTTCCTTCACGAGGCCTACACATAACGTCAACTATAAGATGGGGGACCCACTTGCTATGAGGTGGGCCAATAGACCCCATGCTGGACCAGGTACCAACATGGTCTCATCCATCAGGGAGGTATTGGACAATCTTCAAGTCCACAATGTGAGTGTTAATTTATCCATTTACTCATAACTTATGTCACGACCCGCACCCTTATGAGGGGCACGAGCACGTGGGTACGTCCAGCCTACGCCGCAGAATCGGCGGTAGAACGCTGTATATAACGTCTGTAAATACCTACGACTAACAGTTAAAATGTACCTGTACAGTATATACTCTCCGAATGGAGGTGACATAGCAATACAGTCTCAATCACAGAATAAAACTAAGGTAGATAGCTCAGAGTAAAGACATATGATAGATGAAAGAGTAAACAAGTCCACAGTCTAATACAAGTCCAGATATATACATCACAGAGTATCAAAATAGAATATAGAACTACAGTCTGATAAGCTAGCTGGATCGCAGTCCAGTCAAACCTAGCTAGCCTACACTACTCTGGAAGTACAAAATCTAGTGGCTTCACTATAAGGCCACGATCTAATGCTACTCCATCTGACTCGATCCCATAATAGGTCGAGCAGTCCGCATCAGAATCATCTGTAATATATCATAACGGTATCCTGTCAGGAAAATGAGCAAGTACAAACACTAACAGCAGTTCCATGTGAATTGACAAATTCTATAAGAGACAGCATAATGAACTACAAGACAAAGATATATGAAGACTTGGGAACCGTTCGGAAGTTGAGTTACAACCCTTAAACCAAACAAGGACCGGGGTTGTAACTCTTCTCCCGAGCAGAACTTAGTCTCCAATCAAGGTACAATGTAAAGGCAAGTAGAGCATGTGAGTAACTGTATATCATGGCATGGTGAGAAAATACTGAATGTAGAACAGAACAGGATATACGATAAGACAAAGTAAATATAAAATGTGATTTGAATTATTAGAGCGATATGTGATCGACTTGGGATAAGTGACAGGACAGGCTATCCACTTGGCCCGGCAATCCGCGGTAACCTCAACGGAGAGACATGCCGGCCAACCTGGATAACGAGCACAAGGCAAAGGATCTCGCTACACCCTTCGTGAGGGAAGAGTGGCGCGAGCACATGAATAGTGACAGGGTGGCTTGGATCACATAGCCCCTAATAATTCCCCATCCCCGAGTAGTACAATGGATCTGGACATGACACGTCATGGCACGTGATTTCGTAAGAGGGTAGCAAATCCTCTTAGAAATCGGTGTCTATACAAGTACAGGGAACAAGACAGGGAGTGTACCCATATACCCAGAAATCCAGGAACAACATCTCATGTCATGATCCAATGTGTACTAGTCCGTGAGCTATCGTGACCAAGAATCAAGTAAGACACTACGACTGAATCGGATATAGCAGATATCAAGACAATGAAAACTATCAGTGAATGTACTCGCCTGCTGTCCTGAGCTGTATGGTATATCAATGCTCAGAGCGGTATCAGAAGACCTAAATATGAGATACTGTAAGTTAATTTAGGTTTAAACAAGTTTAGGAATGATTTACAATGAATGATATGCAATCTAGGTCAAACTAGGTCTCACTGAGTCACACTAAGTCCTGTCAAGTCAATCTAGATCAAATCAAGTTATATCAAGTCAATCTAAGCCTAACCAAGTCAATCCTAGGTCATACCAGGCATCACGGGTCAAAACAAGTCGAAGAAAGTCAAACAGGATCAAGAGTTGGCCTACAGTTGACTTTTGGTCAACTGGTCAACTCTGGTCAACTCTAGGTCAACCATGGTCAACCCTAGGTCAATGGTGACTAATAGTTGACTTTTGGTCAACTACAAAAGTCTAATGGAAATTGGGACTAATTTGGGTAAAGCGTTGACCCATAGTTGACTTTTGGTCCAAAAAGTCAACCGTGGTCAACCGGGGCCAAGACTAGGTCTAGGCGACTATTTCTAACTATTACCAACCTCTACAACCCATATCCAAGTCCATCTTGGACTTCGAAACTCATATCTTGGCCGTAGGCCAATATCCTATTTTACCCTTAAAAAGGGTAAAATTCTAGCTTCGGCAACTATCCAGTTAGCCTACCCACGCTTGATATTTTGACCCGATCTCCCTAGGGTAGTATGTTACTAGCCTATACATATAATATCTACCAAAATACCTAGGTAACGTGGACATTCGGTCCACGATACGGCCCGTTGTCAAAATCTTGAATATTTCAAGATACGCACCGATACGGTGCGATACGGGCGCCCTACGACCCCGAATTCCACCCGGAAGCCTACCCACAAAATCTAAATCACGTATTCATGCCCCACGCCAAGTTTCAACTCAATCGGATACTCCGAACTCCGTTTCGCCCTCTAACTCGATTTTTCCCTTTTTCTATTCTAGCTTTTTCCCTTTTCTTCTAACTTCTTCCTATCTTTTCTTCTAACCTCTAATTCTTTTCTAACTTCTCATTCCATAATCTTTTTCTACTCTTCTCTACGATTCCAACCATATATAATACATATATATATATCTATATATATATATATATACACATAGGTAAACGCCTAGGCTGCTGCTGCTGCTGCTGTTGCTGGTCTTATTCTTCTTCTTCTTCTTCTCTTCTATCTCCCTATATATATACACCTCATATATATATATATATATCTATATATATATATATCTCTATATATATATATATATCTATCTATATATATATATAACTAGATATCTATCTAAAATCTATCTAGATATCTATCCATCCCTCTAAATATATATATAACACACACACATCCATATACACACATCCACGTATATATAAATACACTCATATCTATATATATATACACACTCACATAACTATATATATATATATATATATATATATATATATATGTATATATATATATATACATATCCATATATATATATATAAACACACACACACACATCCTCACACAACACAAACACACACACACCACTCTCCCAACACCACCATCCCATGACACAAAATCACCCTCCTCTACACACACACAAATACATAAATAAATATACACACATAAATACACATGTATATATATATATATGTGTATATATATATATACCATTCTCAAAATGATTAATCCTAATAAATCCTTAACCTATTTTTCTAGGGAAAAGCTACAAATTTGTGGGCAAATGGAAGAGAATATCATCCTCTCCATTTAATGTGAAAGAACTAAATGCAAAAGCGAAATAGGTGAAGAATTAAAAGTATACCTAAAATGGAGTTGGAAAGGAAGGAAGCTTGGAAAGAAATGAATTGAAAGAGAGAGAGAAAGAGTGTTGCTTAGAGAAGAAGGAAGAGAGGGGGGCGGGGGGGGGGTGGGGGGGGGGGGGGGGGGGGGGGGGGGGGGGGGGGGGGGGGGGGGGGGGCTGTCATGGCCGGCCAAGGGGTGTGGGGGTGTGAGGGGCACTTGTAAATTACAAGTTTGCCCCTCCCTAAGCCTAATATTAAACAATTTCCAAATTAGGTTTAGGAAGTTGCTAAAAATAAATAAAAATCATAATTAAACTAAATTACTCATGGGGAACTAGTCCAAACTCTTAAACCCTAATTTTTAGTGTGGTGGGCCATGGTTAGCTAACAGGCTAATTACAGCTCAAGTCGAAATTCACCGAGGTCCCGAATTAACTCGGAATGCGATGAAATTCGAACCCGACTCCTATAATAAATAAATAATAATATTCATGAAATAAAATTCCCAAAAATAATATAAAATGTAAAATTACCATTTTACCCCTAACTGGAAAAAGTGAGGGTGACAAGTCTATCCACCTTAAAAAAAAATTTCGTCCTCGAAATTGAAGACAACAAGCACAGGAAATCACAAACAGAATTAAAGAAAATAAATTTATACCTCAGGGCGCGAAAAGATAAGGGAAACGCTCCCGCATGTCGTCCTCCCTCTCCCAGGTAGACTCACCTGGAGAGTGATGCCTCCACGCAACCCGAACCAAGGGTATGACCTGGTTCCGGAGCACCTTCTCCCTGCGATCCAGAATCTCCACTGGCTGTTCTGGATAGCTGAGAGTAGGTCCCACCTGTATCGCTGAATGGTCCAATACATGGCTAGGATCTGCCACGTACCGCCTCAGCTGAGATACATGAAACACGTTGTGCACTCCCTCGAGCCTGGTAGGCAAGTCCAGTCGGTAGGCTACTGCACCGATTCTCTCTAAGATGGTGAAAGGTCCGATGTAGCGCGGACTGAGCTTCCCACCGCCGCCAAAGCGAATAGTGCCACGTGTCGGGGATATCCTCAGAAATACCATGTCACCAACCTAAACACAAGACAAAAACTCAACACACAACTAACAAACAATTACAACAATCATGACAAGAACTGAAACTAACCTCGAACTCTAACGGTCTCCGGTGACTATCGGCCCAATGCCGCTGCCTATCCTGAGCCACCCGAAGTCTGTCTCTAATCAATCTGACCTTCTCGGCCGCATCCACAACCATCTCCGGCCCAAGAAGCGCCCGCTCGCCAACATCGTCCCAAGACAAAGGAGTACGGCATCTCCGTCCATATAGAGCCTCAAATGGTGACATCTCTATACTGGCCTGGTAGCTGTTATTGTAAGCAAACTCTACCAGGTGAAGATGGTCCTCCCAAGAACCCCCGAGATCTAGCACACATGTGCGAAGCATATCCTCCAAGGTCTGGATGGTCCTCTCCGACTGCCCGTCTGTCTGAGGATGATAAGCAGTACTAAACTTGAGCGAGGTGCCCAAGCTAGCCTGCAAACTCCTCCAGAAGTGGGAAGTGAATCGGCTATCCCGATCTGAAACTATGCTCACCGGAACTCCGTGCAATCTCACAATCTGACGAACATATAGCTCAGCCAGCCTCTCCGTAGACAAACCCACTTTGAAAGGCAAAAAGTGGGCCGATTTGGTCAATCTATCAACTATGACCCAAACCGCGTCCTTCCCTCCTGGCGACCGTGGAAGTCCAGATACAAAGTCCATGGTGATGTGCTCCCACTTCCACTCGGGAATGGGTAGCGGCTGTAGCAATCCACCTGGTCTCTGCCTCTCGGCCTTCACCTGCTGACACACAAGACAACGAGATACAAACTGAGCTACCTCGCGCTTCATGCCATACCACCATACGTGCTCTCTCAGGTCCCTATACATCTTGTTGGCTCCAGGATGCATAGAATACTGAGAGCGATGCGCCTCCTGAAGAACCTCCTCCCGAAGCTCTCCACGCGGAACGCACAGCCAGTACCGTGCCGCAACGACCCGTCTTCGGCTAAAGAGAAATCGTCAAGCAAGCTCATCCTCGCCTGCTCCCTGATGCTCCTCAGGGCAACATCATCATACTGCGCTGACCTGACTCTATCCATCAGCTCAGACTGAATCTGCAAACCCCACATCTGGATCTCCATGCCCGGAATGATAACCTCGATACCTAAACTATCCAGGTCGGCCAACAAATAACGATCTGTCGTCAAGAACATAGCAACAGGATACCTGCTCAAGGCATCTGCAACTACGTTGGCCTTCCCCGGATGGTACTGCAAGGATATATCGAAGTCCTTCATCAGCTCTAACCACCGCCTCTGCCGCATGTTCAACTCCTTCTGAGTGAACACGTACTTCAAGCTCTTGTGATCTGTGAAGATCTCAACTCGCTCTCCGTACAGGTAATGCTTCCACAACTTCAAAGCAAATATCACCGCGGCCAACTCCAGAACATGAGTAGGATAGTTCTTCTCATGAGGACGCAACTGCCTGGATGCATAGGCAATCACCTTCCCGTGCTGCTGAAGAACACACCCTAAACCCTTCCCGGAAGCATCGCTGAAGATCGAGAACCCTCCTGACCCAGATGGCAAAGTCAGGATCGGAGCTGAAGTCAACCTCCTCTTCAGCTCATCGAATGCAGCCTGACACTCATCAGTCCAGACGAACTCCACGTCCTTCCTGGTGAGTCTAGTCATCGGCTCTGCAATCCTCGAGAAGTCCTGGACGAACTTCCGGTAATAGCCAGCCAAACCCAGAAAGCTTCGAACCTCGGCAACTGAACTGGGCGTAGACCAAGACTCCACTGCCGAAATCTTCCTCTGGTCTACTGAAATCCCGTGCTCGGTCACAACATGACCTAGGAACTCCACCTGGTCTAAGAAGAACTCACACTTCGAAAGCTTCCCGTAGAGTTGCTCCCTCCTCAGAGTCTCTAACACAACTCTCAAGTGCTCCTCATGCTCCTCCTGCGTCTTCGAATAGATCAAGATATCGTCTATGAAGACCACCACGAACTTGTCAAGGTACTGATGGAATACCTTGTTCATCAAGTTCATGAACACCGCGGGAGCATTGGTCAACCCAAATGGCATCACTGTAAACTCGTACTGGCCGTACCGAGTCCGAAATGCCGTCTTGGGAATGTCATCCCGCCTCACCTTCAGCTGGTGATACCCGGACCTCAAATCTATCTTCGAAAAGACCTTTGCCCCACTCAGCTGATCGAACAAGTCGTCGATCCTCGGCAAAGGGTACCTATTCTTGATAGTGAGATTGTTGAGCGTCCGGTAATCAATGCACATGCGGGACGTACCGTCCTTCTTCGGCACGAACAGGACTGGCGCTCCCCAGGACGAAGAACTGGATCTGATGAACCCCTTGTCCTGCAGCTCGTCGACTTGCTTCTTCAGCTCTATCAACTCGCTGTTGTTCACCCTATAGACATGCTGCGAGATGGGCTCGGCGCCCGGCACCAAGTCTATGGAGAACTCAATGTTCCTGTCTGGCGGCATCCTCGGCAACTCCTCGGGAAAGACATCCGAGAACTCAGCAATCAACGGATGTGGCAAATCCTGTACCGCCAACAAAGCTCCACAGAATCCAGCCTCCGGCTCCGCTGCTCCTCGAGCAAACTCGATCTCTGGCTCACCCGGCGTCCTAAAAAGAACTCTGCCTCCTCTACAATCAATGCTAGCATGGTGCATGCTCAACCAATCCATACCGAGTACCATATCGTACCTCGGTAGGGGCATTACGAGCAGACACGCACTCAAGTTCCGGCCTCTCAGAGTGACTCTCCGCCCCTTGCAAATATTATTAACCAGGATAATACCTCCCCCGGTCATAATCTTGCAAGTCCTACCCATATATTCAGCAATAATATTGTGTCTCAGAGCAAAAGAAACAGACACAAAACTATGGGTCGCCCCAGAATCAAATAAGGCGAAAGCAGGGAAAGAATCTAGGAGAACATGACCTGCAACAACATCTCCCACGGGCTCTGCCTCCTCCTCTGCTGCCAAAGCGAACACCCTGCCCGCGGGTGCTCCCCTCTGGTGCTGGACAAAACGCTGCTGCTGGGTCTGGAGTGGAGGACCCCTCTGCTGAACCGCTGGTCCCCTAGCCGGCTGTGCTCTGTCCTGGCCTCCTCTGACTCCGCAAAGGCGGCAATCCTTCAGCTGGTGATCGAGCGCCCCACAGTAGAGACAGACGCCCAACCTCTTCCTGCAAGCCGCACTGGTGTGCCCCGGCTTCCCGCAGAAGCCGCACGGTGTAGTCGGTCTCTGGCCCTGTCCCTGGTGCTGCTGGACACGCGCCGGTGCCTGCTGGATCTGCAACAGAGGCTGCTGCTGGAACGGCCTCTGCTGCTGCTGCTGCTGAAAGTGGGGACGCTTGGCCGGTCCCGCACTGGAACTCGCCCCCATAGTATCTCCGCTCCTCTTCGGCTTGAGGCCGAAGTCCTCCTCTGCGATCTGTGCGTCCATCAGTATCTGATCGAACGTCGCATCACGGCGACCCGAGGTGCGGGTGCGCACTGCATGAGTAAGTCCCCTGCGGAACTTACGAGCCTTCTGCCCTTCATCCTGGATCATACCGGGAGCAAACCTGCTAAGGCGGAAGAACTCGGCTGCATACTCGTCCACCGACGAGTTCCCCTGAACTAGACCCACGAACTGGCCCTCCAATGCTGTAAGAGCCACGTCCGGGAAGAACTTCTCCTTGAAGAGCCTCCGGAAGTTCTCCCATGTCAGCCCTCTCACCGACGCACGAGGATCCGTGCGGTACCATGTCAGCGCAATGTCGAAGAATCGGCTGGCTGCTGCCGAAACCCAAAGCGCTCTAGGAAGCTCTGCCAGCTCCATGCTCCGCTCTACATCCTCCAGCCAGTCGTCTGCGTAAAGGATGCCCTCCGTGCCTGTGAAGTCCCTGGAGCTCATCTTCCTGAAGTCTAACACTGTCCCCGGCCTGGACTGCTGCTGGCTCGGTTGCTGGCCGGTAGGGCCCTGCACCGTACCCGGTGCCACTCTCTCTACTGTTGCAAGGGCAAGCTGATGCGAGTTCTCCATACTCTGCCTCAGCATCTCCATCTGTCGGTGTGACGCCTCCGACTGGCGCTGCGATGCCTCTGCCTGGGCCCGCTGTGTCTCCATCATCTGCTGAAGGAGAAGGAACATGTGATGTGTATCCGTCGGTATCGGTGGTAGTGGCGGCAGTATCTCTGGAAGAACGGCCGTAACCCCCTGGGGTGGAGGTGGTAGACCTCCCTGCGCAACTGCCTGGGTCTCTGGAATAGTAGAATCACTGGGGGCAGTCTCATGAACCTCCTCCTCGGCCTGATCAGATCTCTCAGGCAAGCTACTCGATCCAGAGGCCTGCGGATGTGTCTTCGTCATCCTGGAGACGAATTAAAATAAGAGATCAATATGGCACATGAGTAGATTATCAAAGAAGGACAGTTAATTTAATACAAGGTGAATAATCATGAAAATCAAAAGATCAGAAATTTCCTAGGTGTGATTGAGAAACTCCTATCATGTCCTAGGTCCTACGTCCTAATCGCAGGCTCGTAATTAGTACTCTAAGTCGAGCACCATTTCGAGATCGCACTAATTTCGACACTCGACCTGCGTGGGCCACCACAAAAACGTGTCACGACCCGCACCCTTATGAGGGGCACGAGCACGTGGGTACGTCCAGCCTACGCCGCAGAATCGGCGGTAGAATGCTGTATATAACGTCTGTAAATACCTACGACTAACAGTTAAAATGTACCTGTACAGTATATACTCTCCGAATGGAGGTGACATAGCAATACAGTCTCAATCACAGAATAAAACTAAGGTAGATAGCTCAGAGTAAAGACATATGATAGATGAAAGAGTAAACAAGTCCACAGTCTAATACAAGTCCAGATATATACATCACAGAGTATCAAAATAGAATATAGAGCTACAGTCTGATAAGCTAGCTGGATCGCAGTCCAGTCAAACCTAGCTAGCCTACACTACTCTGGAAGTACAAAATCTAGTGGCTCCACTATAAGGCCACGATCTAATGCTACTCCATCTGACTCGATCCCATAATAGGTCGAGCAGTCCGCATCAGAATCATCTGTAATATATCATAACGGTATCCTGTCAGGAAAATGAGCAAGTACAAACACTAACAGCAGTTCCATGTGAATTGACAAATTCTATAAGAGACAGCATAATGAACTACAAGACAAAGATATATGAAGACTTGGAAACCGTTCGGAAGTTGAGTTACAACCCTTAAACCAAACAAGGACCGGGGTTGTAACTCTTCTCCCGAGCAGAACTTAGTCTCCAATCAAGGTACAATGTAAAGGCAAGTAGAGCATGTGAGTAACTGTATATCATGGCATGGTGAGAAAATACTGAATGTAGAACAGAACAGGATATACGATAAGACAAAGTAAATATAAAATGTGATTTGAATTATTAGAGCGATATATGATCGGCTTGGGATAAGTGACAGGACAGGCTATCCACTTGGCCCGGCAATCCGCGGTAACCTCAACGGAGAGACATGCCGGCCAACCTGGATAACGAGCACAAGGCAAAGGATCTCGCTACACCCTTCGTGAGGGAAGAGTGGCGCGAGCACATGAATAGTGACAGGGTGGCTTGGATCACATAGCCCCTAATAATTCCCCATCCCCGAGTAGTACAATGGATCTGGACATGACACGTCATGGCACGTGATTTCGTAAGAGGGTAGCAAATCCTCTTAGAAATCGGTGTCTATACAAGTACAGGGAACAAGACAGGGAGTGTACCCATATACCCAGAAATCCAGGAACAACATCTCATGTCATGATCCAATGTGTACTAGTCCGTGAGCTATCGTGACCAAGAATCAAGTAAGACACTACGACTGAATCGGATATAGCAGATATCAAGACAATGAAAACTATCAGTAAATGTACTCGCCTGCTGTCCTGAGCTGTATGGTATATCAATGCTCAGAGCGGTATCAGAAGACCTAAATATGAGATACTGTAAGTTAATTTAGGTTTAAACAAGTTTAGGAATGATTTACAATGAATGATATGCAATCTAGGTCAAACTAGGTCTCACTGAGTCACACTAAGTCCTGTCAAGTCAATCTAGGTCAAATCAAGTTATATCAAGTCAATCTAAGCCTAACTAAGTCAATCCTAGGTCATACCAGGCATCACGGGTCAAAACAAGTCGAAGAAAGTCAAACAGGATCAAGAGTTGGCCTACAGTTGACTTTTGGTCAACTGGTCAACTCTGGTCAACTCTAGGTCAACCATGGTCAACCCTAGGTCAATGGTGACTAATAGTTGACTTTTGGTCAACTACAAAAGTCTAATGGAAATTGGGACTAATTTGGGTAAAGCGTTGACCCATAGTTGACTTTTGGTCCAAAAAGTCAACCGTGGTCAACCGGGGCCAAGACTAGGTCTAGGCGACTATTTCTAACTATTTCCAACCTCTACAACCCATATCCAAGTCCATCTTGGACTTCGAAACTCATATCTTGGCCGTAGGCCAATATCCTATTTTACCCTTAAAAAGGGTAAAATTCTAGCTTCGGCAACTATCCAGTTAGCCTACCCACGCTTGATATTTTGACCCGATCTCCCTAGGGTAGTATGATACTAGCCTATACATATAATATCTACCAAAATACCTAGGTAACGTGGACATTCGGTCCACGATACGGCCCGTTGTCAAAATCTTGAATATTTCAAGATACGCACCGATACGGTGCGATACGGGCGCCCTACGACCCCGAATTCCACCCGGAAGCCTACCCACAAAATCTAAATCACGTATTCATGCCCCACGCCAAGTTTCAACTCAATCGGATACTCCGAACTCCGTTTCGCCCTCTAACTCGATTTTTCCCTTTTTCTATTCTAGCTTTTTCCCTTTTCTTCTAACTTCTTCCTATCTTTTCTTCTAACCTCTAATTCTTTTCTAACTTCTCATTCCATAATCTTTTTCTACTCTTCTCTACGATTCCAACCATATATAATACATATATATATATATCTATATATATATATATACACATAGGTAAACGCCTAGGCTGCTGCTGCTGCTGCTGTTGCTGGTCTTATTCTTCTTCTTCTTCTTCTCTTCTATCTCCCTATATATATACACCTCATATATATATATATATATATATATATTTATATATCTATATATATATATCTCTCTATATATATATATCTATCTATATATATATATAACTAGATATCTATCTAAAATCTATCTAGATATCTATCCATCCCTCTAAATATATATATAACACACACACATCCATATACACACATCCACGTATATTTATAAATACACTCATATCTATATATATACACACTCACATAACTATACATATATATATATATATATATATATATATATATATATATATATATATATATATATATATATATATATATATATATATATATATATATATATACATATCCATAGAAAAAAAAAATATATATATATATACATATCCATATATATATATATATATATATATATATATATATATATATATATATATATATATATATATATATAAACACACACACACACATCCTCACACAACACAAACACACACACACACCACTCTCCCAACACCACCATCCCATGACACAAAATCACCCTCCTCTACACACACACAAATACATAAATAAATATACACACATAAATACACATGTATATATATATATGTGTATATATATATATATACCATTCTCAAAATGATTAATCCTAATAAATCCTTAACCTATTTTTCTAGGGAAAAGCTACAAATTTGTGGGCAAATGGAAGAGAATATCATCCTCTCCATTTAATGTGAAAGAACTAAATGCAAAAGAGAAATAGGTGAAGAATTAAAAGTATACCTAAAATGGAGTTGGAAAGGAAGGAAGCTTGGAAAGAAATGAATTGAAAGAGAGAGAGAAAGAGTGTTGCTTAGAGAAGAAGGAAGAGAGGGGGGGGGGGGGGGGGTGCTGTCATGGCCGGCCATGGGGTGTGGGGGTGTGAGGGGCACTTGTAAATTACAAGTTTGCCCCTCCCTAAGCCTAATATTAAACAATTTTCAAGTTAGGTTTAGGAAGTTGCTAAAAATAAATAAAAATCATAATTAAACTAAATTACTCATGGGGAACTAGTCCAAACTCTTAAACCCTAATTTTTAGTGTGGTGGGCCATGGTTAGCTAACAGGCTAATTACAGCTCAAGTCGAAATTCACCGGGGTCCCGAATTAACTCGGAATGCGATGAAATTCGAACCCGACTCCTATAATAATTAAATAATAATATTCATGAAATAAAATTCCTAAAAATAATATAAAATGTAAAATTACCATTTTACCCCTAACTGAAAAAAGTGAGGTTGACAACTTATGTTCTACCCATAACTAATTGTTTCAATTTATGATGTAGGTGAATTGGACACCCTACCACGGAATGAGGAACAGTTTTCCTCGCGACGACGTGACTTTCTTTCATGGATGTATACGTGCCTTTGACATTGTAGAGCCGTATCATCCCGACCGTGTCCTTCGGTAATTTGGGCTACGACAGAAAATTCCTTACGATCCTTTGTTTCCAAGTGAGGTCCGTCGGGGAAGCACGAGCCAGAAGTACAAGCTGGCGTTCAATGTTCTAGGAGGCTACTTCCAATACTGGCGCAGCCATGTACTGTCTCCCGAAGCCCGTGGGAGAGCTGCCAACCCTGCATGGGAGTGTACAAATGATTATATGGTTTGGTATAGGACGTTTTCACATCCTATCGTCCAAAATCCAGATAACGTCTCTAGCGCCGCTGGTACTACATCTACCCAGACAGGGCCAGACCCATGGGCCATGATCGAAAATGCATTGGAATATCTACAACCGGCGTACCAGCAATTGATGGACAATCAAGAGGCACTAGACCCGTCGATCGTAGAGACAGCCATAATTGGCGCATATGGTGCACTAAAGCTCGAGCCCCAAGAAAAACCTGAATCTTCTAAGAGGGAGACTAGTCGTAGGCGTCGTCGTAGGTCATAGACTATGACTACAAGTGGTTTTGAAGATGTTTTTTGATGTGGTTTTTGTTAATATGTGGTTGTTAAGATTTTGTGGTGAATCTTGATTACAAGTGGTGAATCGTGATTACAAGTGGCATTGACTTTGTTAAATTTTGTTTGTTGGTTGCTAAATGTGGCTTGGACTTTTTTAAATGTTACTTTGAAATTCTTGCTAAAAGTTGGTTGTTAAATGTTTGTTGTATGAAATGTTGGTTGTTACTTTGTTAAATGGTACTTGTGCTTTTATCTTTTGGTCTTGTATTGTTCTTCGTCAGGTTTTTAACAAGTTGATCTTCTGCAGGGGTCAGTCGACCGGCATATGAGTGTCCAACCAAATTTCGTCCCAGTGGGTGATTATGTGACCCGCATATAACCCTCAATGACCATTGTCCTACGTCATTGGCTTGCACTCCCTTCAACTGAAATGGACAATCACATTTCTTCGTGCCCGTAAGCCTTTCACGTCTCGGCTTCTTGGCAATGTTAGTCGAATTTTTTTCATCGACTTTTGGCTTCTTCTGCCGTTATTTACCACCGCGCTCACAACCCAAAATTACTCGAACTCGCCTTCCATCTCCGCTATCCGATCGTTTAACCAAAATAACCATATTATGACGGTTTCCTACCGTACATACCCAATTCACCAAAGATTCACGATTCTCAAATAACGCATCCGTATGAAATTCGTCTAAGAAATTAAGTTGTTCTTCAAACATTGGATGCCTGATAATGCTCATTTCAGTGTTAATTTCATTGTCATTTGAAGTGTTTTCCTACAGTGAAAAAATTTAACAACTGAATAAGGTGAAAAAAAGAACTAATATTGTTCGACCACAGCAGGTCGTGCAAACTTAAACTGTTCGGCCTGTTAGAGTCGAACAAAACCATACTGTTCGACCACAGAAGGTCGTGCAAACATTATATGTTCGGCTCTTACAGGTCGAGCATCTGTTGATCTGTTCGACTTGTACAGGTCGAACAGATCACGAATTCTGAATTTTTTTTTTTTCAAAAAAAAACCGAATCACACGATTACAAACGAAAAAATTCAACAAAAGAGGAACGTACCTTGGAAGATTCATGTGCATTTAGTCCCTCCATTATGATTTCTTCAACTTCCTTTAACTTCCTTCAAAGTAAGAAGAATTTAGGGTTTTTTGCTTGGGGAGAGAAAGTGGAGGGTTTTTGGGTTGGGGAGAGAAAGTGGGGTGTACTAAGAAGACCAAAATATAATGAAGCATATGAATGAGGCTGATGGAATGTGCTATAATAGAAGGGGGTATTTACGTCTTTACACATTAATCTATTTTTTTACTTAAGTTACATGGGGTGTCCTTAGAAATACATGGGGTGTCAATAGTTGGACCCAAAAAAAAAATGATGTGTCATATTGTCAGGCCGGACCACTGAAGTTCTTAACACTAGTATATGCATTGATTTCAAATTTCTTCCGTCCAAGAAGGATGGGAAGGGTTTGGTTGGGAGACGAGTTGTCGAATTCATCGACAACCAACACTTCCACCTCCACCTCTTCTTCTTTGATCTCTCCATGTCTCCCCTCTCTCTCTCTCTCTCTGA
This sequence comes from Iris pallida, assembly GCA_029216955.1. Classification (NCBI taxonomy): domain Eukaryota; kingdom Viridiplantae; phylum Streptophyta; class Magnoliopsida; order Asparagales; family Iridaceae; genus Iris; species Iris pallida. The sequence goes on along the minus strand of JANAVB010027998.1, from coordinate 7,540,442 downwards.
GTCTATACACATAATTATTTCTCTGATTGAATTTCTTTTGAATTTCTTATGTTTCCTTTCTTCTCCTATTTTTAGGATGATGCGAACGCCAGCCAGCCGGCAGAAGAAAGGCGTCTCAGGTCCGACATTTTTTCTCCGATCAACTGAAAATTGGAAATTTTTTTTGTACGGTTAGGTTTTGGTATAGCTTTTTAGAACCAATCACTTGATCAAGATTGGATTTTGATGGTTTATTTGTGATTAATTTGCTATCTGTAATGCTAATTCGCTACATTTAATGTGAATGTTATTATATTTATCTATGCGCAGCTACTTGTTCTCCCATCAATCAACAGATCAGATTTAGATTGAAAAATGAGTTGGCTTAATTTTGGTATATTTTTCTCCTCTCCTAATTTAGGGTTAGATATTATGTTGTATGGGTGGGAGTTATGTTCTTCTGCGAGGACTTTTGTGTACAATTAGGTTTCGATGTAGTTTTGTTCATCAAACACCTGATCAAGATTAATCTTGTGATTGAACTTTGAATCATGGTTTGCAGTATCGGCCATTACCGATCCGATACGGACGATACCAATAAGGTTTGACATGTCCTAATCCGATACCAATTGCTATCATTACTGACCGATACGATGTTGGGGGTCTCTTTCCCGGTCAATTCGGCATAAAAAATTGAACGAAAAAAATCAACCAGTAAGGGGGTAAAAGCATGTAAATGAAAAAAAAAAAACTTATTTATCGTAGCTACTAAAAACGACAAATAAAATACAATTATGTCTAAATGTATATTTTTTCCTACTAAACTTATAATAATATATTAATAATTATTTGTTTTCTGATACAAAAAATCCAATACTCTGATCCGAAATTACTGATATTGCCGATACCGCCAATCACGATACTCATAGGAAGGGTTTGATACCGATTCCAATACGATACTGGGAACCTTGCTTTGAATAATTAGCTATGTTTAATAGTTTAATTTATTTATTGAATTATATATGTAGACAACGATCGTTCTTTTGAACTTTGGATTAAGAATTATGATAGTATCTTAATCTGGTTTATTGCTTATAATATAAACTTGGTTTTAATGTAGTATTTTAGGTTACAGTTTTCGAAATTTCTGCCTGATGAATTGGGTTTGTAGTTTGAGTAGGGTATTGGAGATTATGATTGCAGGGTCAAGTTTGGTTTTGGCTTGTTTATAACCTATTCTTAGGCTCGGGCTCATTATCTCAAGCTCAAAAAGCTTGGCTCGAGCTCTTCAGAAAGCCAAGCTCAAATCGGCTCGCGAATAGCTTGGTTTGTTAACACCCCTAGCTTAGTGTGACTTGGAGACCGAACACAATTTCCTATATCAAATTGTATCATTTCACCTCTTTGTCTAGACTTTTTATATTCTAGGAAACTTGAAGGATGCGCCTTGGTTGCAAGAGCTTAAAATGTATTTCCAAAATGTAGGTCTACTACTTACCAATTGACTGTCAAGGTTTTATGGCATGACCCCTATGCTCAAGGCAACCTTGATTAGGAATTTGGCACTGACGTACAGGACTGATGTTAGGTTGAGAACTGGTTAAAATTTTTTTTATCGATTCTTTATGTAGCTTTCTAATGTTCCTTTGCCAATCCCATTATGATGGGAGAAGCCTTGGATGATGATACTGCTACAAGATAAGGTTAGGAAGAGATAATTTGATGAATTTATTAGAGAGGTGTACATTATTTATAGTCCTTTAGGCTAGTTAAAGATAGGAGAAAGATCATGATGATAGGAATAAATACTAACAACCTAATCACCGTGTAACAACCTAATCATACCCTTTATCACTCTCTCTCAAGCTATATTGTACTGGACGCTGGACGAGGCGAGGCGAGGCGACAACCCACCCGCCTCGCCTAGGATACAACTATTATTTTGCAGAAAATTCTGCAGTTATGTATATTACTGTTATTACAATAAGCAATATAATATGAACATCCACCAATGGACACAAAAACATAGCCTAACATGAACGGAATATAAATGAAGACTAAAGAGAGGAAAGATACAAAAGAATTTGATTAATGAAAGCAAAACAAAAAGGAAAAGTTGAATAAAAGAAAATGTTTATGTTCATATAAGAAATAACAAAAGCATAAAAGTAAGCGATAAGCAATATGGTAAGCATTAACATAGACTTATCTATAGTCGACCTTAGGCGCCTGCCTAGGCACGTCTAGGCGCCCATCGCCTCACACAGTGGATTTTTCACAGGTCGAGGCTAGCTCCTCTCAACCTGCACACCTAGGCCGCCTATGTGCGCCTGTGTGTCGCCTGTGACGACGTAGCCCTTAAGTTGGAGTATATATGTCATGCATGTCTAACTTGGTACAAATAATATTTTTTACTCCAAATTTTACTTGAGGTTTGTAAAAAGATTTGCTAGCTGGTTGGTTGACGAAACAAATTTGGTTTCAGTGCGTTGTTCTTCGACACGACCTTCTGTTGAACAAGATAGCAATCCACTTGAATGTGCTTTATCCTCATAAAAACAAGATTCTTTGAAATATGGAATGCAACATGGTTATCGCAATATTACCCCGTTCGTAAAATGTTTTGATCGACCTTCTTGTTTTTCCAGGACACAAGGTTATCACCAACAAATGTATAAAAGCCAGTAGTAGATCGTCGATCATTTGGTGACCCTGCGCAGTAGCCAGTAGTAGATCGTCAATAATTTGGTAACCCTGTCCAGTCAGCATCTGAGGACCCGTCTATTCAAGAATGGCCACAATCTAAGTATGTTAGTCATCCCTCCTGAAGCACCTTACTCTAAGGATTGCATTCCAATGACTTGTACGAGGAATAATTCCTATATATGTGCCTTAATCCTAGACAATGTTCGCTGCTGATCGCAACATATTACTTCAGTAAATTGTCTCTCTTGTCATAGTTTATTGAACAAAAATATGGAATTCAAGTTGTTGCTCGAGGATGTTGTTAGTTATACCTACTACCTAGTATTTATTTCCTATAATTGATTAATTGTTAAGGATTTATATGGAAATATCAAGGATCCGATTTTCATTAGTTAGGCGATGTCCATTTCCGTTGATCGTAGGTTCCTTTTCTTGACTGCTCAGACTACAGGCTTTACTGAAACCGAGAATTCCTATTGCTCTCCATTTCTCCCTTCTGCTGCGGAGGTCCTTTTATTTAGTCTTCTCTTCATTAAGCTGTTTGACCCGATTCAGTGGAATTGTTAGTATATACATATATAACCCTCAACCCTCAACTCTTAATACAATTTTAGAATTTTGATGTAGTGGCAGAGACTTTAACATGATATTAATGCAGCTTAAGTTCAAATCTCCTTTGATGCACACTTTAAGCAGATTTCATAAATTTAATGCAGCATGAATCCAGATAGAATCGAGATCTCTGCGCAATGTCTTTCAACCTAGGGGGTATGTCAGAATAAACATATAACTGCCATTACAACTGTAGAGTTTTGGTGTGGCGGCTCGAAGGGACTTATAACAGGAAATCAATCTCCTATCTAGAATCTCAGATGTGTCAAGTGTTTGGTAATACATTGTAAGTGACCAATTTTCCGTCTCTAATCCAATGGAATCCTCCCCTAATGAGATGGTTTGTCGGTGCTGTGTAATACAGTGCAAGAGGCTATATAATTTCCCTGTGTTATAACAGGTACAATTTATTATAAGACGAGTTTAGTACTGAAGACTGGCTAAGAAGATCCTGTTGGCAGTTTGGATTAGGCAAATTATATGGACAGAACCAAAAGTGATCGGGACTATCCCATTGTGGCAGTCCTAGGACTGTCTACTTTTCTGACAGTCCAGTCTACAAACTGGACTGTCAGAAAAGTGGGCAGTCCTTGTTAGATCCTGGCAGTCCTTGTTAGAAACTGGGCAGTCCAGTCTACAGACTGAACTGCCAGATAAATTGAAAAAATGGGCTAGTTCCGATCACTTTTGGCTGTGTCCATATAATTAGCCTTTGGATTATTAGATTGATGCCTTGGGCAGTCATAAATATCTTATTCCGGCAGTGGAGTTTTTTGTTTAACTAAATCGTTCATGATGTCCTCCTGGTGTCGACCACCCACCGTGTTTTTGCTCGAGGAAGTAGGTTGAGTTGACACTGGATTGATTTTGCTTTCAGATGGCACAAAAAGAGACTGATATCGTATCTTAATTTGCCACGTTCCTGCTGCAATATACTACTGTTTCAGAGAATTTGTGTAGTATTTCTATGTTAAGGCAGGCAGAGTCGATGAATGTACGTAATTGTGCTTGCTACCGAGGCTTTTAACCAAGATCATCACTACAAGGAATACAAGGGGAAAGGATCATGCATTTCTTGGAGAAATGGAACACAAATGTATTAAACAATGCATTTCTTGGAGAAATGGAACACAAATGTATTTGGTGTACCACTGCTTTGAAGAATGTTCAAATTATTCTTGTTCTGTTCTACCCACAGACAACGGTATACCATAAGAAACATAGTAATCAATCAAGAACCTAGAAAGGTTTTTGCAACATAGGTGAATCTTAGGCCTCGTTGGAAACTGTTTTTTTTTGTTGTTGGTAAATTGCAGCAGCAGCAGCAGGGGTTTAATTTTGTGTTAAAAGAGGGCTGCAGCAGCAGGGGTTTAATTTTGTGAAGCTTTGGGAGGAGAATGGATCATTGGTGACAAGTTTAAATTACAATAATACAAGAGTGGGGGGCCTGGCCCTGGCCCTGGCCTTGCCTGTACCTAATAAATACTAGTAAATAAAAGAGAGAGAGAGAGAGAGAGAGAGAGAGAGTGAGCAGGCAACCAACCAACGAACCAACCCCCATCCATGTGACAGACAGTGATTCCCTCGCCGACAGACTCCTGCTGCAGATACTTGGCCAACACTCGCTCGCTCGCTCACTCACGTCACGGGTGGCCGACTGCCGACATGCTACGCGACGAAACTGGCCCCTTTGCTTTTCCATACGCTGTACGTAGCCTATGGCTTGCAGCCACGAACCACACCAACAAGACACGACCACGAGGAGTAAATAAATAAATAAATAAAGGACCTACGAAAGAACAGAACAACTATTGTCCTGTCTGCATAGAAAACGAAAGACTAATTATATGAGCACAGCCAAAAGTGATCGGAGTTAGTCTATTTTTTTAATTTTTCTGACTGTCCAATTTCTAACAAGGACTGTCAGGATCTAACAAGAACTGTCCACTTTTCTGACAGTCCAGTATGTAGATTGGACTGTCAGAAAAATGGACAGTCCTAGAATTGTCACAATGGGATAGTCCCGATCACTTTTGGCTGTGTCCATATAATTTGCCAAAACGAAAACCAATATATAATGTTGGCTCGCGAGGGCGAGGGATATATAGATTAGATTAGTTACAGGATTTTAATTAGGGAGACCTTGGCTTTACCTTAATTTCCATATTTTTCTACCAATGGGTTTACAGGGAAACAACCGTACTGCATGCATGTGCATGCAGCCTAAGGCCATAATAAGCTTTTACTTGTCGACTTATATTTCATCCAAATTACAAGTCAACAACAACCAACCATTTTACAACAGTATGAGACAGACCAATAGAAAGAAAGAAAGAAAGAAAGCAAGCAAGCAGATTTTATCACACCTACCTACCTACTGGCTGGAGTAGTGCATTCAAAGCTAAATATATACTATACTATGCTAAATACCACCTAATTATTATTTTGTTTTTTCAAGGTAGAATTTCGAGTCCAATCCTCTCTTGTAGGAAGTTCATATACATTGTATTATTTGATGCTAAGTTACGTTAATTAGCTAGTCATGAGCTAGCTAGCACAGCTAGAATTTGTACTCCTAATCATATACTTGTTTAAGATTATTGTCAACATATGGTTAATTTCACTTGTCCAATATCCTGAAGGATGTTCGGACCCCTTGCGATTGAATCTGTGAAATGTGTGTTTATATATAATTAAATGTTTGTATATAATACAGGTATAATTATGAACACAAGCTCGATCGGTTACGATCTCCTTCGATGATATAATTAAATTTTGATTTCTAGCAGTAAAAGATGTTGTAATCTGGATTGAGCACTTACTGTGAAAAAAAAAACTGAAGAAATAATCCATTCTTCATCATATACAGTAAACTAGTTTCTTGTAGTCAAGCAAGCACCAAACTCTTTTTATGGAGGATATACATAATAGTCCTTATTTCTATACATGTTTGCTTCATATTTCAGACTTCCTAAACTTCTTGACTCTTCCATTTATTATAACCTACGAGTTTATGGCATTATTATGATCTTATATCAAATTAGTGGTGTGGTATCTTCTTCCAAGTTGGTTGTTCTAATTAAGTCCAAGTCATTTTGCTATTATCTAGTTTAGTATATATTATTACTTGATTTATAATAAGGTCAAAAGACTTGAACCGAAATATATATACAATAGAGTTGTCTTCATTAATTTGTTGCATACATAAACTAAAGAGGTTTAGCATCTCATTCTCAGATATATGGTGTATGGTTGCTTTCCTAGCTAGTAGGCTCTTTCAATTAAAACATCTCTACTCCAAGTTCTTGAATTCAAGAAAACGCATGGCGCCTAGCTACCAATAAAGAGATATTACCATCATTTAGGTACCGTTTGGGAAGGGTGGAAAATGGGAGGAAGGAAAAAGTTGAGGGGAAAGTGAGAGAAAAATTTTAAATGATGGTGTTTGGAAAGGGGGAGAGAACATGGGGGAGAAAAATTTGAGAGGAAAAAGTAGGTGGGTCCCACCAAAAAATTTTCCTCCCAAATGTGGGAGGAAAATGGAGAGAGATGAGAGGAATTTGAGTGAATTTACCCCACCACCCCTCAAAAAGTTAAAATTAAATCATCATTTGAGAATACCAAGGAGGAAATAGTAATTATACCTATATCCATAAACAAATAAAAAATTGTTTTTAAACTTTTCCTTTCCCTACTTCTTGTCCATCCAAACAAAGGAAGGAAAAATTAACTTTCCTCCATTTTCCTTCCCCTCCATTTTCCTTCCCCTCAAATTTTCCTCTCCCTCCCCCCAAATGTTCCCAAACACAGTGTTAAGGCCTCGTTTGGTTCACGGATTCAAGGAATCCGGAAAGGAAACTTGTTCCTTTCCTTTGTTTGGTAGCCACAAATTTGGGAAGCACTTTCCTAACATGGGGGAAAATAGGAGGGAAAATGATTCCTCTCATGACCCATGGGATTCATTTTCCCTACTTCTTTCCCAACATTAATTGCCAAACATTATGACAAAAGTAGCCTTGATTTATTACATATTTTACCAATTAACTCTTCATTATAATTATGTTGACATTGGATATTGTTGGAACAATGATATATATTTTCTTTCCTTTCCTACACCAACCAAACATAGGAAAGGAAATTTGATAGGAATTCTACTTTCCCATCCCCATGGAAAATACATGGGAATTGATTTCCTTTCCGTGAACCAAACGAGGCCTAAAAGTTTGAACTAATATGTTTGTGAACATGATAGGCAGTCTTGGAAGTATTCATCTATGCATCATCATCAACAACATCATCATCAAAAACAAATTAAGAGCTTACCCTTCATCGATCCAAAATGTAATAGGGTTAGATGCCTGAATCAATCCTTATCTTCCCATTCAACTGTATTAAGAGCTTACTCTAATCTAACATTATTAGAAGCCATATTTCTTCACATATATAACAGCAGCAAAGTATACACATACTCAGAGACCTATAAACTAGAATATATATACATTGCATCTCTTTAGTCCGGTCGAGAAATCCGAGATACTTGATATCACATAAACACATGCAGCATAAGCATCCATCTGTTTGCTTATCTTTTTCTACAAATGTTGGCTTAAATTGTGAGGATAAACTTTCAATTAGAAATATCAATTAGAAGGTTTCTAATATATACAACCTATTCAATAACCTGCACGAATACGGACACATATACGGGTTATATAGGTATATGGGATACAAATATTTTCCATCAGGTACAAAGGTACTTACCCATATCACATGACTACAAATATGAACAGAGGTGCGAACATGATACGGATATGACACCACTTTGCCATGTCCGTGTAACATAGTTTATAACTCATTAGGCATGCATGAAAGGAAATGAAATGGACAATCATTTGCTCTAATTAAATATCCTTATCTTAAGTAAACCTTGTAAAGGTTGTACTTAGTTTTATCTAATTATTAGTGGATAACCCGTGCCATAATGGCACGGACACGAACCCGGCCTTCTCGACGTAGGCGTGCAGGCACCGGGCCAGCGCCAGGAAGTTCCTGACGGAGACGTGGCCTCCGAACCCGACCTTCTTGACGTAGGCGTGCAGGCACCGGGCCAGCGCCAGGGAGTTCCTGACAGAGACGTGGCCTCCGAACCCGGCTTTCTCGACGTAGGCGTGCAGGCACCGGGCCAGCGACATGGAGTTCCGGACGGAGACGCGGCCTCCGAACCCGGTCTTCTCGATGTAGGCGTGCAGGCACCGGGCCAGCGCCAGGGACTCGAGGCCGGCGGAGGCGGACACGGCAAAGACCACGGTGGCGGCGTTCGGGGCGGCGTGGGGCCTCATGTAGGCGAAGACGCGCAGGGCCGTCGCGGGGCGTCCGAGGGCGGCGAGGCCCGAGACGGCGGCGGTCCAGGAGACGACGTCCCTGTGCGGCATTCCGTCGAACACCCGCAGGGCGTGGTCGGCGGAGCCGCGTCGGGAGTAGGCTGTGAGCAGGACGGTCTACACGAAGGGGTCGGACCGAAATTCGAGGAGGAGGGCGTGTGCGTGGAGCGACCTGGCGGCGGCGACGACGGTGGTGGTGTTGAGCAAGGAAGGGAAGGTGTGGGAGTCGGGAGGGACACGGCGACAGAGCATTTGGGAGTAGATGAAGAGTGGATCGCCGGAGATGGCGATGTCGGTGTTGAAGGAGAAGGGGTTGGGGTTGGGGTTGGTCATGGCGGAGAAGAGGGAGGCGGCGAAGGGTCGGCGTCGGCGGCGTGGTGGAGGAGGCTGCTTGCGATGAAGGGGTTACAGAAGAGGCCGGCGACGACGGCATAGGCGAGGATGGAGCGGAGGTGGCGGAGGGCGGGGCGGTGCAAGAGGAGCTGAAGACGGGGGTGCCGTTGGAACAACCGGTTGCTCCGCACCCAACATGGGACCTCCTCCTCTCTTATAGAGAGAGGGGCAATTTAGTCCTTTCATCATCGTTGAACCAAAGCACATGGGTCGGACCGAAAATCCACTGTGCTTTATATTATAGATATACGTACTTGCAAACTAATTAGGGATATGTCTATCTCCTCGAGATATGGTTGTTATCTTCTGTAACTAACATGTGATCTCTTGTAACCAATCCAAACTTGTATATAATCCAACAACCTCACCCATACTTGTAACCAACCCATACTTGTAATGAGGGTAACTTGCTATATTGAATACACACGAGGTCTCTCTCCTCTTCCTATTCTCTTCATCTACATCGGTTCCCCAAGAACATACCGTCATTTGCACAACATGTTATCATTACTCTCTACCACACTTAGAAAGAAGAAGGATGACGATTATATTGAAATAGTTGCGTGCGAGGCACATTGTGATTGCATGCAAAATTTGTTTGGATATTATGGACTTAGTCCGTATCAGCGAGACTTCAGAAATAGTTGGACAGAGACTTGAGTTGTGCATGGATGACAGTTGGACGAGAAGGCGCTGCGGAGACTCGTTGCATTTGGATTACGCAATGGCTTGATGCAACGCGTATGTTAGACGGTCAGTGTGAAATATTTGGAATTGGAAATACGATTATGAATCAGGTTGTGTGCAGAAACTTTTGGTGGATGATCATGTGCTATGGAATAATGCATATGTGAAAGAGTTTTGCGAATAGAAGATAGGATCATATCAATCGAGAGTATGAGATAGCTAGCATTCGAGGATTGAAGTTGCACCTGTTAGCTTTGTTCAAATTCTATATCATTGGGCTTGGATAAAATGTATATATTTTTTGGACGCCTAAAACATGTGTACGATCCAAACTAAGTGATATGCTTAATTCAAATAGAGCTGCAGGAAGGATTGTGATATGTTAAGTAATTTGCACGAATGTTGAAAACGGAACATCGATGATAAAACAGAAATCAGTGATGTGTAAGTAGCACGAAACTGAATCTTGAAACAGTCAAGAGAAATGCATGGATTGAGTATTGGCTTCGGTTCGAGGATGAAATTTTTTCTCAGTGGTATATTATGTAGTGTCCCGCATCGGCACGACGCATTGCACGCGCTGTCATTTGACTTGAAGAAGTGTTAATTCGAGTTTGGTTTCATGTGCAGTCTTTATACAGAGTTTTCTGAGATCGATAATTTGTCCTATTGCAACAGCGTCCGTCGAAATCGGAGTATCGTCTCGTAACAGGCTAAGACATGGACATGATAGGTCGGACAATCGATTAGTTCAAAGGAGCACGAAGTGCTCATATGGTTAGATAAAATTAAATGATCGTGCAACAAAGTTAAGGAATCAGACTGTATTGGCACGATGGGGCGATAGGCAGAATAGTTTAGGTGGGTGGACTCTGACCATTCTTTCCTACTCCGTAATGTTTTAATAAAATGCACAGTTGTATGCTAGAAACTTCATTGAATTCCATGTGCGTGGTTCAGATAAGTAGAAGTCATAGTGTGTTGAACACTATGATATATGAACATTGAACATTGGTCCTAGAACATTGAACAACTGAAGCACAACGTGCATCAAATGCATGAGTCGTAATAGAATATCGAATAACTGTATCAAGTCATGCATCAAGTGCAAGAGTAGTATGTAGAACATCGAATAACTGTATCGAGGTGTGCATCGAGTACACGAATCAGAGAACATTGAAGAATTGTATCAAGTCGTGCATCGGGTGCACGAATCGGAGAATATCGAAGAATTAGATCAAGGCGTGCATCGAGTGCACAAATCTGAGAACATTGAACACTAAATCTTAGAACATCGAATGAGCGTATCAGAGTGTGCATCAGTACACAAGTATTATGTAATATGGCTTCGTACGTGAAGTGAGCAGTTGTGGCACAAATACTACGGAACTGCTGATAAGCAAATAATATGCATCGTCAGTGAAACGAACAACGTGGTTCGAAACCATAAAAATGTTGGAAGGGATATGGTACCCACGAATCTATCGGATGTGGTATGATGCCTCGGTATATGGGACCCGGTCGAGTGGTTATGTACATTTCTTTACTTATGTTTCAATGCCACGTCTGTGTTTTATAGTCATCTATTCACGCATTCGCATAGTCATTAACGGCTTGTGCACAAGGCGTATCGTTCATCGAACGAGAGATAGGCTCCGGGGCACCAGAATCGTTCGACCTAGAAGGAACATTTGTAGATCCACCGTGTCATATGACAAAAATGACACAAAATATTACATAACCTGCAATTGGGATTGCAACCTAACTGGGAGGGCGCATCGTAATATAGATAAGGCAGTGCCTTCGATGCGGGCTTGCAACCTGAGGGTCCACCCCTTCCCACAGATATAGTCCTAAATGGCGGCATGTGTGTCGCCAGTGACCTTCATATAGATACATGTCAGCATGCTAACTTTTGTCTGGTGCATGGACACAGATCTTGACACATTTATAGTACAAATGTTACCTATAATATGACAGAAAATGATGATAAGTATTCATATTGCATCAGTGCACGGGTAAGTACATCGAGTTAAGCGATGCGATATATATATATATATATATATATATATATATATATATGTCCAATGACCAGTAGCTCAAGTGGTTAGTGTGGAGGCATGTGGCCCTTGTGGGCGGAGTTCGAATCCCAGTAGGAGCGATACCAGAAACTAATTACTATTTCCCAAATAAAATAAAATTTTATATATATATATATATATATATATATATATATATATATATATATATATATATATATATATATATATATATATATATATATGCACATCTTTCCAAGAGGCTGCAGGTTCGAGTAACGGGAGAAGCATATTTAATTACATGTGGAGGAATAAATGTGAGTGCGGGCCGGATGCGCTGAGATATAAGTATGGGTGCGGACCTTCGGGCCGAGTTTGTAGGCCTTCGGGTCGAGCATGATGTGTATTGATACCCAATCCCTCATGTATGAAGCGACTTGGACGTGTTGAGGTGTCGGACTTGCAACATGAAGATGTTCGGCCGAGGATGCTGTCTGGATATAGAAGACATGATGTATTGAACGACGAGATCTTTTGTGAGAGATCATGAGTGTTGTAAGTCAATTGATTTGAAATATTCGTTGGGGCTATTGAGAGCCTTTGTAATCAGCTTCATTATCAATAAATAGATTGTTTCGTATACTCTGTTGTAACTTCAATATGACTCTGTTTCTTCCGCTGTAAATGTTGTCGTTTTGAGATAACTAATATCGTTTTGTCATCTTGTTTTGTACAAGTGCAATTTAGACTTGTACGACATCACGTCCAGTGAGAACGATTGATTCGGTAGAAATCGATGCGAGTACGAACGATTATGAGGAATCGGGACGTGTCACCAAAAGACTCAAACTTGAGCTAGGTAGGATTTGTTCCAACCTTTTTTTTGTGGATAGGTTTTCCATGATTCATGAGAATATTTTTTTTTTCGGGTATCAAAATTTCGGAAGTAAATTTTATAGCTCAAAATTTTCCAGGTTTCCTACCATAAATTTAACCCAGAAAAGAAAATAAGAAAGGAAAGGGTGAAAGTATAGGAAGATTAACGTACCATGCAGTTGAAATCTAAAATTTATGGAGTATTAATGATGAACAGTGAACTTCATTTCAGCCACTCCAACTGCAGAAACCAGTCCAAAGTACAGTACTCAGTTTTTCTTACTACTTTTGGAGAGAGCTATGTGGAGTTTGTATACAGTAATAGGCTAATTCATACACAGACTAATATTGACACAGGCAAATATACAGTTATAATTCATACCCTATTATATATAAATACATCAAGATTCGATCTAGGTCAAAAATAATCAACAACAAATATAATGTTGGAACATATATAGTGTCATGATAACTTGATTTCTACCTCATGATATGGAAACTCAACATGCATATATATATATATATATATATATATATATATATATATATATATATATATATATATAAGGTAGCAAGCTTTTAGATGGTAAATAAAGACATTAAACCTAGTATGGTAGTATCAATAATGAACAATCTCCATATGCAAATTAACATTAATTGCACCACATCACAGTACATAAAATAGTTGATGTAGGTTGATTTGGTACAAAGATCAACAGGTCCAGATTCCATCAACATATATATTATTGTACTTTTGTTGTAGAACATAAGTCCAAGTTTCTGATCTGCCCAATTTGGGGATCCAACAATGAGATCCTATGCATGGTTTTGCAAAGTATCCTAATTTATTGTTTAGGACCCTATTTATAACCTTCATTATTTCTACTCTGTATTCGATTTTCTAGCTAGGTACCCAAGTAAGAGTTATCACTAGCACAATTATGTTAGTAAGTTTTAAAAAAATTGAATTCCTTTTGTTCTTGTACATAAAGAAACCCTACCTATAAAGTAACCCAATCAAGATATGATCAGTTTGAATTTGATCAATAACTACTCTCGAGGTACCTAGTTGTCCTAGGACTGAGTGTTTGCGCTCAATTAATCTTTACCCTCCTTTCGATCGAGTTGGTATTGGAGCATTGTCTGACCCTAGCTATATATGTTGATATATAGTTGTTTCATGCCAGCAGTAAGCAGATGCATGATCCGCTTAATGAAACAACCATCAATATGAATCAGTCCACCCAAATTGAGGCTAGCTTTGGGTTTGAGTGGCATTTCAAGAAATGAGAAATTTGTTTTGTATATCATGAGTGCTCAATTGATTTAGTTAACAATCACTAATTACTTAAGAGTCCAAGAATCATCTGAAGATCAATTACCAAATTAATAGGTCATGCATGGAGATCTATATACACACTAATTAAATACTTGTTCTCATTGAGAGGAATGTTATGATGGCACTGAATTTGAGGGTGTAGCCTTGGCAAATTTTTTTTAGTAGTTTGATGATATAGGTTCCACATTTGAGCCAATTAGTTGGATTTATTTCGATTCGTTCGAATTCGTGGAGCACAAACTAGAAGGATGATAACCGAAATAAACTCCTATATTAAAGGAATTGCAAGATCAATCCACGACCCTTGTGGTTAGCGAAAAAAGGCATAAAAGTTCAGGTTGGATGGAGGAAGATTAGTGGATTGAGACACGAAAGTGTATTATTTTTTCCATTTATAGTGAGAGTTTGGAGACAGTGGGTCCAAATTAAAGATATACAATGCAGTGTGATTATTTTTATTTTTTTCCGAATCGGGCACCATTAAAAAAAACTCCATTCAATCCACTTGCAAGAATAAACAACCACCCAAAAAGAAGAAAAAGTAGTACACTGCACTACTACTGCTCAAGCCAAGACCCCTTACTAGTTAATTATATATACTTAAGACAAACCCGTACTCGAAAAGGAAAAAAAAGGGTAATGGTCCTGCAACCATAGATGTATATATGCAGGACCACAAATCTTTGTATATAGTTTGATGGATGCTGCAATATTATAATCTGTAACGAACACTTCTTGTAACTTGCAATGAAAACAATTAAACCTAGCTAGCTAGCTTAGTTTTGGAAGGTAAAGAGATGAAAACATTATACCACTAGATCGATCGATCGAAGCATTACAAATATATTATAGCCTTCAAATTAATTGAAATCCCAGCCGGCCATATTCAGTAGGTACTAGTAATTATGCTAGCTAGATCTTCATTAAACATATAATTCGTAATTATATAAAATTGAGAGAGAGAGAGAGAGAGAGAGAGAGAGCAATTTAATTAATTAGGTACGCACTACATACATACCAATACCAATAGAAAGCAGTAACTGAAGCGGAAGCAGCAGCAGCAGCAGTAGAACTGGTGGTACTAGTTGTTGTTGTTGTTGGAGGCTGCAGTTGCTTCTTGTTGCTTGTTGTTCTTCTTCTTTTTCTTCTGATAACTAATCCCTCTGGCCTTGGACTGGTGTTCTCGAACCTCGCGGAGGTAGAGACGGACGGGACGAGTGGCGAAGGGATTGGCCTCCGGGAGGCCGCCGTTCTCGTCGAAGGCAGCGCGCAGGCGTCCTACGAGGGCGTCGAGGCTGCCCCAGGCTTGGCGGAGGGGGCAGGGGCAGGGGGAAGGGGGGTTGGGGTGTCCGAAGAAGGGGCAGTGCGGGGAGTGGACCTTGGTCTTGCCGAACTGGTCGAGGTAGCGGAGGAACTCCAGGACGTGGCCTCCGGTGCACCGGGAGAGGCTCAGCGGGGGCCTGTGGCTCTGCAGGTACTGCCCGAAGGTGTTCCAGTCGCGCCGCTTCTGCGCTTCGTAGCGCGACGGGGAGCTGGCAGAGCTCGAGGAGGACGAAGATGAAGCAGCGGCAGAAGCAGCGGCAGCGGCGGCGGTGGTACTAATGGGGTCCGGTGCCGATGGAGACGACAGGGAGAGGTTCGGTAGTATGTAGTGGTCCATATATATATATATATATATATATGTCGGTGACTACTTAATACTACTAAACTCTTCCTTCCTTCCTTCCTTCCTTCTATCGAGGAGGAGGAGTAGTAGTACTAACTAGGGATAAGAATAGATAAATAAATCAAGAAGTACGTACGTACTTGTAAGAATTAACAAAGATAGGAGGAGGGAGGAGGAGGGAGTGGAAGCTTAGTCATGTGTAAGTGTTGAATCTGTTTGGTGAAGGAAGGATAGGACAGGACAGGTCAGGCGAGGAGAAATTTACTATTAATGGAAAGCACGCAATAGGGAGGAAGGAGCGGAGTGGAGTAGTCTCACTTTAAATCAATCGATGATTGATTTAAAGTGGCATAAATAGACAGATAGATGAATGAATGTTTGGGTTTCATTCAGCAGAAGCAGCAGCTGCTGCACCAAAAAAGGAAAGACGGAGGATGCTATGTCTGAACAGAAAAGAAAGAGGGGGAGAGAGAGAGAGAGTTATGTGTGTGACTCTGTACAGCACTATGACTTATCGTGGGTGGGAATAGAGACATCTTCTGACTGACAGTGAACGGGAAAGAGGTGATGTGACAGCTTCAACTGTGACTTGGCCCTTCCTAGTGGTGAAATTTTATATTTATAGCACTACTAAAAAAATAACAATTTGCATTTTGCAAGCAATCAATCCACGATTAGGAGGGGAGGGGATTGGAGGGAGGCGCAACCTTATCTGAAACACACTTTTTTTTTTATTTAAAAGAATATTAAGATTTGGCATAATTTTACAGAAATTTTCATCCTACGGAAAAAAGTTTAAAAGTATTTGTGGGAGAGGGAAGTTTCGTGAAATTGCAAGAAACGGAACATCACGCCAACCTACATGGCGGTGGCGGCCACGTAGCGGGGGGGAGAGGGGGGACCGCCATCTTGGATGGCGGGATGGAGGGGAGGCCGCCATCCTAGATGGCGCTGAGAGAGAGAGAGAAAGGAGAGAGAAGCAGGAGAAAGGAGATGGCGGTGAGAGAGAGAGGAAGGAGGGAGGAGTAGGAGAGAGGAGGGAGAGGGACCGCCAAGTAGGATGGCGGTGTGTGGGGGGGGGGGGGGGGGGGGGCACCTACTTGGCGCGATTGGGGGGGGGGGGTGTGGCCTCTCGGGAGGGAAAGGGGTGGGGGGTGTTTGGTGTTAACAGACTAACAGAGAGAGAGAGGGAGGAGAGAGAGAGAGAGAGGGGGGGGGGGAATTTGTCAGAGAGAGGAGAGAGGCTAGAGAGAGGGAGGGAGAGAGAGGAGAGAGGCTAGAGAGAGAGAGAGAGGGAGAGAGAGAGAGAGAGAGAGAGAGAGAGAGAGGAGAGAGGCTATAGAGAGGGAGAATTTGTCAGAGAGCCTAGAGAGAGAATTTGTCAGAGAGGAGAGAGTGAGATTTGTCAGAGCAACGTTAACTGTCCTCGCAACGTTAACTTCCTCGCCAAATTAGATGGCGGTATTAGTTACGTTACCCATTTATCCCTATAAAAACATATACATCTTCAACGATTGCATTCACTCATTTACTCACTCTCCAGTAGTCTAACAAATTCTCCCACTCCAGCAACATCAACTCATTCACTCATACTCTCTAGTAGTCTAATAAATTCTTCCACTCCAGCACCATCAATTTTGTTGTTGAGATTAATTCACAATCACGATATATAAATATATTTGTCATTCAAGTATCACAAGCATTTCATAATAGAAATAGTGAATATTTTTCTAATTACCAGCATGTTAGTCAGGGCGCTAGTTCTTTCCAACCAATTCTTCCAATTTTACAAGAAAATCAGTCATCTGATGAATATGACCATAATGATGATGATGATACTGAAGACGACGACGACGATGGAAATAGTGATGATTTAATTGAAAATGTAGATCATGAGGTAGATAATATTGATAATGCAATTACTTCTGAATTATTTATCGGAAAAGAATTTTCTAGTCGTTCTAAATTTAGAAGTTTTATAAGTAATGTAGCAATTCAACACAATTTTAGTTGTTCAGCCAATGTTATGAATAATGCTCGTGGAATTATATATAATTGTGATCAACCGAATTGTAATTGGAGAGTATATGCCAAACCGATTGGATCTGGTGAAATAGTTAAGATTGCTAAATTAGAAAGTCGACACTCTTGTTTAGGTGGACTTATAACCGGACGTCATCGACTAGCTACCGCTGCATGGGTAAAAACATGTGTAATTGATATAATCAGAGACAATCAATCTTATAGTGCATCACAAATTGTTAAAGATATATATAGGGAACATTGTGCACATATTACTTATTCCAAAGCTTGGAGAGCTAGAGAGATGGCATTAGCTGAAATAAATGGT
Source organism: Iris pallida (assembly GCA_029216955.1). Classification (NCBI taxonomy): domain Eukaryota; kingdom Viridiplantae; phylum Streptophyta; class Magnoliopsida; order Asparagales; family Iridaceae; genus Iris; species Iris pallida. Next base: position 7,522,414 of record JANAVB010027998.1, on the reverse strand, counting down.
AGTTACATAGAGGCATATGCTAGTCTTGAGGAGTATGGTTTTAGAATTATGGAGACGAATCCAGGTAGTAGATGTTTTCTTAAAACCACTGAAAATAATAGGTTTCAAAGAATTTTTATTTGTTTTAAGGCGTGCATTGACGGATTTTTAAGGGGCTGTTTACCGGTTATTAGTACTGATGCTACATTTTTTTCATCTAAATTTTAAGGTATCTTATTTATTGCTTGTGCTCACGATCCTAACTATCAGTTATATCCTATTGCTTATGCTGTTGCTGAAAGTGAAAATACTGATTCTGGGTCTTGGTTTTTAAACTCTTTTAGAACATCATTTGAAAGTTATTTTAATGAATGGAGTAGAATTTCATTTATTTCTGGTGAGTACTGCTCCCTCCAGCGTACTGGTGAGTACTGCTCCCTCCAGCGTACTGGTGACAAGTGTCTCCTCCAGCATTCTGGTAACTAGTGTCCCCTCCGGCATACTGGTCACTAGCATCTCCACCAACAGCCTCTCCACCATGCCTCCTATGACGACGGGAATGTCTCCGCCTAACGGTGCCGGTCGGATAATCGAGCGGAAGATGTGTATGTAATGGAGGCATTTCTGGTTCCCGTCCAAGACCCAAACGATGCATACGACTCACAAGTTCCTGCATAAGCACTCGGCTATGCTGCTCCGGGTATCTCTGGCGTTCGTGAAAATATTGTTCGTACTCACCACTCTGAATTATAAAATTTACAAATTGTCAGACCACATACCAAATAATATGAATATGTAATTTTAAACATGTAACGAAGTCATACCAAATCAGATACGCCATCGACAAAAGCACGCAAACTAGCATCATCTATGGCTTTACATTTGAACCTTTGTTCCTCAAAAGCGTAATGTCTGTTGCTTACACGAGGGCATCCCCACCATTGCCTATAAGCAACAGTATCAGCATCTGTAAATATATGGACGAACTGTTAGCAAACAATTTATACTTATTTCTGACAAACACGTAGTACGTTAGAACTTACATTCATCCGTAGATGCCATTAGGGGCATATTTCTCACACTATAATACTCCTTCCGACTATTCCAACATGCAATTACACCATGGATTCACTACTAAAATATGCTCTATTAGCGACGTTATTTAGCGACGGGATAAAATTCCGTCGCTAAACATATAATATAGCGACTCCCTTCTAATGATATCGCAAACCGTCGCTGAAATAGCGACGTTTAGCGACATTAGAACATTACGTCGCTGAATAGCGACGTCCAGCGACATATTGTTAAAATATGTCGCCTATATTAAAATGTTTGCGACGGTTAGCGACGTCGACTGCCGACGTCGCTAACGTTTTTACTTAGGGCACAGGACTCCTTTTTTCTCCCTCACTCGAAAACTTAAAAATTTCGTTCTCTCGGCGCATCCCTCCCCCCCGGCGACTCCCTCCCCTCCCCCCGGCGAATCCTTCCCCCCCGGCGAATCTCCTCCTCCTCGAGCTCCTCCTCCCCCAATCCGAGCTACTCCTCCTCTCCGGTAAACCCTAACCTAACTCCTCCTCCTACTCTCCCACACACACACACACACGGACACACACACACACACACACACACACACACGGACACACGAACACACACATACACACACACACACGGACACACGGACACACACATTAGGTTGATCCGACTTCCACATTGATTTTGTTGTGTTCATACTGGTAGAGAGTTGGTAAGTGTGTGTGTGTGTGTTTATCTTAGGGAGAATTAGAGGGATTGGTAGAGAGTTAGAAAGGAGAGTTGGAGAGTTAGGAGGATTGAGAGTGTGGGGTTTTGGTTTTGAGTAGTGTGTGTATATTAGAGTTAGAGAGAGTGAAGTATAGAGAGTGTAGAGAGGGGAGGAAATTGAGAGTGTAAAGGGAGGGGGGGGGGGGTGCTCCAAATAGCAGCACTGAACAGCAGTAGTAGCAGGGCAGTAGCTGTCCCATTGACAGCCCTTAAACACCCCCATAGCTGTCCCAAGCTTGACCTATTTGCTGTCCCAAACCACCCCCAAAAACCTGTCACAAACCACCCCATAACAGCCTATATCCAGTCCTATTACCAGCCCAAATCTGTCCTCAAACAAGTCCATGTATCAGCCACATAAGCACTCTAAAACAGTCCTAAACCAAGCATACAAGCTGTCCCTAAACAGTCCTATATTCAGCCCTTTGTATAGCTCCATAACAGCCCCTAAACTGAGCCTATTCAGTCCCCAATTGCAGTCCCATACCAGCCCTGTTTAGCCCCCATGTAGCAGCCTAAAACCTGTCATTATACCTCCCATTGATAGCCCATTCCTGTCCCTAAAACCATCCCCTAAAACAGCACACTAGCTGTCCCAAACAGCCCCATGACAGCCCCTTAGGAACCATCAAACCAGTCCACAAATCATGCTACGAGAACCAATACAAACCAAACACACAACCGTAATATATTGTCTTTGACCACCTAGAAAAATCCTAATACTTTGTAAATGAAAAAAGTGAATACAATGCACGTATCGATTAATTCATCAGAAGAATCGATCCTTACAACTTCTTAAGATTACAACTTCTTAAGACAAGGACTCGTGGTAAGGTTAGGGGGGAGTAAGGTATATGTGTGTGTGTATGTTAATTATCTGTGTGTATGAAGAAAAAGCTTAAATTGGTGTGGGTGTATAGTTGTGTACAGGAAATAGTGTCTGTCCCTGTTTTCTAAAGGAAGCAGCTATGAAGAGTGAGATGAGTGTGTACAAGAGCCAGTAGGCAGGCAGGGGTCATCCTAAATCAGTGTGTACTAGTAAGATATGTATTATAAGATTTGTAGTTCATATGGGATTTTGGATAGTTTTAGGTTGGTTAAGGGTACCAATAGCGATAAGGTAAAGGGTACCAACTTAAGGTAAATGGTACCAATAGCGATAAGGTAAAGGGTACCAATAGCGATAAGGTAAAGGGTACCAACTTAAGGTATTGGTATTGGGATACCAATAGCGATAAGGTAAAGGGTACCTTGGTAGGTAATGACTAGAAATAGGATATTTGACTTAGATTTGACCTTGTTTGACCAAGGTTGACTATTTTGACTGAAAGTCAAAGTAGAGTCAACATCTGACCTAGATTGGACTAAGAGTTGACAAAGTCAACTATAGGTCAACCCTTGACCTACTTTGACCTTGTTTGACCTTGTTTGACCTTGTTTGACTTTGTTTGACTTAGCTTGACCTTGTTTGACTTAGTACAACCTAGTTTGACTTAGATTGCATATCATTGTTATTAGTAACTGTCCGCTACTAATGTGTGTCCCATAATAAGACATAATATACGAATTTGTGCCTATTAGATAATGTGTGTCCATCTTTGCAGAATTATTTCCAAATGAATATGAATTACTACTTGTGCAATCGTTCATGGATGTACAATCGTCGTCCTAATGATATGTGTGGTGTGCGGGATGAATACATAGCGGGAGTAGAGCAGTTCCTGCAGTTTGCTAAGGCGTTCCCTCAGTACATGGACGGCACCAAAATTAAGTGTCCGTGTGTGAAATATCATAACGTGAAATATTATCCAGAAGTGGAAGTGACATATCATTTGTACTCGAGGGGTTTCACGCCTAATTACTATCAGTGGACCGCACACGAAGAACTTGTGTCTTTAGCATCAGAACCGGAGCCTTATGTTGAGCCGTATATGCATGCGGGACCTAATTTTGTTTCAGATAATCATGCATACGACGACGGGTGCGTGAACATGGTTTTCGACGCTGCGGGGCCTAGTTTCGTTCATGATGCACCTGAGGAGGCACCGAACGCCGATGCTGCACAGTTCATGGAGTTGCTGGAGAATGCAAGGACTCCATTGTATCCTGGTTGTGAGGATCATTCACCGTTGGAGGTGGTTACATGACTGTTGAGCATTAAGTCAAATTTTAACATGTCGCAAGAATGCTACAACCGAGTGTTGGAGTTGATTATAGAGATCTTGCCGGCGGGTGCTAAGTTGCCTAAAGACTTCTACCGGTCTAAGAGGATGGTGAGATCGCTCTGGATGGGATACGAAAAATCGATTCTTGTCGCAATGGGTGCATGCTGTACTACAAAGACGACAAGGACGCAGATGTGTGCAGATTTTGTGGTGCTGATCGCTATAAGACAACTAGTACAGGAAGGTCTACCGGTGAAAGAAGACCGACCGATTCAATGCACTACTTGCCTTTAACGCCGCGGTTGCAAAGATTATTTATGGTGAAAGAGACGGCCGAACATATGAGTTGGCACATGCGAGAACAGATTGAAGGAGTGTTGGATCACCCATCCGATGGAGAAGTGTGGAAGCACTTTGATCGAGTGTATCCTAATTTTGCTTCAGATCCGCGTAATGTCAGGTTGGGGCTATCTTCTGACGGTTTTACTCCTTTTGGTCTTTCGGGATCCCAGTATTCATGCTGGCCTGTGATTGTCACTCCGTATAACCTACCGCCTTGGATGTGCATGAAGACTCAGTACATGTTTCTAACCGTTATAATTCCTGGTTCGAATAATCCCAAGAGGAACATTGATGTGTACTTACAGCCTTTGATAGATGAGTTGAATCAGTTATGGGAAGTAGGCGCTAACACGTACGATATTTCCAGGAAGCAGAATTTTCAGATGAAGGCAACCCTTATGTGGACCATCAACGACTTTTCGGCCTATGGAATATTATCTGGATGGAGCACTCATGGCCGTCTCTCATGTCCGTATTGCATGGACCGTAGTAAGGCTTTTCGCTTGAAACACGGAGGAAAACCGTGCTTCTTTGATTGTCATCGGCAATTTCTGCAAAAAGATCATCCGTTCAGAAGGAACAGGAATGCATTACGTCACTACAAAAAAGTGACCTTTTGGGACAACAAAAAAACGTCATAATAAATAGGTTTACCGTCCCAACTACTATTTGGGACGGTCTTTAGGACGGCAATGAGTGGTCTTATTAGGGTGGCGTGGCAAAAAGTTAAATGACGGATATTTGCCGTCCCAAATACTTATAAAGGACTGTTAAACTCCCATCCCAAAAGGTTTCAAAATTACAAATTCTGCAGGACAGTTTATAAATCTGTCCCAAAAAATACGTCCCAAAAACTTAATCCTCCTCCTATTTGTATATGAAATATACAATTAAATTTTATATAGAACAAAAATCACACAGAACTATTTAATCGCAAATGCATTGTGGTAGCTGCAACATTAAGACAAAAATTTTTTATAAAACATTTAAAAGTCATATCCAACTGTTTACAAAATAAAACAAAAGTTTACATCACGTCGAATCTTTCCCCCATAACATAAAATTCATATCCCATTGTTTACAAAATGAAAGTTTACATCACGTCGATAGCCGTATGTGCATGTCAAACGCACCATCTGCAGCCTTCTTTGGAGCAGCCTTCTGTGAAGGAGTTACACGACAGCAGATGGCTGTCCTCGAAAGAATCGACAATTCAGTGAAAGCCCTCCTTATATCTCTTCAGAAAAATTTCTAAAGCAACACCATCCACAGCAAATGCCTAAGTCCTGTGGAAACAAAGAAATAAGGGCAAAGTTCTTCATGGGAGTAAAAGATTCAGCTGAAGTATGACTTGATAGTTTTGAGAGAAACTACAGATGCAAAAGGGCATGCCAAATTGAGAAAAACGAACCAGCATACATGACCATGGGTAATGTGAACACAATGAAATTTTAAGTTGCCAGCAGAGAAAATAAATATAAGGACAGTTTACTTATCAAGGAAAAGAAGACAACAAATGATATGTAGATATCAGTACCTCATATTTCCTTCAAGACCACGGCCTCGTCTTCCAACATTGTCCAGCTCCCAAAGTGGTGGCTTACCCCGGCGAGGTTGGAAGTGTCCTAGGAACACCGACTTGAATTCCTATATTCAATCAGTACCTACCTGCTATGACACCCAAGGAATATATTGAGATACGCATGAACCAAGAGACTAAAATGAGTGTCATGTAGATTGACAGCAACCACTTATAAAATAATTTCTTTCAATTCTAAACCTTTTTGAGTGCATATCCAGTTCTAAATGATTTATAACAAAATGTGAGCTTCAAGAACTTACAAGGTGGGCATTAATATCTTTCAGTGTCTGGCCATCCTCCCATATCTCCAATATAATTGTTCCAGCTCTACAGCATTAAGATAGCACAAGTGTGTTAGAAATGAGGTCCTCACCACATATTACAGTAATATGAGGAAAATAAGCTCAACAATAATCACATTAATATTGGGAATCTCTTCCTTTGATATTAGGAACATATATTCCTCAAATCACATACTGCATTCCAGTCCTCAAATAACATACTACAACCCAGTCCTCAAATCACATACTGTAAATAATCTATCAAAATTCTTGACAAGAGTTAACAGAAGCATTATTAAAAAAAAAATCTGCGGAGAGATTCTACATGGATGCCCTTTTCGAGCTTTCATTGTCATTATCATCTAACTAAATTAGCGATCTTTGTATTCATAACATATTCGTGTCTAACTAAATTAGCGATCTTTGTATTCATTAAAAATTATGGTCAACTCATGGAATGATGGAATTCAAAGAAAAAAAATGGAATTGCATTTTTCCATACTTAGAAGGAAGAATAATTGTAATATTTCCATCATTGATACCACCAACAGTGCTCGTACCGTAACATATTCGTGTCTAACTAAATTAGCGATCTTTGTATTCATTAAAAATTACACTTCCATGGCATGGCCCTTTTTTAGGCATTATCCCTTAGTATAAACTTATAAGACTCACAAAAGGAAAGAAAATAAAAGAATACCACAAGAAATGAACCTCAAGTATTAGTCCCCTTTTGTTGGAGTTAATCAAATGTGGCCCATATAGACGTGCAAGACCAAATTCCATCCATTCTGTCAACACAGAAATAGAGAGAAAAAAGAAGACAAAATTACTTTCAATTTAATAATTTAATAATATAAAAAAATTAATGTTAAAGGATGTAGTGACCTGCTAGTTAGTATGACAACAGCTAAGCATGGAAAGCAAGCAAGTTTTGCCGGTCTTCATATAGGACAACATTATTTGTTTGATCAAATGAACTCCTTATCATTCCCTCTTAAATTGCAGGTGCTGCCGACACATTACATCAAGAAAAAGTAATGGAGAGCATTTTAGGGCATTCTGACTTGAAGAAGGTCACATGTCAAATATTTGCAAGTAAATCTTTTTGTCTAGTCTTGTGGAGAAATTTGGCACAACCTCATAAGCCCCATTGAGTGGTAACATCAATCATAAGCTAATTTCATAGTTAAAATGGATCATGAATGGATGTAAATATGAGTTATATACTAAATTTATGATAATATCCATTTAGCATAAACATAGCAACATTGCTAGGTTATGGGTAAGAGCTTTCCTGTGATATATTGCACCTTATGAAGTTGAAGTAGTATGATTCATCCTAATATAACAAAAATGTCATTACCTTGTAATTGGATGTTATTATATTTGTTTATACATAGTGACACTTCCCTGATGCTGGATGCCAGATCCTGATGCATACTGATCTCCACCGGAGGGCCCATCGACCGCAATTGATTGCTCGGCATCCAATCCCTTGAGTAGCTCCTCGAGGTTCATACTGTGCAAGGGTTCCCCCATGTGGATCTGGAACAAATCAAGCAAACCCTTTCAAATCAATCCCCACAAACTGTAAGATGACTAGAAAATTTACATCTATGCAATAATACAAATTACTCATAAGAGCTAAACTTATAATATCCACAATAGACCCCGCGATGGAATAAAAAATAAGGAACAAATTGCATCAAACTTGTAGTTCCAACCAAGTTGTACTAAGTCAGGATAAGTTTCCTCAACCATTTATTATGTATCAATGTGCACGAGAAAAAGCCTGACTTGGGCATTTCAAGACCCTTTCTCGCTGGCAATCTAAAGGTGCTGAAAAAGAAAGGACGGACCAGCCCAGACTGTCCATATCAACACAAAATGGTAACAATATATCTAACTGAATTGGCATTCAAATAAGAAGTAATAGAGAATGGTTCTAAAAGTTGCTTATGTAGATGGATTCAAGAGTGTTCGAGAGAAGCTGGATCCAAATACTAAACTAAAAAACTTCATAAGTCTACTGAGACACTAGAAAGATTGAGTTTCAAAATACTTTCTCATACAAAATTGAAGATTACTAAAACCAACATATCTTTGAAATTATTGCCAATATTATTTGGAGTACTACTAAAAAAGTTATTGAACTCCCAGTCCCCCCACCAAAGATTTACAACTTTGGTCCAAATAATGAAGACTATATTTACACCAACAACGAACTAGCAGCACATGATAGATAAAAACCCTAACTTCCAAACAATAGGCTCTTCGAAGAATCCCCAAATCCATATACCAAAAGAAAATCAAACAAACAAAAGAAGAATAACTCACAGCAGGCCCTCCTGTGTCGGGTACATCGAGCCTGGACGATGAGAAGATCTGCAAAAGAATACAGACATAAATAAATCATAAGAAAAAATAAAATTAAAAAAATAACTAAAGATAAAATAGGAAGGGTGAACCTTGATGGCGTCAATGGCTGCAAGAGATGGGTCTGTGTTGTCGCAGCTCTGGCCAACGATGGGTGTGTAACTCCTGATCGGAGAAAATGGAGGGAGAGTTGAAGCGGAAGGTGGTGGCGATGAGACGAAGGGAGGTTGGAAAAGAGAGGAAAAAAAATTATACCACCAAAAGTTTTAACCAGTTCACTAGTATGTGCAAACAGCAATTATCAATGCAGGTATTATGTATGAATTTATTGGAAAAGAGAGGAAAAAAAATTATACCACCAATAATAATTACAAGCTTTTCCTACATCAAATAGAATTACTGCTGTCCACACCATAACCATCAGAGGAATCCCATACTCCGCAATGAAACTTCTAAACCAACCAGCATTCATCAATAAAAAGCTTAGTACAAAACAAAACAAAACAAAACAAAAAAGGATTTACGAGCCTTAGTGATGAACAATCCTGTGCCATATGCCCACGACCTCGCCCCCCTGCTTTTCAGAGAAGTAAACAACACACCGATCGAAAATATGATCCCGAGCAAACCATTTGTGTACAGCCATTCGAACCGATATATTGGTAGGCTTGGGTCCTCGCCTTTAGGGACACCAAATTCACTCACCATTCCCTGCGGTTGAATAAATATCGGAAATGAAGTTGTCAGTCTACTGTGTGTTATCTATAGTTGGTTAGTTCGAATTAACAATGCAGCACCTTAATGGCTTGCTGGATGAAAAGTACTGTGATCAGCATCCAAACTGGATGCCCTTCCAAATTGTGCCTAAACTGGATGCCCTTCCAAATTGTGCCTAAACTCGTCTTATTTTAAAAGTTGCTTTCTCTAACCAATAAACACATAATAACATAGGCCAATGCACAAGGCCAACATAAGCAACAGTGCCAGAGCTCTTTACTAGCAATTCATTCTCATTTCTATATGTTTAAAATCATTTAATTTGCTAGTTTTTGCTACAGAAATTTCTTACAAGGGACTAGGAAAAGTAAATAGAAAGCAACAGTACATACCCCGATTCAGAGGCGTCAGTTCTGAGTTCTATAGCACAGAGAGTTCCCAAGGAAACTACTCTTTGCACAGCTGGATGAGATGATAAATTGGACACAAGCTTAATGTCCCATAACTGCAAGAGTTATCACATGATTATAAACTAACAAATACTGATTGCCTCACAAAAAATCATTAAACATCAAATGCTACTAGAAAAGAAAAAATGTGAACTAAGATCCTAGCTCGGAGAGCAATTAGCATCATTATAAAATAAGCAGAGAAAGTGAAGTCTCCCAAAGTAGATTCACATGGATGCTTAGCAAGGATAGACAAAGGGAGCAATATAACTGTAGGTAAACAAATGATTTTCTTGGGAGTCATAACCATTATCTGCATAATGATTTTATCAAGATCTTTCCATACGCATAAATCGTATCCACAAATTGAGACACTGAACTCAGTTGGAAGATTTCCAATCAAGCCACACCACTATATGCACAATGTAATATAGAATTGCAGAATGACTTAACTCATGTTAAATACTCTTCCAAGTGCATGAATAATACTTTATGATTTCTCATACTAAACCGTAGAAGTAATTTACAGAGTTAAACATTGTAATTAGTAAACTTATATTTTCTTTAAGATACTGCTCCACAACCAATAGAAAGGGCTAGTCCACTAAACGTTAGCTCATAAACTAGAACAAATCCTAGAAAGGAGTTTCTCCAAAATGCATTATTGCAAAATCAAGAGCAGAAGTAATAGGGAGTTTTACTAGTGTATTTGCATGTGAATTATATATGTTTTACTTTCGTGATATAGGCGGACACATAATAATACATTGTTATTGAAATATTAGGGCTTTGTGATGGATAAAAGGGCTCTACAATATTTTGAGAAGCTGGTCTGGGTTCATGTTAGAAGCTCCAGAGAATTAGAAAAAAAAAACCATAATTAGAGGAATAACATAGTTAAGGATGGCTAACTCCATGGAATTATGTGAGCATGTAAAAGTATATAAGGATACTGCAGTGGATATAAATTTAAGTGATGATAGTGTTGCCAGCCAATCTATAAAATACAATAAGATTGTTTGTAATGATGCTTACAGAATGTAGAGAAAGTATCAATATAAGAATTAACTTTAGAATCTTAAGTTAGATGCATGGATAGGGGGGAAAACTACCAAGAGGCATATCACAAATTTATGAACTTTTTGGTCGTGTGCGTTCATTCAATTAAGTATAGAAGTAGTTATATCTCAATGTCGATGAATATGAATGAAGAACAAGATATCTATCGATTCAAAGAAACACCAATGTTCACATGGAAGCTTAGAGCAGTAAAAATCAAATATTTAAGTTCCATAATTATTGGAAGCTCGATAGCCATTATTGGCCAGTCAAAGAAGAGGAATGATTTAGAGAGTTCAATGACTGGTACTCCAATGTATTATTGGAATTATAGCACATGTGTGCTTGATGAGTGTAGAAAAAAGCTTAAGCCTTTCCAAGGTTAACACCTCATATTTTCTTCTCAAATAATCAGGAATATCCACTGAAATCAGAGAAAGGGGAGGAAAAAAGAATAGTAAATTTCAAACTAGGGTCTTATGCTGGTAAATGATGCGATACAATCTAACCATGAGAGCAAGAGAACAACAACAACAAAACTCCACTCCAGAATCAAGAACAAATGTTAACATTTTGACTCTATATATTTTAATAGTTCTCCTGCTCAACGCCATTCCTCCATATTAATCAAGACCAACATGTCACGTTAGTTAAGTCAGTGTCCACCAACTGTTCATCAGTAACACCAAAAATACAAGCCCAGGTGACTAATTCAAGATTAAATTTGGCAAGTAATATGGAAATACCTGCTCCTCATCACTAGACATTAGTCCATCAATCGTATGAAACCCCCATCAACCCTAACCCACTAAGAAAGTCAGAATTTCATATATAATGTGATTCGTGGACAGTAGGTGGAGCAATAAAATAATCGTATGAAGCCCCCATCAACCCCAATCTCACTGAGTTAGCAAAATAATTCCTTTCCTAAGAGATCAAAAGAGTACTAAACTAGAATATTCAATAGCTTGGCTCTTGCATATAAATGACTGCACCAAAATTTCATATCATGAAATTTACCCCAACGAATTTGTCTTGCACCATTCTAGGTATCAAATTTCACTGCACCAAAATCTGAAGTTCCTGAGAGTAATGCATAGAAAAATTAAATTTTCAGACATTTAATTTGCGGAGTAAATTTGATAAGAGAAAATGAATTCTTAGACCCAAAAACCTAGGGTTTTTTCTCACCTCAAAGAGGGTTGTTGGGTAGCCGACGATCCGCCAGAATCGACCGTCACTGGGAACCGTCAGGGATTGTTGGGTAGTCGACGACCCGCCACAGTCGACGACTAGTACTCGCCAAAAACCTTCAAAGACCTCGTTGTACTCATCGGACTCACCGTACTTGCCGAGTATTCATCGGGTTGTTAGAGAAGAATGACACGATGGATCCGTTGCCATACTCGCCAGACTCACACACCAGTTTTTTTGCTTTGTAAATGAAAGAGAGAGATGGGTAGGTGTATGATTATAGTTGAATTGGAGGGGATTTGGGGGGTTATGAAATTAGTGCGCCAATTTTTAATTTTTTGGCTATTTCCCTTATCCGCCAAAAATTTTCAGCAATAGTGAATAATTTCAGGGAAAAATACATTATTTGTAACAGACAATAGTATATACTAACGATTTGACCTAGTTGGTAATTTGTAACACATTGCGACCGTTAGAAACCAAAAAAACATCCGTTAGAAATTGGTCAATATGGTGTAGTGTTAATAATTTACTAATCATCATTATATTAATTTATAATTATTATTTTTAAAATATTTAATTTATAGTTAATTAAAAAATAACTAATATTTATTTAAAAATTAACTAATCGTTAATTATTAATTCATAATCGTTAATTATTAATTTTATAATTATAATAAACGTTATTTATTTAAAAATTAATTATAATTTATAATTTTTAATTATTAATCGTTAATTAATTGTTATTTATTTAAAAATTAACTAATTGTTAATTATTAATTTTATAATTACTAATCATTAATTATTAATCGTTAATTAAAAATTATTAATCGTTAATTATTAATTATTAATCGTTAATTATAATTTCTAATCGTTATTTTAAAAATTAACTAATTGTTAATTATTAATTTTATAATTAATAATAACTAATCATTAATTATTAATTATTAATCGTTAATTACTAATTTTATAATTAATAATAACTATAATTAATTAATAGCTTAATTATTGATCATGACTATAATTTAGTTATTAATCATAAATCCAAATCCTATTTTTGGTTGGAGTTGGATTTGGACTTGCATTTGGATTTTGAAACCATGATTTGGATTTGTATTTGAATTTTGGATTTCCAAATCCAAATCCATTTTTCAAAGCCCCTAGTGTTCCTAATTAGCTATTTTGGTGTAGTGAGGTATACTAGAAATTTTTGGCTTTAATGATTCAAGTAGAAGATAAAGATTAAAGTATGACATAATAAGTCAAACTTCAAACATATGCATACCCGCTGAGATTATTTGAGACGGTCTCAAAATTTATTTGGAACGAAAATTATTAATAGTCCCAAATAAGAGATCCATTTTTCAATCTGTCACCAATAAATTCGTTTTTTGTTACAAAAAAAATTATAGCAGTCCCAAATAATAATTTTTTAGGACGTTTAAAACTAGAGTTCTTAAAAGTGTTGTCCCAAAAGCCAACTTTTTTTGTAGTGCGTGCCGGCGTTGTAGAGAAGGGTGATCCACCGCCAAGGTGGTGCGGAGCCACGATATGGGAGGAGGTTAGAGATTTTCCAAGTGCTATCGAAGATCCTACAGCTGGGTACAAGTGCGATGGATTTGGTAGAGATCATAACTGGACAAAGAGGAGCATATTCTGGGATCTGCCATACTGGAGTACCAATCTGATCAGACATAATCTTGATGTCATGCATATTGAGAAGAATGTGTTTGATAACATAATTAATACTGTGATGGACGTAAAGAGAAAAACGAAAGACAATCCCAAGGCCAGGTTGGACTTAGAAGAAATATGCAAACGCCCTGCGTTGTATTTGATAGAGCAGAATGGAAAACAGTTCCTGCCGAAGTCAATTTTCTCGCTGGACAAGGAGGATAAAGTGAGACTTTGTCGGTGGATCCAGGGCCTAAAATTTCCAGACGGATATGTGTCAAATCTGAGAAGATGTGTCAATCCGAAGGAAAACAAATTGACGGGTATGAAGAGCCACGACTGTCACGTATTCATGGAGAGGTTAATTCCGATTGCATTTCGGGAATTCTTACCGCAGGCAGTTTGGGATCCATTGACGGAGCTTAGCATATTCTTCAGGGATCTTTGTTCTAAGAAATTGCTCGTTGATCGTCTAGAAAAGCAAGAAAAGGATATTGCGGTAATACTATGCAAGCTAGAGAGGGTGTTTTCTCCTGGATTCTTCGACTCTATGGAGCATTTGCCGATTCATCTATCCTATGAGGCACGTGTTGGTGGACCCGTCGAATATCGATGGATGTACCCGTTCGAGTGACATTTGAATCACCTAAAAAGAAAGGTGAAAAATAAGGCACGGGTCGAGGGTTCTATTTGTGAAGCCTATGTTCTCGAGGAGATTACAAACTTTTGTTCGATGTATTTCAAGCCTCATGTTGCAACTAATAGAACGAGAGCTTCTAGAAACGACGACGGAGATCATGAAAGTAATGATACAATACAGAAGGTATTCAATGCTCCAGGAAAGCCATCGGGTAAAATGAAAAAGAGATATCTGAACGATGATGAGCTAAGGGCTGCTCAGGTGTATGTATTACTCAACTGCGATGAGGAGAAAGTAGAGAAACTGGAGGGGTAAGTAAATAATACGTCTACATTATTTTAATAGTGTTGATTATTATACTATTACATTAATTGTACGATGTTGTTTTCAGCATATTTAATGATGATGTGAGGTCAGGTAGGCCACACATAACAGAAGAAGAACTAGAACAAGAAATAAGGCATTATTTTCCATCATGGTTGAGTGCATATGTAAGACTTGAGAACTCTGTAATTACCTTTCTATATATGCACTTGATTGAGAATGAGCTTAATTGCTTCTTTAGTGGTATTTAGGTCGATCGTCCACATGCAAGACTTGAGAATGAGTCTATTAGAACGCTAGCCAAGGGACCAATTTATGCTGCAAAAATATGGCCAAGCTACTGTGTTAATGGGTTTAGGTTCAAGTCAACAACTTGTCCGATAAGAGACAACTTTGTGGATCTCGACTCCACCAAAAACAGCTGTTTGTGTATCAGATCTTTGAACTACAAAGATATTGATGCGGGCAACGATTTCTATGGCGTGCTACAGGAGATCGTGGAGCTGACATATAGTTATGGAATAGAGCCTGCTAAGATTGTGTTATTCAGGTGTGATTGGTTCGATCCGATTGAAGGTCAAGGTTGGAAAGTAGACAAGCACGGTCTTGTTGATATAAACTATCGGCGTCGATATCAAGCCTATGAACCATTTGTCCTATCAAGTCAGGCTCAGCTCGTGTACTTCACAAGTTATCCTAAACGGAGAACAACAAGGTCGGACTGGTGGGCAGTATGCAAGACCAAAGCTAGAAATACCTTTGAGGTTGACGATATAGCTTATCAAGAGGATGAACTACCTCTTGTAACAAATATTATAGGAGTGGACACGACGGAAGTTCCTCATTACACATCTAATTGTGTAGAAGAAGTAGAATTATCTGAAGAGGAAGATGCAGATGAAAGTGAAGATGTAGAGGAGGAAGAAGAAGAAGAAGAAGAAGTAGATGAGCTAAACGAACTAGATGAATTTTCAGAAGAGGATTCAATCTGTACGTTTGTTTATGGTAAGCGACTGCGAGAGCTGGAGCAGATACGTCCTCCCGGTCCATCGACGGCGCCGGCTCCAGACATTGCACTGTCTCCTACTGCCCCTACGGTACAGCTCACCCAGGAGCAGTATGACTACATTCTATCCCAGATGCGCGACAGGGGTCCGCAGTGATTTTATTGATTTTTTTATGACTTGTATGTATTGGCCCTATGGGCAAATTATTTATTGGTACACTTTTGTTTATACACTTGGTGGGAGACTTTTTATCATCTTCCATTTTTATTTGACTCTATTGGATGTTTGTGAGGATGTGTGTCTGTGATATTTACTTTGCACTGTCTCCTATTTTTATTGTGATATTTACTTTGTGATATCTGCGACGGGGATGACAAATATACCTACGCTGGGTTATAAGCGATGATCTGATATACAAAGGAGGTGCTGCCGAAATTTTAAAAAAATATAATGTATATTTTTGTGATGATGTGTGCCTGTGTTTACAGTGAATGTGAAATACAGTGTTCGGAACTATCGAAAGTTTCGATTACTGTTGTATGTTTTATCTTGGATAGAAAGAGCAACAGTTCAGGGTGTACTTCTGAGAGCTTCATTTTCACGTCCTTCACTTTCTCCGGACGTCGTAAAGGTTCCCGAGAAGGTGAAGGACGTGAAGAGGAAGCTCTGAGAAGTGCACCCTGAACTGTTGCTCTTTCTATTCAAGATAAAACATAGAACAGTAAGCAAAACTGTCGATGGTTCGAACACTGCACTTCACACACACTGTAAACACAGACACACAGCATAACAAAAATACAAATTATATTTTTTTAAATTTTTTATAATATCTGCGACGTATAGCGACGTTCTGCGACGTACAACGACGGAACGTACACGTCGCTATACGTCGCTAAATAGTGACGTAACGTCGCTAGAAGTCGTTAAACTGCTGACGTGGGATATGACAACCTGAGAGCGGACGTCGCTAAATGTGTCGCTAGGCGTCACTAAAGTGCCCATGTGGCTGCCATGCCATGTCATCATATATAAAGTTTACCGCGTCGCAAAGTGGTCGCTCTACGTCGCTATTTTGGCGACGTAACCTTACGTCGCTATCTGTCGCGAATTTTGCGACGTCTAGCGACACTAAAACGTGACGTCGCAAAAAGCGACGTTATGCGACGAAATTGTCATCTGCGACATGCCTATACGCGACATCCAATTTTCGTCGCTAAATACGTCGTAAATAGCTTTTAGCGACGGATTTTCCTTATTTAGCGACGTCTTCTGACGTCGCTAAAAGGGGTTATTTTAGTAGTGATTCTACTAATTGCATTGCCTGTACCGTAACTCATATAAGGTGGATCATCGGGAATTGTTTGTCTCCTCCCAAGTTAACGAAGAACACGGTCAGCCGGATGGTACATGGTGTACCGGTCGTATATAATATATGATCTATGCAAACTAAGATCATATGCCAAACCCTTCAAGTCTGGATCATCATCTCCAAATGTGTAGGGAATCCATACAACCTATTTAATGACAATCTATCAAAAATTCTAGTAATGGCATAAGTTAAATGAATTCAACAGGTAAATAATTAATTACCTCATGATGTTCCAGTATGTCAAATTGAGAACGATATAGTGATACAGCCTTATACTGACAATGTTGTTGATCCACTACAACTATGGTCCATCGTAAAGCAACTGGATAAACTCCAACATCACTAATAATGCTAGTGACTGGTCTACCAATATAGAAATGCTCGTATGACCAAACCTGTAATTCAAAAAACAGCCACAAATGTATAGTATGACCAAAGCTCTAATTAATCTACATTCAAGGACTTAATGTTTACCTGAAGCAGTGACATACATCCACAAATATTGGTATTAGGTTTCGAAAACACATAATCCGTCAAACATCCGTATAAATGTGCTAAAGTGGCAGCACCCCAGGCATGTCGAGTGGGTTCCTTCAAATTATCCATAAATTGAAGAAGTCGCACATTTATTTGATTTCCCGATGCATCTGGAAACAGAACTGCACCACATAAACAGAGAAAATATGCTCTAGTGCAACTAATCACCTGTAAATATTATATTTTTTATAAATATTAATATTAAAATAAATTAAATCATGAATTAATTTTACTTTAAAATACATACCCGTAATTCATCTACATCTACTTCGCCGTCAATTGTGCGATCTAGATCCATAAAGTTGCCGCGCAACCATGTTATCTTTACATAACTGGCATTTTCCATATCAGATGGAGGCATAATACCTAAATAATGTCTGATTAGACTAGCTGGAGTTAACTGCGGATCAAAATATATAGGGTCCCCTGTAATAGGTAACCCTAGTATATTTGCCACATCCCATAACGTGATAGTTATCTCGCCAACAGGTAGTTGAAATGTGTTTCGTTCAGGCCACCATCGCTCAACAAGACTTAAAATTAGATGCACATCATGTGTTAAAAATTTAATCTCATCTAAATAATGGAACCCAAATGAGCGCACCAAAGCCTTCTGTGCACTGTTTAACTCCCATGTGCTATAGTTTCTCTCAGTCCACCAATTTCCATGTTCCTGCGTTCGTAATTTAAGACTATGATCATATAACTACAAATAAAATATTTAAATTATGTTACAACTACGTTTATGTGAAACATTATTTACTAGCAAGTCAAACATTTTTAAATATATCTTTTAATTAAATATTTACCTTTCCATCAAATATCTATGTAGATATGTGATCTATCTGTTCCTGTCTAATTTTGTCAGTCGTTGGTCCACCCGGGATGCGTCCGTCGTTTGATTAGCCATCTGAAAAAATAATAAAAAATCTATAAATATATCAAACATATTTATTACAAAATATTAACAAGAACTAAGAGGAGAAGTTGTTTGCTTACACAAATAAAATAAGGTTCTGCTTGCAAAGAGAAGGTTGGTTACACAGAGGAGGAGGAGAAATATTTGGGAGGGAAGAAACTCTCGGATGTGCTTGCTAGACTGAAGTGAGGAGAAGGAAGGAGAAGAAACTTGCATTTTATTATGGAGGTGGAACAGTCTCCAAAAATGTGCACAGTCTACGAGCAACACGGTCTCCCAACACATTTTCAAAGTATCATGCAAAACACGGTCTCCCACCTCTCTCTATTTCACTCTCTTCCTCGGTATCCACCACCACCTATTAACTCTTTCCCTCCTAGTCTATCTGACAAATCCCTATGGGTCTAGCCTCTCTCCTCTCTCTCTCTTTCCCTCCCACCCTAGCCTCTCTCCAACCCCCCCTCTCCCTCTCTCTCCCGAAATCCAAACACCCTCCTCTCATCCCACTCTCTCTGTTAACACAACACCCCCCTTTTCCCTCTCGAAGTGGCCCCCACCCCCCCAAGCGCGCCAAGTAGGGTGGCGCCCCCCACACCGCCACCCTACTTGGCGGTCTCTCCTTCTCTCTCCTTTCTCTCTCCCTCTCTCTCTGTCAGCGCCTGCTTCTCTCTCCTTTCTCTCTTCCTCTCTCTCTGTCAGTGCCATCTAGGATGGCGACCTCCCCTCCATCCCGCCATCCTAGATGGCGGTCCCCCCTCTTCCCCCGCTACGTGGCCGCCACCGCCATGTAGGTTGGCGCGATGTCCCGTTTCCTGCAATTTCACAAAACTTCTCCCCTCTCCCGCAAATACTTCTGACTTTTTCCCGTCGGATGAATTTTTTTGATAATTTTATGAAAGACATCAAGTTTTTTTTTACTTACTGTCAAATATTATAGTCATAGAAGTTGTTATCCTAAATTTCTTTTACTTAACAACTTTATAGGGTAAAGTGCATTTAAACCCTTCCTAGATTTATCTCGTTTGTAAAATAAGACCTTTTAGAAAACTTAAGCAGTTTGTACCTCCTTAGATTCCCCGCGTGAGCAAAAAGGCCCTTACCGTCAATTTACCGTTAGAAATGGCCGTTAACAGTATTTTTTTAAAATAAAAATAAAAAATATACCTAAACTACCCTTCCCCCTTCCCTACCAGCCCTCCCTTCCATTCTTACCGTCGGCCAGCCTCGTCCCCCGACCCGCCCCCCTCCTCCCTCTGCCGGCGAGCCGCCACCGACCCCCCTCCCCTCCTCCCTCCGCCGGCGACCCGCCACCGACCCCCCCTCCTCCCTCCGCCGACGACCCGCCCTTCGACCTCTCCCCCCTCCTCCCTCCGCCGGCGACCCGCCCCCCGACCTCTCCCTCCGCCGGCGACCCGCCCCCCGACCTCTCCCTCCGCCGGCCAGCCTCGTCCCCCGACCCCCCCTCCTCCCTCCGCCGGCAACCCGCACCCCAACAATACATAACCATTCACATAGCCACATAACACGCATCGCCTCATATATCGACTCGTTGCACTTCGTGCAACCAACAACACGTATCTCTTCACACTTCGTGCGACCAACAATACGTATCTCATTGCACTTCATGCAACCAACATCACCATATTCATTGCACTTCATGCAACCAACGACTCACAACTTTGTTGCACTTCGGGAACCAACATTTCATAACTCGTTGCACTTCGTGCAACCAACATTCTCCGACGGCACTCGGAGATAGCGTGATAGTCACGACGTACTTATGGCAGACATACGCATTTAATATGGACTTATTGTATGGAACATCCAATGTAGCGTCGAGCAGATCCATGAGTCATGCGGTTGCGGAAACAACTTAGAGTCAACTGATTTCGATAGCGAAGCAACTGAGGGTCAAAGAGATTCGTTCACGGTCCAGAGGATGGAACCACTCTGATACCAACTTGTCACGCCCCGATCCAAAAAATCGCTCGTCCTCACTCGATTCACCTGAATCATCGTTCTCGCTGGGACGTGATGCTGCACGAGACTGGAGTTGCGCTCGTGCAAGGCAAGATAACAGGTTCACATAAGATTATCTCAAATTGATAACATATGCAGCGGAAGAAAAACATAGTATACAACAAGAATCTCTTTTATTGATAATGAACTGAAGATTACAAAGGCTCTGAATAGCCCAACTTAACATGCCAATTGGCTACAATGTTCATGATCTCTCTAGCTCACAAAGGATTACATCGTTCCATACATTATGCCTCTTTATAGCCAACAAGTAGTCTTCGGTCGAACATCTCCATGTTGCAAGTTTGAACGCCAATACGATAGCTCCTTTTGAAACGCTAAGGACTCCATGCCTCGGCGCATCCAAGCCGAGCCCCGCCCCGAGTCGAACATATCCTGAACCTGCCAGCAAACTAGTGGGAGATTAGTGCTTTTGTCCTCGCTGCACTGATCATGACCCACTCGCACCCAAACCAAACACTAAGTACATTTAGTGAAACATGCATCTTAATTTGGTGATCTTTCTATTTAGCCTTAGGATCAGTATCATGGTAATATTCAAGCATAACAACTTAATATAAATGTGTCCAACATCGTATTCCTGCAGCAGATACAGTTAGACATAATCTGAACATAAACATAGTGATCGTGCTCATCTCCGTCCCATTTTTCCTAGCCTGCAATGGTTAGAACTTCACATAACCAATCATACAATTCACACAATCAACCAACCACACTTAGACATATGCATAAGGGTGGCTGGCCCTGCCCCTGCACCCAACTCGAATCTCAGCCCACCGGCCCTATCTATATGAAGGTCATGGTGTTTCGAACCGTAATGAACTTGGCATCCTTATGTGTAAGCCTATGATCGCTCCAGTACGGATTGCTAGCCTAGTATCTGGAGGATCCCAAACTTACTGATATCATAGCTTATCACAACACTGGACGGTCACAATCCGTCCTAATAATGTGCACCATAAATATCATACATAATTTCCTCCTAGGCCTAACGGTCTCGGTGCCCCGGTCGTAACCATTCGAGGGAAGCCGCACCAGTGCACGGGCCATCCGAGTCCATTGACCATGCAATACGTGCCATAGCAACAAGTCACATCATTCTAACCAATCTCGTGTTCCATAAACGTAATCCCTCGTCTCTATCTCGAGATCCGTCGGCATTATGCCCCAACACATCTGTATTGATGCACGACGTCCAACGGCTTAGACTTCTCGTACTTATACTCAATGCGTTCCATTCATAAGTTATTCGCATACTAGCAGTTCCGTAGTTACTTAGTCTGTTTGTAGCTTTCGTGCACGAGGGCACGCTTAACGCCATAATCAGTGTTCTAGGCCTAGTGTTCAATGTTCTCGGAGTCGTGCACGTGATGCACATCAATATTGCCCTTCAATGTTCTACCATCACCACCCTACCGCAACCCGTACATTTGATGCACGTCGCTTTAATTGTTCAATGTTCTATCGTAATGTTTGACACATACTAAGCCATTTAACCGTTCGAGCAACGCTCGCCAGCTTAATGGAAACTTACGCATACAAGGATACATTTTATTAGACGTGAAGGAGTAGGAAGAGAGAGTCAAGAACCCGCCCACCTTAAGCCGATATGCCTTGTCGTCTCACCGAGCTGATGCGGCCCGATTCTATAACTTTTGTTGCGCAGCTAACCCTCCTGACTTAGCCATTCCGTTGAACTATTCGACTGATTCAGCCAACCGTGCCCATGCCACAATCCGTTGTAAGACGGTGATTTGGTTTCGCGGACATTTTACTGAATAAGGCAAAATGCCGACCTCTTATCGTCCAGTGTAAAAGCATAGCATGCACACCAGATCAACCAAAGTCAATACCTTATTCAAACCGAACTTACTTCTTTGCATCGATTCGCATCGATACTTCATCGGGTCAATACAACTCTTAGAGTCAACGACTCATCATAATGCACCGTGCGGAGCGGGGCATTACAATACTGACCTTCAATCTTTGACTCACCACCATCCGTCACTTTGTCTCGACAAACGGAATCCTCCGTATCCCTCAAAGTACCTAAAAGCCTCTCCTCTGCAAGTTCTTGACGAACCACCTCCTGTCGAGCACCCCTCGAGTCTCCATCATTTGTCTGTGGCCTACCTGTACAGCTCAGTGGCTTGAGCCTGTACATGCCACAACACAAATCTTTCCGAGTCAGCTGTTGGGAACCCTTCGCAAGCATCCAATCTTTGTCCCCAAACAGACTGCGACAACCATCATCTGCCAGCCTCCCTACCGAAATCAAGTTGTAGCGCAAACTCGGTACATGTCGCACACCCTTGAGAAGGAGCTTCTCACCGAGCTCCGTTGTCAAGTGCACATTACTGATGCCTACAACTGCAGCCGTGCCCTTGTCGTCCATCTTCACACATCCAAACCTGCCGCCGCGGTATGATGTGAAGATCCTCCTATATGGAGTAGCGTGATACGACGCCCACTACAAGAAAAATGATCATTTACGACGCGCGAAACGTGCCGTAAATGATCTTTCACGGCGTACATTTTGATGCCGTAAAAGGCTATGCCATAAATGACCCTATTATTTACGGCGCGCATTTGAACGCTTTAAATAACCATCTCCATCTTTTTTACAATGCACATTATAACGCTGTAAAAAAGATGAAGATGGTTATTTACAGCGTTCAAATGCGCGCTGTAAATAATGTGGTCGTTTAAGGCATGGCCTTTTACGGCACCAAAATGTACGTCGTAAAAAATCATTTACGGCACGTTTCGTCTGCCATAAATGATCATTTTTCTTGTAAACGATCCCCTCCATTTTTTATAACGTGCATTCGAACGCTGTAAATGACTCTCTCCATCTTTTTACAACACGCATTCGAACGCTGTAAATGACTGTTAGGAATAAAAAAATTAAAAAATTTGTGGCCATATTTAGCCTAAAGATCAAATTTATTTTCTTAGACATTAATAATATGTCGGGCATTAGCTATAATCCACTCCCGAAGAAAGATGCATCCAGATGAAATATTGCTCCCCTAGTTTACAATAATACATACACTAAGCTGATGCCTGGGCCTTTGAGGTATCATCTTGTAATCAACATGCCAAATTAGCAGGTACTGCTACATCAATCATCTTAAGATATGCCAATTTCAAATCTAGAGAGAATATAAGTCACAAATATGAATATTGTATCCCTGCAATTGGTGGTGTAATGCAAAGTAAAACAAAAGCTACTACAATTTAATAAATGGATTGAAAACAAATATAAGTACAATGATTAAAACTTTACCTTAAAAATGCAAACAAGAAAGAAAGCTACCACACCAAAAAACCCCATGTGAATCATAGTATAGTAAGCGTTATAGGTAAGGGAAATTTGAAATATTTTGGGGAGAGAACCCACTGCAAACAAAAAACAAGAGTTAGACACCATGGAGTCCTCTTATCACCATAGCAACAGTTTTATAAGAAATATATGAAACAAAACTTTAAAAATTAACATTAAATACATTTTATTAAACATTTTGTAGTTAATCGTATCATCTGTCGTGTGGCCTTTTACATTGAAAATTAACAAATTTAACACGGTAAGAAAAAACTATAATCATAATAAATCAAAATGCACGTACTTTTTGCAGATGAAATGGTTTCTTTTTTTTTCTTCTGTGATGTTCATAACATCAACAATCTCCTCAGTTTTAGGAAGGCCTTGAACAATTTCTAAATGTCTAGTGATAACATTAAATACATTGGTGTATCTATCACTTTCTTGACTGATATCAAGTCTTGCAAATGATAAGCAAAATGTTGAAAGTTAATGCAGAAAATCAAGGCTTCCATCAGCAAGCCAAAACAATGTCATCACAAGAACATAATATGAGAGAATCACTTGTTGATGCCACAGCCAGAGGGAGCTCAAAAAGACAACGATTCTTTGATGCCATAGCACAGAGAAATGGATTCTTTGATGCCACATCATATAGAGAATCTGAAAGGAACTCACTCTTTGATGCCACAACTCGAGGACTAACCGTTACAGTACATAACACCGGAGACAACTCAAAATATGTCGGCTAACAAAAACGGTACTTTGATGCCGCAGAACAGAGTGCACACTACCAATTGAAGAATGCCTATATAGAAATTAGACTACAGTACTTGCAAAACTGACAGAAACATACTGATATCCCCCGGAATCGGAGTGAAGTTATTCTGAATCAAAACTATTTCACATAAACCTACATGAGAAGTAAATTATTTCTCAGCGAAATCTGCATGATAAATTGTAAGTGAAAAAAAGAGAGAAATTGTACTTGGTTTTAGTATGTCATGTTTCAACAGGTAAGATATTACTCTCTTTCGGGAAACCGGATATAACTTCAACCAGGAGAACACCACCCAAGTAAACAAATCAAGCCATATACAACAACAAAAGAATAACATTCAAGAAGCAACGTATACTCCAGATTGGCCTTCAAAAAGTAAAGGATATGGTTTTTAGAATAAATTTGCTGAAGAACAAGACATGAATGCAGATAAGATTATTTGTATGTTAGCTGAGAACTAGACATTAACACACCATGGTCATACTAACAATTGACAAGAAGAGAGCACACTCTTGTGCAAACGTCCTTAAGTATCTAGGCACAAAGTGCACAAGAAAGACGAGCAACTAAACAAAGCAAGGTACATTCAACAAGAATAAAAAAAACAAAAACCTCTAGATCTCAAAGTTGCTAGTGTTTCTTTCTTCTAGGTTGCACCTATTTGTGACTTCTATTCTCTCTAGATTTCAGAAAAGAAAACAAAAAAGAGAATATCTCATCATGTAAAAAATGTAAAAATCTTTAAAAAGTAATAGGCATATTAGTGATGTGCAACCCAGATAGAAAATGTATACAACATGAACATCCAAACATTTTGTGATGTGACATGGAAAATCAAATGAGATGTATATACAAGCTAATTATTTAAATAGATTAAAACAGTCCCCAAGTCCTTAATTCATAATAGGAACTTCTATTGCCAAATAATTATGAAGTTTCATAATCTTCAAATGGAAACAACATGTCTTTTAGTGAACCATACATTCTATGCAATCAATTGGAACAGTCAAAAAATCTGACAACTTAAAATGTTTCTATTTAAATAAAAGAAAGTATATACATACAACTTTAAAAAGCATCTTAATTCAGTTATACAAAAAATTAGTGAAAACATCATTAGAAACCACATTTCATTTGTTCTAATTATAAAATGAAATTTCTTACAAATTTAATGGAAAAATCATAACATTTCCTTTTCCTTTTTAAAAAGTATGTGAAGGAAA
This sequence comes from Iris pallida, assembly GCA_029216955.1. Taxonomy (NCBI): domain Eukaryota; kingdom Viridiplantae; phylum Streptophyta; class Magnoliopsida; order Asparagales; family Iridaceae; genus Iris; species Iris pallida. The sequence goes on along the minus strand of JANAVB010027998.1, from coordinate 7,496,625 downwards.
GGAAAGGTCTATTTAGGGTTCAAATTTCTGCTATTTTCTAGATTGTTTGATCATTTTATCATGATCAAGACTATCTTTTCATATGAAAATCAAACTTCAAGAATTGCATATGTACTTTGCTACAAGCATAGTCCTTAATACAACTGGTAGAGTGAAGAAAAAAAGGCACCTGCTCAACATTGGTAATAGTTGCTTCCTCGTGAATGTTAGAGCACCCACACTTCACAATAAATTGCATGTTCGTTCATGTGTTTGATATAATTTGTCCCTCACATGCAACACGATAAGCTCATTTGGAGGAACTTGTTTCCAAAATTTTGTGCAACAAAAACTACAAGAAATAATTAGGGATGCTTCTACCAACATTTCAGAGGAATTATGAATGTTACAACCTTCTATAAATTAACTTGGTTTAGGATTTATGAATAACAGAACCATAGTGTGAAAAAACCTGAATCGCCAATGTCAGTCCTAAAACTGATTTTCGATACTCAGCCAATAAAGTCTCTCTTGCAAACACAACGCCTCGTCCAGTAGCAACATCCCTACATAATGAACCACCGAGGTCGTAGAGTAACCATTAAATAAAGCAAAAGTTGTCCTATAATCAGGATGCAAATTCTTAATGGGGGTATATAATATAAGTTTATGTACTTTTTGTTGGAATTATTCAATAATAAAGGGGCCACACATGTAAAATTAATTGTGTTTGGGCTATCTAAATAATTAAGCCAAATTAAAGTGGTCTATTTGAAAATTGGCTTAAGGGTATAATTGTTATGAAATTAATGTGTAGATACCGGAGATAATTCTAATTTGATGAGGGGCCAAATTAGAAATATCAAAACATATAAATATATGTATTCATTAGGGTTATGGTCCCCAACTCATACGGCCACCAAGAGAGGGTTTTCTCTATTCTCTTCTGTATCCCCATCAACAAAGAGAGGAACAAAGATTTCATCTTTGTTATTAAGGGCCGTAGCGGGTTGGAAGATCGAACCCCATAAAAGGACGAACGCTTCAAGATCCATCAAGCCTAGCAATGGATTCAGGTACGCTTCCACAATTTAATTTATGTTCTCCATCTCATGAATCGACAGGGCACAATAAGATTTCTAACAAGTGGTATCAGAGCCTTCTGTTTGATTTGTGAGGTCGAAGTATTTGAATCTCTCCACCAAAACAAACATACTTCATCCGTCAATTACTGTGCACAAATATAAGAAAATCTTCTGGAATATTGAGCATTAAGAAAATCATTAATTGCTAGTATTTTCTTGGCATAATCAACTGATATGGTGCTCGCTAAAAGCACAAATGGAAATATATTATATATAATTCAGATTTTGTGTTCAGTAGATTATTTTATTTGAAGTAATCCTTGTGGATTAGTTGATATAATCTGTTGATGCATATATTTGGTCTTCTATAGATTATTCTATTTAAAGACATCCTTATGAATTATTTGATATTATCTGTTGATGCATATATTTGTTAGAGTTTAATAAGTTGATTATTTAAATTTAAAATATGCATGTACATAAGGATTTATGATTATTTAATTTAAATAAGCATAAGGATTTAGACATGATTCAGTTTGTAAAATTTAGTTAACATTCAAATTTTTTTGGTGCCTTTTGTGACTAGCAATAGTTGTCTAATATTCTAAATAGACTCATTGAAACAAGATGTCGCCAAAGTGACCTCTCTTGTGTAGATAGTCTATGAGGGATGTTGGATGTTTGTGTGTGTATATTCATACGGGTATTAGTCGGCCCAAAGGAAGGTTAATACTTGGCCGAATTGCACACATACTTGTGGTGATAAATATGTGACAATTGTAAGGTTTACATGTGAATAATAACCCGATCCAAAGATAGGCTTATTATTTGACATGACTTATTGTCAACGTTTGATCATTACACCAAGAGTACCACTTGCAATTAATATCACTGTCCAAAGACTTGATATTAATGATGTACTAGGTATCTTGAGATGGGGTTCACCATTATTTAAATTTGTTTGACTATATTTTACTTTTTGGTTATTAATTAGAGCATGTTTGTCTATTTATTTTTGTTCTCTTTACAGTTAATGTTGCTACAATATCTGCCAATAAGAATTTAATTTTCATATTTAAAGGGATAATCTTTAAGGGCAAAAAAGAAAATAAATACAGTAGCTGCTAAGGGTCCAGGTCAAAAGAAACAACAATATAAAACTAAGGGTTGTTCTTTTGTGATAAGACATGACACATAAGGAAGAAATGTACAAAGTATCACGCATGTCGTATAAAGAAATATACATTTCTAAATTTGGTCTATTCTGAGGTTAATTTAGATTTAGTACCTAAAAACACGTGGTGGTTAGATTCTACCCACATTAGTGTTTATAGACAAGGTTGTCTGAGCTACCGAAGCCAATTGATGGTGAAAGATACATCTATGTGGGTGACGGCAAATTGGTAGAAGTGAATGCAATATGACATTTTAGGTTATATTTAGGAACCGATTATTATTTGGATTTGATAGACACTTTTATTGTACCGTCTTTTAGACGAAATTCAGTTTCAGTTTTTTTAATGGACAAATCTGGTTATCATTGTTCATTTAAAAATAATAAGTTTAGTCTATCTTTAAATCCAAATACTATTGGTAACGGTTCCCTTAAGGTTTATGATAACCTATATTCATTTAAAACTATTGCATCTTACAATAAAATCTTGCAAGTGGAGTCATGTGGTACTAAATGCAAAATTAACAATAAATATTTTTAGTCTCATTATGACATAAGCGATTAGGTCACATATCTAGAAATAGAGTTGAATGATTTGTGTCTGATAAGATTTGGATTTCATTGACTTTATAGACTTTAATGTCTACATTAATGTGTAAAGAAAATATAGACCAAAGTTCAATTGTAAGCAGCTACTTTATTGGTTATGCTACAGATCAAGGGGTTGATAATTATACAATTCCACACTAAGAAATTGTTTTTGAGACGAGAAGTGTAATATTTTTTGAGGATGTTGAGTTTGGGGGAGAAATAAAGTCAGGATCATTGTCTTTGAGAAGGAATCAATTACGATTCCTACTATCACTTTTGACGATGTGTATGATTCTATACCTATCATGATCAAGAAGTGAATTCGGAGTCTCAATAAGACAATGTCGAATTACCTCTATAAGTCGTTGTTGAGATACCTTAACAACGACAACGTAGCGGCACCCCATTCAAGATAAGGTAATTATTCCTAAGAAATAAACTCAACAACCTCAAGAACCGATAATATTAAGATGGTCCACCAGAGAAAGGAGAAATATAATTTCAGATAATATTTTCATATTTTTCTACTAACGTGAGAAAGACTGTGGATACTGGAAGATGATCTAATCAACTTCCGTCAGGCCATAGAAAGTTTCAGTTCTCAAAGTGGATTGATACAATAAATAAGGAGTATAAGTCCATGCAAGACAATAAAGTTTTAGACTTGTCCCATTACCAAAAGGTATGAAGTCCATTGGTTGCAAAAGGACATTTAGAATCAAGAAGGATTCGAAGGGTCATGTGGAGAGGTATAAAGTATGTCTTGTAGCTAGTGACTTTACTCAAAATTTTGGAATTGATTTTAAAGAGTTTTTCTCTTCAGTATCTTTGAAAAATTCATTTAAAACAATCATAGCACATGTTGTATATTTTGATCTTGAATTACATTAAATGGATGTCAAAACGATATTTCTCAATGGTAATATTGATGAAACAGTTTATATGGTGCAACCAGAAAACTTTGTGTCGAAAGATCCAAAGAATATGGTTTACAAATTAATAAAATCTATTTATGAACTCAAGCAAGCTTCTCGCCAAAGGTACTTCAAGTGATTATCTCGTTTGGTTTTGAGATGAACACTGTTGAAGATTGTGTGTATCACAAGTTCAGTGGGAGTAGGAATAATTTTCTGGTTTTGTATATTGATTAAAGTATTCAATGCAAACCAGGTGATACCTCTCGTTAAAGGAGACAAATTCAGTCTCAATCAAGTGTCCTAATGTTAGCCTTAAAATTAAGAAAATACAATAGATTTTTCCTTCATGATCAGTTGTAGGGAGTCTAATCTATACTCAAGAATGTACGCGTCAGGATATTGCGTACATATTAGGATGTTAGGCAGATATTTAAGCAAATATGGATGGATCATTGGTAGCAGCCAAAGTACTTAAGTAATTAATAGAGAACAAGAAATTATATGCTCTTTGTAGGAGATCGGATAATTCTGGAGATCATAAGGTATTCCGACTCCGATTTTGTTGGATGCCAACACAGCAGAAGATCCACATCAGGTCATGCTGACTAATGGAGATATATTTTGGATGAGTGTCAAACATGCACTCATAATTTCTTCTACCATGGCAGCAAGGTTTATAACATGCACTACCAAAATTTATCGTTTTAGCGACGGCCACATCCGTCGCTAAGACGACGGTAATTACTATTAGCGACCGATTGCCGACGGATAGTGGCCAAAAACATCCGTCGGCAATCAGCTCGTCGCTAATAACCTTCCGTCGCTAAGTTGTCATCACATGACGGAATAGCGACGGATATTCGACGTCACAATACGAAGCATTAGCGACGCATTTCCGACGGACTGTCGTCCACTTCAGCTTTTAAGTACTGAACTGTGTAGGCTATAGCGACGTAAATTTTCGTCGGTAACCCGTCGTAACAGCGTATCAGATCGTATCGTTCTGTCGCTAATCCGTCGACAGCTTCGGTATCAAGTGACGGATTAGCGACGGTTTTCTGACGGAAAAGCCGTCGACCAGCTTCTGGAAATTCATGTCATTTCCAGCAACTTGGCGACGGATAAGTCGTCGCTTTGCCGTCGAAAGGTATCGACCGAATAGCGACGGATTAACCGTCGACCTTGTTCTGGAAATTCTTGTTATTTCCAGAACACGGGCGACGGATAGATCGTCGCTATTCCGTCGAACAATATATCATGCCGACGGATAGTCCGTCGACCATCCGTCGCTACCTGGGAAAATTTTTCAAATATCCAGTTAGCGACGGAATAACCGTCGAAAAGTAGTCGGCAACTTTTGATGACCGTCGCAAAACGGTCACAAGTCCGTCGCTAACTGAGAATATTTTGAAAAAACAATTACAGCTTTTTAGCTGTTCGCAAAAATTTGCATAAACCAAACCAATATTTAATGCACACCAATTATCCAACAATCACATAGACCAAATATATTATGCACACCAATTATCCAAGAATCACATAGACCAAATATGCACATACGAATTTAATGCACACCAATTATCCAAGAATCATATACACCAAACCAAATTAATATAAAATAGACATTAATTATCCGGAAGAGTAACCTAATATCCATCGTTATAATCCGATCATTGCACAAATATTCCAAATTTTTCACAAATATTCCAAAGCACATAGGAAAGAGTTGGCCAGTTACAGTAACCTAATATCCAATCCTGACGACCGATCATAGCACAAATATTCCAAAATTTTCACGAATATTCCAAAACACATAGGAAAATCGACTTTGGCCTCAACAAAGACCACAAGTCAGACGATGAATCCTCACAGCCAGGGATGATAGTTGCGTTGAGGCATGTACCATTCTATCAGCCACTTTGCATACGAAGGCTCAATCTAGTTGAGGTCTTCTGTAGGGATAGGAGGGTCGCTCCCGATGCTACTACTCTCTGACGGTGGCTCCTCCTTAGCTTCAAGCTTAGGAGCAATCTCTTCCCTGATGGTCATCGGCTCTTCCTTGACCTCGACCTTTGGTAACACCTTCTCCTTAACAGTCACCGGCTCTTGTTTGACGACGGAGACTTCCTCCGTGTCGACCTCCAAGGGTTTCTTGCCTCGACCCCTTCCTCGACTAGCAGCACCACCTCGACGAGTCCTAGGAGCCATCTTTCTGACAACAGAAATTTTCATATAGGGTAAAGAAATTTACTCAAGTTATAAAAGTTGTGACGTTGGTTTTTTGCGTTCATCATCATTAGAGGAAGCAGCACTGGAAAAGTTGTGACGTTGGTAGCATGAGAGAGTAAAAATCTGTATCACAAGACTAACAGAATTACAATGTAATCATGTACTCACCAATAACCGGATGTAACTGGAGTCGTTGGGCCTATCGTGCAGTAATTTGTGGATCCGCTGGTATAGGCCAGATGTACTTAGTATCTAGTGTATCAGATTAGTATCGGTCTATCGGTTTGGTATAGGACGTATCATATTGGTATTGGCCTTAACAAATTGGTATCGTCCTATATATATCCGATATGTACATGTATCGGCCGAATAGCTAGGATTTATATTGGTCTTATCGATTTGGTATCGGTCATATCCGATAGGTATCGGCCGTGTTGGATTAGTATAGACTATTTCGAATTAGTATCGTGGAAGGTTTAGTAACAACTGTACTTGGATTTCTCTCTTCTCGAGCTAGAATACCATTGCAAGAGAATCACCAGATCATGATTGGCCAGTTACAGTAACATACATACTTCCTTTTCCATCAGGAAAAGCGAGATTGAAAAGGAAGTATGTATGTTCTATAACTGGCCATCTACGCTCTCGTGACTCTCTTGCAATGGTAATCTAGCTCTAGAAGAGAGAAATCCAAGTACAGTTGTTACTAAACCTTCTACGATACTAATCCGAAATGGTATATAATAATCCAACACAGCCGATACCTATCGGATATAACCGATACCAAATCGATAAGGCCAATATGACTTAATGGCTATACGGCCGATACATATCGGATAGGACGATACCAATTCGCTAAGACCAATACCAACAGATACGGTCCATACCAAAACGATAGATCGATACTAATCCGACACGGTCAATACTTATAAGTACCTACGGTCCAGGAGGTTGATCCGCTAGTACATCCATGTACGAACAACGAAGTAACGATCCATTTTAATTTGGATGTAAAAATCTGTATCGTAAGACAAACTAAACATAATCAGTTCTATTTCACATGCTTAATTGCCAAGTATGGGAACGAATGGCTCAGAACACAACCCAAAATTCATTCTAGCATACATTAGTGTGAATCATCTACGTTCTGTACATATAGTGTTGTATATGTTCTTATCGTATCTAGTATCTGAAGGATGTAACAGAATCAAGATGAACTCACATAGATTACAGGTGCCCCACATTTGAGTGCTACACCAAGACTCACCGTGATGAGGTTAGTGATTTATTTAACCTAATATAGTAATCTTGTAATTTAAAGTTGGAAGAACATGCAAGTAGCCTTATAGTTTCTGTCTCGCCAGTCGAATGGCTTAATTGCCAAGTATCGGAACGAATGGCTCAGAACACAACCCGAGATTCATTCTAGCATACATTAGTGATTCATCTTGATTCTGTTACGTCCTTCAGATACTAGATACGATAAGAACATATACTACACCATATGTACAGAACATAGATGATTCACACTAATGTATGCTAGAATGAATCTTGGCTTGTGTTCTGAGCCATCCGTTCTGATCAAGCATCTTCCTTCTCCTCTCCTCCACTATGGCTCTGAACAAATCTGCTCCTCCCTCTACTTTCCTTCTTCTTATTTGACTCTCTCAGCAACATATGACATCCAGCTCAAGTGTAGAGTCGGGGGAGAAGAAGTGGGCAGAAAGAGGAGGGGGAAGCAGCACAGCCGGCGACATGACCCGGAGGAAGTATAGAGGTTTTCTTCAACAGACGTAAGAGAACTATAAGGATATATCTTTTCACAACATATCACCTTGTCAAAGACCCTTAATGTGACAATCATGTTACCGCGGTGTCGGAAGACTAACATGTCATAATTTTTTAAGCCGTGTATTTTGACACCGCGGTAACATGATATCCACATGAAGGGTCTTTAACAAGATGACATGTTGTGAAAAGATATATCCTTATAGTTCTCCTACGGCTGTTGAAGAAAACCTCTGTACTTCCTCCGGATCATGCCGCCGGCTGTGCTGCTTCCCCCTCCTCTTCCTGTCCACTTCTTCTCCCCCGACTCTACACTTGAGCTGGATGTCATATGTGGCTGAGAGAGTCAAATAAGAAGAAGGGAAGTAGAGGGAGGAGCAGATTTGTTCAGAGCCATGGTGGAGGAGAGGAGAAGGAAGATGCTTGATCAGAACGGATGGCTCAGAACACAAGCCAAGATTCATTCTAGCATACATTAGTGTGAATCATCTATGTTCTGTACATATGGTGTAGTATATGTTCTTATCATATCTAGTATCTGAAGGACGTAACAGAATCAAGATGAACTCACTAATGTAATACTAAGACATCATCTACTACTATATAAGATATAGTGATAGGTTATCGTATCATCATTGTCGAGGGATGAGGGTCGGAGGACAGTCAACTTTATCTAAGGCTACTTGCATAGTTTCTGCCTCGCCAGTCGAATGGCTGCAGGGACTATGTCCTGATCACCATGGCGTACCGTAGACTAATGCAAATGGAGCTGGAAATATCCGTCGCTAACCGGTCACTAGTCTGTCGGTAACTGAGAATTTTTTTGAAAAAAATTTGCAGCACTTTTCCTGTTCACAAAAATATGCATAAACCAAACCAATATATAATGCACACCAATTATCCAAGAATCACATAGACCAAATATGCACATACGAATTTAATGCACACCAATTATCGTATCTACGGCTATATAGTTTCTGCCTCACCAGTCGAATGGCTGCAGGGACTATGTCCTGATCACCATGTCGTACCGTAGATTAATGCAAATGGAGCTGGAGCCAAAATACAGAAACCAAAATACAAAATACAGAAACCAAAATACAAAATACAGAAACCAAAATACAAAATACAGAAACCAAAATACAAAATACAGAAACCAAAATACAAAATATAGAATCCAAAATAGGACCCTCTGTGAGAACGGATGGCTCAGAACACAACCCAACCGGAGAGAATACTCTGAGAGATCCATCTGTGTAGGACATATACTCTGAGATATCACCTTTACAAGAATGATATCAGTAGTGGGATCGAGTGTTGGAGGAGATACTATCAGAGTATACGTCCTACTCAGATGGGTCTCTCACCGTTACTATTTTTTCCTGACAACATGGTGGATGTGCTCCGTCCACATATTCTTGCTCCGAGCCAAAACTTTGTCCCGGAGCTCAAGTGGACATCCTTGGTGTAGAGCTCGAGTGAGAGGTTCCTGACAGCATGGTGGTCTCCTTTGTTAAAGTATCCGTGTTCGTCCCGCAACCAATGTTGGATGAGCACGGATACTTTGACAAAGGAGGCCACCATGCTGTCAGGAACCTCTCACTCGAGCTCTACACGAAGGATGTTCACTTGAGCTCCGGGGCAAAGTTTTGGCTCGAAGAAAGAATCTGTTGACGGAGCACATCCACCTTGCTGTCAGAAAAAAATATTAACGGTGAGAGACCCATCTGAGTAGGACGTATACTCTGATAGTATCTCCTCCAACACTCGATCCCACTACTGATATCATTCTTGTAAAGGTGATATATCAGAGTATACGTCCTACACAGATGGATCTCTCAGAGTATCCTCTAGTGATAGGTTGTCGTATCATCACTGCCGAGGGATGAGGGTCAGAGAACAGTCAACTTTATCTACGGATACATAGTTTCTGCCTCGCCAGTCGAATGGCTGCAGGGACTATATATGTCCTGATCACCATGTCGTAGTCCAATACAATCCAGAGATTGACACAGTTCTAGTTCATATATGTAGTCCAATACAAATAGTCTAATACAAAAACAACTCAATACAAATAGTCCAATACAAATAAGTACTAATAGCTAATGGGAACCACGCTGCTCACGCAAACGCTCAGTGATACGTTCACGCAACCACCTCGAAAAAGCGAGATTTTTGGCGCGAGGAGAGCTGTCGTCCCTTGCAAGGACTGCATGAAGAGTTCTCTCGGTCTCACTAGCTACCGGTGCTGGATGAATAGAACTCCCGGTCTCACTAGCAACCGGTGCCACTTCCTCCTTAACTGTAGGAGGAGCCACCTCAGCATTCACTGTTTTCCTCAAACGACGTGCCGCTCCTCGGGTCATGGGTGCTATCTGGTAAGATCGATAGTCACAAATAATATAATTGTAACATAAGCAAGCTAACTAAAGGAACCATCATGTAATTTGAGTATATTTTCGAAAGCCGATAAAGTATAAAAAATTTAATTTTTTGCCAAGTGTGAGAACGGATGGCTCAGAAGACAACCCAAGATTCATTCAAGCATACATTAGTGTGAATCATCTATGTTCTGTACATATGGTGTAGTATATGTTCTTATCGTATCTAGTATCTGAAGAACGTACCAGAATCAAGATGAACTAACATAATGTAATACTAAGACATCATCTACTACTATATAAGATATAGTGATAGGTTGTCGTATCATCATTGCCGAGGGATGAGGGTCGAAAGACAGTCAACTTTATCTACGGCTACATAGTTTCTGCCTCGCCAGTCGAATGGCTGCAGGTACTATGTCCTGATCACCATGTCGTACCGTAGATTAAATAGAGCTGGAACTGGAGCCAAAATACAGTACTACTTCACCATGTCGTACCATTTTACTCTCTCTCTCTCCTCCCCCCCTCCGGCACTCTCACTCTCTCCGGCGCTGTCACACTACTAATTCCTATGTGTTTTAAGTGTGAGAACGGATGGCTCAGAACACAACCCAAGATTCATTCTAGCATACATTAGTGTGAATCATCTATATTCTGTATATATCGTGTAGTATATGTTAACCTTATCGTATCTAGTATCTGAAGGACGTACGTAACAGAATGAAGATGAACTCACTAATGTAATACTAAGACATCATCTACTACTATATAAGATATAGTGATAGGTTGTCGTATCATCATTGCCGAGGGATGAGGGTCGGAGGACAGGCAACTTTATCTACGGCAACATAGTTTCTGCCTCGCCAGTCGAATGGCTGCAGGGACAATGTCCTGATGACCATGTCGTACCGTAGATTAATGCAATTAATGGAGCTGGAAATATCCGTCGCTAACCGGTAACTAGTCCGTCGCTAACTGAGATTGTCACATACACATATGTATATCACAGCTAGATGTATAGATATACATCTATACAGAAGCACACAACTGATAGAACTCGCACTGTCCTTGAGACAGTGAACATATATATACACCATGAATCCAAACCCCATATATATTCACATTTACTAATCAAAACACCACCAAACTAATGGAACACCCAATATGGATAACACATTATTTAGCCAATATATAAACTCAGATAAATTTGAGAAGCAAAGCCACCCGCCGCCCCCGACCAAAGCCCGCCGCCCCAAGTCCGCCGCCCAGTAGTTCGGTTGCATATATATATGAAGAGTGCTTATGGGTGTGCGTCGGTTGCAAATAGCCCCGACGTACCCGCCCCAAGCCAGCCGCCCAGCCTCCGACGCCGCCGTCCCAAGCCCACCGCCCAGCCCCCGATCCAAGCCAGCCGCCCAGCCCCCGACGCCCCCGCCCCAAGCCAGCCGCCCAGCCTCCGACGCCGCCGCCCCAAGCCCACCGCCCAGCCCCCGCCCCAAGCCAGCCGCCCAGCCCCCGACCCCCCCGCCCCAAGCTAGCCGCCCAGCCCCCGACGCCGCCGCCCCAAGCCCACCGCCCAGCCCCCGTCCCAAGCCAACCGCCTAGCCCCCGACGCCCCAACCCTAAGCCCGCCTCCCAGACCCCGACGCCCCCGCCCCAAGCCCACCGCCCAGACCCCGGCCCAAGCAAGCCGTCCAGCCCCCGACGCCCCTGCCCCAAGCCCACCGCCCAGCCCCCGACCCAAGCAAGCCGCCCAGACCCCGACGCCCCAACCCCAAGCCCGCCTCCCCGACCCCGATGCCCCCGCCCCAAGGCCACCGCCCAGACCCCGACCTAAGCCAGCCGCCCAGCCCCCGACGCCCCAACCCCAAGCCCGCCTCCCAGACCCCGACGCCCCCGCCCAGCCCCCGACGCCCCAACCCCAAGCCCGCCGCCCAGCCCCCGACGCCCCCGCCCCAAGCCCACCGCCCAGCCCCCGACCCAAGCCAGCCGCCAAGCCCCGGACGGCCCAGCCCCAAGCGCGCCGCCCAGCCCCTATACCGCGAGAGAGAGAGAGAGAGAGAGAGAGAGAGAGATCGAGAGAGAGAGAGAGAGGGGGTTACCTTCGGAAGAGAGAGAGGAGAGGACGCCGACGCCGACGACGACACCGACGCCGATCACCGAAGCCGACACCGGCGAGATAGAGAGAGAGAGAGAGAGAGAGAAAATTTGGAGGGAATGCAAAAAGTTCTCCCCGCCATTTCATTTAAAGTCTGGGACGTTTATATAGCGACGGACTAGCGACGGTTAAAAGACCGTCGCCCAGCAGTCGCCTATTTTGGTAAGTGCCGACTGAATATCCGTCGCTAAATCGTCGCAAATATGTCCCGCCAATTTCCTACACAATTCCCGCCAAATAATCGACTGTGTAGCGACGATGGTAAATCCGTCGCTATAACACCGACAGTCTAGTGACGGATGTGCGACCTTTCCTTCCCCTAAATTTAAAATAAAAATGGCAAAGACTTGTAGTCGGAAATCAGTCGCTGAGCGGCCACGAAACCGTTGCTAATACCGACGGAAAAAGTTCGTCGCTACAAAACTGTCGCTAAATGAGTGTATTTTGGTAGTGATGCTGTGGGACATCTATTCAGGGAATATGGTTACAAAATTTTGTCACAAGGCTGCGCCTGCAGTACGGTGTTGAAAGATCACATAAAATTATAGTGTAACAATAAATCAGCAATACTGTATTCCAATAACAACAGAAACTTGTATAAGTCAAAGGATATTGACATAAAGTTTCTAGTTGTGAAGGAAAGAATTCAGAATGGTTATAGTGTCCATATAGCACATTAAGACAAACTCCATGTTAGCGGATCCGCTCACAAAAGTATTATCACCCAGGATCTTTCATGAGCATATTGCTCATATAGGTGTTATTTTAATTAAGAATATGGCAATACAGTGGGAGTTTGTATTTTATGTATTTGGGTGCTATTTGGTTTTGGACACATTTATGTATTAAAGTATTTTGGATATTTATCTGATCAGATATATGAAAATTTAGTTCATTCTGTTTTTATTATGTTAAAGTATTGATCTCACTAAAGTTAGGAGGACCAGTTGAAAATAGACATGTATTGATCACATTGCGTGTAATTTTTATGCTACGCATCCATGATTGATCTATGTCATTTAGCTATATTGGTATATGTGACCATTGATGGTTTAGTTACGCTATATGTGACGAATGTCGCTTTGATCCTATGTTGATATGGTTAATGGACGAGATTGTCCGGATATACCCTAAGGATTAAGATAGCAATTTATGAGCTCACTAAGGTTAACACAATTATAAGGTTACATATGTGGCCCAGTGGGAGATTGTTGGAATTATTCAATAATTAAGGGGCCACACATGTAAAATTAATTGTGTTTGGACTATCTAAATAATTAAGCCAAATTAAAGTGGTCTATTTGGAAATTGGCTTAAGGGTATAATTGTCATAGAATTAATGTGTAGATACCGGAGATAATTCTAATTTGATGAGGGGCCAAATTAGAAATATCAAAACATATAAATATATGTATTCATTAGGGTTATGGTCCCCAATTCATACGGCCACCAAGAGAGGGTTTTCTCTATTCTCTTCTGTATCCCCATCAACAAAGAGAGGAACAAAGATTTCATCTTTGTTATTAAGGGCCGTAGCGGGTTGGAAGATCGAACCCCATAAAAGGACGAACGCTTCAAGATCCATCAAGCCTAGCAATGGATTCAGGTACGCTTCCGTAATTTAATTTATGTTCTTCATCTCATGAATCGACAGGGCACAATAAGATTTCTAACACTTTTGATACTGACTATTGACTTCTCGAAGACAACAACAGCAAGTGAGTGGCCATGGAACTTGGAGTACTCATCTAAAATCCATACGGTAGTCTGAGTATCATTAACATATTATGAGAAGGCTTAGATATGTACAACTGACATTTGCTTACTAAAAGAAAGACAATTAGTAGACAATAGTGTAGCTAAAATATGTACATGTGCATTAGTTCCTATATTAGGGATAGGAAGATCTATATGTAGCCAATAAGGTCATGAATCTTCCGAGTGAAGACGTGTCTAAGAAAGACACCTCTAACAAACAAGAAAGAAGAAAAAAACAAGCACAACTGCAATTTGCCAAGGAAGATAGTTATAAGCAATGCCTGGTTAACTTTTACTTGGGAACCTAGATAATTCTCTGTATCATTAACAAGGAAGATAACAAGAAAGTAATTACTTTGTTACTGGAAAAAGAACTAAGACCCCTCCACCCCAAAACACACAAAATCATACTGACCCTCTGAATCAACAACAACAACAATTTTTTTAATCCCAAATTTGGGGCTTCAAAAATATTTGCAATACGGCAATACATCAACATATTTATTTGAGCAAAATCCAATACTGAACATGTAGTAACTATTCTCGCATATGCGAGGGCAGTGAAGTTATTGCTGATAACAACATGGATATCTATAGAATCATAAAAAGAAAAATCATTGAAGACATAATCAAACCAACATTTGTCATATGCCCTTGTTTTTCTTCACTTGGTTCTAATGTACTTCACGATTACCCATCCAAAACTAGCATAACCCTTCATACTTTCAGTGGCTCAGTGATACCTGACCTTGTTATTAATACCTAATAGAAGCATATTGTGGAACCATAAAAGAGTATCCTAATTAAGAAATCGGTCCGATGGTATCTCAAATCAATCAACAATGCTAATGTACACCATTTCATATCAAAGAACACTCTTAAGGCCTTACTTTGAAAATAAATTTGGGCTTCAGTGGAACTAGGCCACCAAACTTCAAATATTTAAAGTTCTTTTGGAGTTCGACGAAGCTCATTCCAACCCCACAAGACCCTTCAAACTAGATTTAGCAAAACTCCACTCCTCTTAGATTTTTGTGAATCTCCATTTTAAATCCCAAGACTCCAGATTCTAAGGTACACCTAACCTAAAGATCTTGCTTGTACTACTATCCAACAACAAGAACAACAAACCTTTATTCCTAAAATTTTAAGGTTACTGCCCCATATTCCAACCAACACAGCAATACACACAAACACTATAGAAAACTACCAAGATCCAGTCTTTATTTAGCATCAGGAAACAAAAAAAGTAGCGAAAGGGGAAAATAAGAACCAATAGGCATGTTCATAGCCCACGACGAGTGCGGTCTACTTCATGAGGATCCTCTTCAGACATATGGCATACATGCCGCACCCCTCCTCCATCTACGCCAACGTGTCGCCGAAGAACCCCCAGATCGCATCATCCACTCACAGTCCTTCTCTTCCTATCTATCTATTCAATCATCCATAAAAAAACCATAAATTAATAACAACGGCAAATCAAGAACCCAAAAAATTTCAACATCAAAACCCTAAAATCTGGAGGAAAAAAAGACCTTGAGTACTTATCGAGGGTTTCAAGACCATTCCGCTTGTGGATTTCGAAGAATATCTTCATCAAGTAGTAGTTGTGGTTGACCTTTGTAGAAAAAATTAAACAAAATTCAATCCCAAAATTGCAGATTCTCGTTCAGGACCTCCTCTGTCCAAACCCAAAACCAAATCGATCCATCAAAAGAAAGAAACCCTAGAATTTTTTTTACAAAATTCAAGGAGGACCAGTCATCGTTCCTCACCGTTCTTGGCGAGCTCGATGAGCACGTGCACGACGCGCTTGGCGACGACACATTTGGCCTCCCGCCATGAGAAGCTCCCGCCGAGGACCCCCACCTGGGCCTCGATCTCCACCCCTAGGCTCTGTTCGGAGTGGGGAAAGATCTCGTCATCTACGTCCATCGTCGTGGCTTCCGCCGTCGAGGGGACCTCTTCGAGCTTCCGCTTCTGTCCCTTCCTTGTCGAGCTTCCTCCATTGAAAAAAATCTGGAGAAGAAGAGGAGTGAGAAGAATGAGGTTTTTTTTTTTCCTTTAGAGGAGGGTTTCACTCAGAGGGAGAATGGTTTCAATTAAAAGAGAGGGGTTTTTTTCTCTTATATGAGAGCAGTCGCTTTTGGTTTTTCGATGGACGCAACTAGCAGGGAAACTGGATAGGGGAATTAAAAAATATCTTTCACAACATGCTCACGAATGCTGTAAATGAGTATTCTTTCACAATGCGCAAAACTACATGTCGTAAATGAGTCTTCAATTACAACGCACAATAATGTATGTCGTAAATGAGTGTTTAATTACAACACACAATATATTGCATGCCTTAAATGAGTCTTTAATTTACAACACGCAAAAATGCATGCCGTAAATGAATCTTCAATTACAACGTGCAAAAATGCATGCCGTAAATGAGTCTTCAATTTCGACATGCATGTGAAACACGCCGTAAAAAAGACAAAAAATAACTCTTTTACGGCGCACATATTTGCACGCTGTAAAAGTGTATCATTTACAACGCGCAACAATTGCGCATCGTAAATGCTACATTTTCTTGTAGTGGCTCCCGTGTCCATGACCCAGTCGCCATCATGACACATGCCACAAGGTTCCTCTACGTCGGTTGTTGCGATGATGATATCTTCCATTGCTGTGAGATCCTCCTGATCGTCCATATCTTTTGCCTCCTCAGCTTTGAGCTTCATGCAGTTCCTCTTGATATGACCCCTTTCGCCACAGTGATAGCAGCCCTCCTTGGGGTCCATAATCGCAAGATTTCGAGAACTCCCCCTGTCCTTGCCTGTGAATTGGGTCTTCCATGTCACGCCCCGATCCCGCTAGGATCGTCCGTCTTGCCTGGATCCCTGCGGGATCGATCGTCCTCGCTAAGGCGTGATGCCGTACAAGCCTAAGTTGCGCTTGCACAAGGCCATGTACCTGTACAAAAACAACTAGTCAAGCAAAACACACGCACGCACCCATTAGTTAAGTAAAACACACGCACGCACCCATTGTAGAAAACCAAATGTTGAATACAGAGATTTGAAATGGAAATACTCATTTTATTCATAGCTTGATAGGAATACAAGTACAAAGCTTTGCAACTCAGATTTGCCTTATAATTTGGCTACAAGATTCTCTTTGAAACACACTTTTGAAATTAGCCACAATGCCCATACATGATATCCCTTTATTACAAGCTGGAATTGAAAGACACCTTCAGAAGGAAAAGAAACTTGAAACTGGACTGGAATGAAAAGTAAACTTCGAGGCGATCCACGAGCTCTACTGGGCTAGACGAGCTTCGGTGCCTCACTTGATATCCTCCTGTCTCCTTTTTGCTTTCTGAAAAGGATGCCCACAACGTGGGTCAGCACACATCATGTACTGGCGAGCGGCTTTTGGCCGAACTCGCAAATCTCTGCACTAAATCAATATGTTGAGCTAACATTTACTAGTGATCTTTCTACTTGTCTAGGTTCTTTTTAATAATTCATAAGAATATGACAGTAGAATATATCATAAGCAACTTACCCTCGCCGGCAGTCATCCCTGCACAAAACCACGTTAACACAATTTGCATAATGAGTAATTCATGATTCATTCTTGCAGATATTAAAGTTGTGATTCGGGTCATGCAGGTGGACTATTCTATATGTTGGTCCATGGGTTTTCTCCATGATTAGTCGCTGTGACTCTTTGGTTCAGCTCGTCGCTAAGGACTCAGATCGACTCCCATTTTCACATGGAGGCCCTAATCTCTCCTAGGCCGAGCGGTTCCAGGTGCCCCCAGATACCACCCGAGAGACAAATGTTTCCTTGTATACAAGTTGTCCGAGACCAAATGCATGCTCTAGCCGTTCTATCAGATGAGACACATTTGGACTTATGCACAGGTATACGACACGTTTGTTTCGTGCCTTCAGGTTCTTCTCAACACGTACAAGTTCGTCTGTACATGTCTATATTTTCAAGCATACTGATGACAAGCAGATGATCATTCTTATTTAGCGGGTCGAGTAGCAACACATATTCATGCATTTGATTCAATTCAATTATCTTCTCTTATCTTTTGTGGATATGGTATCGTTGATCATTGGGACAAGGCAACAGAGTAGACTAGAGATCATTTTTCTTAGGCGTACAGATCAATGTTTGTTCGGTTGAAGCAACTCACCGAGATGAATCTTAGTAGAGAGAAGGAGGGACTTCACGCGCCGTTCACGAACAATTCACACGGCCTACAATGACACCAACAATTGATTAGCATACTTCGTCTCTTTCTCTCAAGATTCGGAATGAATGCGAAATGCGATGAAAGCGAACAATGAAAACCAATCATCGAAAACCAATACGAAAACGCATTCATCAAAACCAAGCAGCAAAGAGAAAACATTCAACAAAACTCTTGGATTCATTTCAATAGAAGCCAATCCATCAATTGGAAAGGTTCATTGCATTTCATCCGTGATCAATCGATACCGGCAAAGGTTTCACCAAAGACTCAGTTCATGACTGAGTCAACAAGCCGTAGGTATTACATAGTGGACCGCAAGGAGCGGGACACTACATAATAACCCACCGAGAAAAAGTTTTGTCCTCAAAACTTAAGATACAAACTCACCTCCACTTGTGTTGTATTCTGGGTCAAGCAACGTGGAGAGATTGTAGACGCGCACATTAGTCCGCTGCGGCTGGTTGTGCGGTTGGTCTCGAAGCGGCGGTGGGCCTGGCAGCTGCCCACGCTTTTCATCATCATTTTTATTCTGACCCGTTCTATTCTTTTTCGGGCAATACTTGACTGAGTGGCCCTGTTGGCCACAATGAAAACAAGCGTGATTAGCGGCACGACAGTCCTCCTTGATGTGCCCACTCTTGCCACAGTAACTGCAACTCTGGCCATTTCCATAGCGACAATCCTCTTTAACATGCCCTCGTCGACCGCAGTTGCCGCATACAGGCTTGTTGTTCTGTTTCCCGTCAGTCTTCTTCTCTCCGTCATGATATCTCTTGGCGGGTTGATTCCGACTGTACTGCGCCTTTGCTGACGCCTTCTTCAGGCAGAACTGTTCTACCTGTAGCGCCGCCTCAAAGGCTTGAGAATATGACCCACATTCTCGATCCAGCACACTTAATTGGATGTCATCATTCAGCCCTCCAACGAATCGATTTATGCGAGCCTGTTCCGTGGGGAGCAAAGCAGCGGCAAAATTTGCCAACTTAGCAAATTCAGACTCATAGTCCTCCACGGACATATCTCCCTGTTTCAGTGTGATGAAGTCATCCTCCATCTTCTTGCTCATGGCTGGAGGCAGATATTGATCCAGAAACGCCTTCTTGAACGAGGCCCATGAGATCTTTCCATTCCTAGCCGTTGCGAGAAGCGCTGGCTTCTTCGTCTTCCACCAATCCTTCGCCCGCAGCCGTAGAAGCATAACGGCACAGACTACCTTTTTGCTACTTGGAACTCCTATGAACGCGAACAGACTCTCCATTTTATCTATCCAGTCCATCACCTTGTCGGGTGACGTCCTGCCTTCAAATTCCGGAGGTTTCGCGTCTAAGAAGTCCTTTGGCTTAAAGGAAGTGTGCCTTTGCGCTTGCTGGGGCTCATCACCCTCTACGGGCTCGATCTCGGGCGTTCCCGTTGGTTTCGTCGCTGCGGTGGTATCTCGATTTGCCGCAAGCGCCGTGACAAGCTGGGTCAAAGCATCCAAAAAATTCTTTTGTTGGGCCTCCGTTCGGGCCAGATATATCATGTCTCTGTAACTCCAACATTGTCATGATGCGTTCTACCGCATCGGTCGAGCCAGATGGACGAGGAGGAGCCATTTCTCTACAAAATAGTATAACTTCTGTCAGTCTCATAAAATATTATGGACTTATTGTATGGGGCATTGGTTTTCATAACTCAAAATCGGGACTCTTTTGAAAGCCGTCAAAGTACTTATATATACTTTTCGAAAACGATATTTGCAAGAGGCCAAGGACGTAAAACTGTGCTCTGATACCACTTTGTCACGCCCCGATCCCGCTAGGGTCGTCCGTCGTGCCTGGATCCCTGCGGGATCGATCGTCCTCGCTAAGGCGTGATGCCGTGCAAGCCTAAGTTGCGCTTGCACAAGGCCATATACCTGCACAAAAACAACTAGTCAAGCAAAACACACGCACGCACCCATTGCAGATAACCAAATGTTGAACACAGAGATTTGAAATGGAAATACTCATTTTATTTATAGCTTGATAGGAATACAAGTACAAAGCTTTGCAACTCAGATTTGCCTTATAATTTGGCTACAAGATTCTCTTTGAAACACACTTTTGAAATTAGCCACAATGCCCATACATGATATCTCTTTATTACAAGCTGGAATTGAAAGACACCTTCAGAAGGAAAAGAAACTTGAAACTGGACTGGAATGAAAAGTAAACTTCGAGGCGATCCACGAGCTCTACTGGGCTAGACGAGCTTCGGTGCCTCACTTGATATCCCCCTGTCTTCTTTTTGCTTTCTGAAAAGGATGCCCACAACGTGGGTCAGCACACATCATGTACTGGCGAGCGGCTTTTGGCCGAACTCGCAAATCTCTGCACTAAATCAATATGTTGAGCTAACATTTACAAGTGATCTTTCTACTTGTCTATGTTCTTTTTAACAATTCATAAGAACATGACAGTAGAATATATCATAAGCAACTTACCCTCGCCGGCAGTCATCCCTGCACAAAACCACGTTAGCACAATTTGCATAATGAGTAATTCATGATTCATTCTTGCAGATATTGAAGTTGTCATTCGGGTCATGCAGGTGGACTATTCTACATGTTGGTCTATGGGTTTTCCCCATGATTAGCCACTGTGACTCTTTGGTTCAGCTCGTCGCTAAGGACTCAGATCGACTCCCATTTTCAGATGGAGGCCCTAATCTCTCTTAGGTCGAGCGGTTCCAGGTGCCCCCAGATACCACCCGAGAGACAAATGTTTCCTTGTATACAAGTTGTCCGAGACCAAATGCATGCTCTAGCCGTTCTATCAGATGAGACACATTTGGACTTATGCACAGGTATACGACACGTTTGTTTCGTGCCTTCAGGTTCTTCTCAACACATACAAGTTCGTCTGTACATGTCTATATTTTCAAGCATACTGATGACAAGCAGATGATCATTCTTACTTAGCAGGTCGAGTAGCAAAACATATTCATGCATTTGATTCAATTCAATTATCTTCTCTTATCTTTTGTGGATGTGGTATCGTTGATCATTGAGACAAGACAACACAGTAGACTAGAGATCATTTTTCTTAGGCGTACAGATCAATGTTTGTTCGGTTGAAGCAACTCACCGAGATGAATCTTAGTAGAGAGAAGGAGGGACTTCACGCGCCGTTCACGAACAATTCACACGGCCTACAATGGCACCAACAATTGATTAGCATACTTCGTCTCTTTCTCTCAAGATTCGGAATGAATACGAAATGCGATGAAAGCGAACAATGAAAACTAATCATCGAAAACCAACACGAAAATGCATTCATCAAAACCAAGCAGCGAAGAGAAAACATTCAGCAAAACTCTTGGATTCATTTCAATAGAAGCCAATCCATCAATTGGAAAGGTTCATTGCATTTCATCCGTGATCAATCGATACCGGCAAAGGTTTCACCAAAGACTCAGTTCATGACTGAGTTAACAAGCCGTAGGTATTACATAGTGGACCGCAAGGAGCGGGGCACTACATTTCCTTCCCGTAGGAAGTCACCGAAGCAGATTCCTGCGACGATTCTACTTGCTTGCGTCGGACCTCCTCATTCAACAAGCTATTTTTGACTGCCTCCATCGTGACAACTCCATCAGGCGCGGAGTTGCTGACCGACACCACCAACGTCTCCCAACTTTTTGACAGAGAACACAAGAGCAGTAGGGCCTGAAGCTCATCATCAATCACCATCTTCAACACAGACAGCTGATTGATGATACCCTGAACCTCGTTCAGATGTTGTGCCACTGGGGCACCCTCCGTGTACTTCGAATTGATGAGCTGGCGAATAAGAAACGCCTTGTTGCCAGCCGTCTTCCTTTCGTACAACGAATGCAGCTTCTTCCATAATGGTTTTGCTGAACTCTCCATGGACACGTGGTGAAATACCGAATCATCCAACCATTGGCGGATGAATCCAACGGCCTTCCGATCCAGTCGTTTCCAGTCTTCAGCAGCTTTGTCCATTGGCTTTGCGTTGTCGCCCTCCAACGGACCATGCAAGTCCTTGCACCAGAGTAGATCCTCCATCCTTGGCTTCCAAATCGCTCAGTTTTCCTCTGTGAGGGTGATCATACGAGTGCTTATCTGCTCCGTAGACATGGTTGCCAGAACCTTCAAAGCTCTGATATCAGATGTTGGGAATCAATACGCCCTCTTGCGCTGTCACGCCCTAGAACCAGATTACTGGCCAGTGGAGACGGACAATGCCAGCTACGTAATACCAAAGTACGCCAGTACTCTGAAATCATGTATAAGCTGTCAAGAAATGGGGGTTACTTCTACAAGCCAACAGTCGATCCTAGGTTAAGCAATCCTAGGTATCTCAATCACAGGCAATTATACAAAGTACAAGAAGTATGATCATCAGACATACAATAGTAAAGCGTCCCAAACCATATATACATGAAAGATCATGAAGCTAGTAATACAAAATAGAGAACTAGCAAGAGTAATAGTCATACATGGTAAGCTCTAGCTATAGTCTAGAATACGCACATCATGTTTTGGCCCGTAGGCTAAATGTCAAGAACGAAAACACGAGCTAAACACGTGCTCGGAGGCTAAACACCACAAAAGAATAATGTACATATCAAGTGGGATAATGAAACAAGAAACCCACACAGGTACTCTGGTGCTTCGGATGTTCACTGTCGAGTAGATGGTACGAAAGATCCCTTGGGCTCCTCTATCAGATTTGTCCAAACAAAACCAGTGGGATCAGACCCCAAATAGCAAGTACCACAAAGGAAGCCAAATTATGAACTAAAACCAACAATAACTAACATATTAACGAATAGAGATATAATTAAGTAAAAGCAGATCGAGACTCGTGCACTACCAATGCACTTATCCCGAACCTAGAAAGACAATAAGTAAAGCATCTTGGAGCATAAGGTAATTAACATGTGACGTAAGGTAAAATACAGACATGTTAAGTAAACGAAAGCTTGGGAGTAAAAATAAATTGAACATGTGAGCTTGTGAAATAGCCGGGTCATGAGCGCATGGTGACTCGGCATAGGGATCATGTATAGTTTGTGAGATAACTGAACATGTGAGCATGTGTGATAACTAGAGCATGAGAGCATGTGAGAACTATATAGAACAACAATTTTAGGATGACTTAGGAACTATTCCGGAAGTCGAGTTACAATCCGTAAACCAAACAAGGATCGGAGTTGTAACCCTTCCCCTGAACAGAACTTAGTCTCTAATTATTATACAACATAGGGATCATGTAGAACGTGTGAGAACTGAATAGGACGGCAAATGATAAGATGACTTGGGAGCTATTCCGGAAGCCAAGTTACAACCGTAAATCAAATAAGGACCGGAGTTGTAACCCTTCTCCTGAACAGAACTCAGCCTCCGATCATTTATCGACAAAAGTAAGGCGTAAACAATAATATACTGAAATAAACATACAGACACTGCCTAGATAAAACTAGACTGGACTGGACTGACTCCATCCATCAATCACGGCCAAGCAATGAGTACGGCTTTATACATTAGCTAACTAGGGTTATCACAAGCCTAGTTACTAACAAGATACAATGAGATATTCCAATAGCCACAAGCCCTGCAGACTTAATCCTGGTTATCCAGTTGTAAGTTGAGAGAGTTGGATTAGGTGACTTGGGGGTGCAACACATGACAGTGTGCTGGAAATGTGCCCTACTGGATGACAGGCTACAAGTCCAATTAAAGCGCCTAGATAACGGGACTGTCTGTAGCTGGAAAATCTTTTTATGAACTACTTGATCAATATAGTTATTACCCTAGTCAGATTCAGTATGAATCCTTGACCATGGTAATCAGGAATCCATGTCCTAGACATGATGCAAGACGAGACATGTAGCTTGTTCACGCATACACAATAAATTCAACCACGGTGTCCAAAAGAGTTACATTAGCAAGGGGAAATAGCCGTCGTAACAGCATCTTGATTAAGCATGTTATGATTAGATTTACTTGTCATGTAAAGAGTACTTGTCAAGAGTGCGCCACAACGGACCACTATCAAGAATTATCATGTTAAGGTTTACTTGTCATGTAAAGAATACTTGTCAAGAGTGCGCCTCTACGGGCCACTATCATGTAAGCAAGGAAAGACATGTTCAAGAGTGCACCACGATGGGTCACTATCTAGAATAAGCAAATAAGAGACGTAAATTATGAGTGCACCCCGACGGGCCACTATCAAAGAATAAGTAAACATGAAAATAAGGATCGCATGTAGAAGGAATTAGATAAAAGACGTATCATGGCATGGGAGAAGAAATAAATAAAAGTACTACTTGACCTAAAACAATAATTGAATCTGTGCTAGTGTTAAGAATATAAGGGGGTCAAAAGGGGTGCCAGCGACAGCATGTGCCAGGACAGTATGCGCCATGGGCCAAAGGCACTATCCACAGCATGCGCCAGGACAGCATGTGCCAGGGACAGCATGCGCTAGGATAGAATGCACCATGGGCCAAAAGGCACCATCCATAGCATGCGCCAGGACAACATGTGCTAGGGACAACATTCGTCAGGACAGTATGCGCCATGGGCCAAAAGGCACCATCCACAACATGCGCCAAGACAACATGTGCCAGGGACAACATGCGCCAGGACAGCATGCGCCATGGGCCAAAAGGTACCATCCACAGCATGCGCCATGACAGCATGTGCCAGGGACAGCATGCGCCATGGGCCAAAAGGAACCATCCACAGCATGCGCTAGGACAGCATGTGCCAGTGACAACATGCGCTAGGACAACATGCACCATGGGCCAAAAGACACCATCCACAGCATGCGCCATGACAGCATGTGCCCGCATGCATTAGCATGAACTGCTCATCTTCTCCAACCAGCCTCCAAATGTTCATGAGAACCCATGGACTAGAAAGGCCATAAATCTCTCAAAATAAGTCAAAATCGAAAATTTCAAGGGTCTAAATTGGGTAGAATAAAATTTTCTACAACATAGAACCGTTAGTTTTCGAAAATATCAAACTTTAAGAGATTAAAACCAAGAAAAACAAGAAACTCTTAAAACTTAGATCTAAAAAAATGTAACCATTATAACCAAAAAATCCAAGTTCTAAAAAGGTTTAGAATCATAAAAGGAAGAGAATATAATAAACAAAAATAACATTGTTC
Organism: Iris pallida; assembly: GCA_029216955.1. Classification (NCBI taxonomy): domain Eukaryota; kingdom Viridiplantae; phylum Streptophyta; class Magnoliopsida; order Asparagales; family Iridaceae; genus Iris; species Iris pallida. Next base: position 7,471,126 of record JANAVB010027998.1, on the reverse strand, counting down.
AAGATTTGACAAGATGTACTTGTCTAGATTTCGGAGGAGGAGCAAATGGAGAATGAGTAAATGAAATGAATGGAGGAGAGAGAGAGAGAGAGAGAGAGAGAGAGAGAGAGAGAAGTTGATTTTTATACAAAATCCTTCTCATCTCAACCCAACCCAAACCAACTCATGCCAAGTTGAACCAAAACAAAATAAACCAAGTACAAGATTAAATCAAGTCAAGGCTAAGAAAGACAAATCAAAATACGGGTCACCTGACAAATGTCAGAATCCCATACACGTATACTAAAAATACGTTTAACGGAAAACGAGAGTGATAGGTATGCCGTCGGCATACACTGGTATACTGACGGTATGCCAGTCAAGGAGAAAATCTATAAGTTGAAATTTTTTTAAAGCGTTCCGAAAATCAAAAAAAATATAAAATATAGTACAAAAATATGTATCCGTATATAAATACCGATACAGTGAGACGAGTCTCACATGCGCTCCGATACTGTGTCTGAGACGTTGCCGCAGCGGAAATTTAGGCCAACCCACCTGAAATAACCAACCATCGTCTAACGGACACCAAGCACAGATAAAGACAAGTATATGGCGGTACAAATCCCAATCTCTATAACTCAGATAAAATTACAAGATTGAAAAAAAAACTAATGTTGAACCTTTGCCCTAATAGGTTCAACCACCTCACCACACTCAAAAAGAAAAGAAAGAGATTACAATTGAAATCGCTCACCAACACGTAGCAATCTTCCTAACCGAAGTTGATGACCCCTCAATTAGATCTCTTCTTCCTTCTGTCTTGGATGGCGAAGTCCTAAGAGCAAAGTGCGGAACTTTCTCTTAGATTTCCTGTGGACGAGCACCTCGAATCTCCACATTTTGTGCTGCGCTTTGTGCCTTCACCCTCACCCCATATATATAGGATGAGAAAACTTATTTTAGGTCATAATAGGATTTATTAAATAGGAAGCCCTCAAATAAAAATCTTACCACACCTAAAATAGTCCATCAACATCATATTTTAGATTATAATATAATCTCTTAAATAGAAACCCTCAAATAAGAATCCTATTATATCTAAAATAGCACAACACTAATTATGAACATCCAAATCAAATATTTAATCAAATTTAGACTATATAAATATGCTATTATCAAATTTAGACTGGACTCCAACAGAAAAATCTAGTAGAAGCGATTTCATAGACAAGTTTTACACTTGTCACGGAAACCGACTTTCTTGTTGTGCACCATGCACCTGGTCTCGTCTGATCTGCTAATTTGCTTTGGTTGTCATGCATGCATTCAATTGTGCATATGTATGTATGTTGTTGTCACGTGTTCAATTGTGTTTCTCATTCATCAAGACTCTCTCTCTCTCTCTCTCTCTCTCTCTCTCTTTTCTTTTCTATTATGATTGCATGCGTCTCTCTTACTTGATATTATTCTATACCAATTTAATTATTCCATTATGCATGAGCGCGGATGTTTTGGTTGTACTTAGTTCTTTTAGTCTCATTCCTCCGATATATTGAATGACCAATCTACCAGTGCTATGATGTGATTGTCAAAGGTCTCTTATATTTTCTAGGGAGATTTCTCATTCCTAGTTGGGGAAATTCTTTAATCATTATTATTCTGTATATATATACATATTCCTCTTGTAATATTTCTTTTCCACCCTCCTCACTCTACTATATCGCTAGTCCGTCATCTTCCTTAAATAAAAGATTGTTTCACATATGTTCATGTTCCTGGCATCATATTAAAATATAGAAAAAATGGGATGCATTTAGTAGCAACATAGCTATACAAATAAAATAGATGACCCCGCTAGCTCCTCTACACACCCACACACACACACACACACCCACACACACACACCTCCCACCCACACACACACACCACACATAAACTAAACAAATAGTAACATGTGAAAGGGACTAATTTTCATAAACAAATGAAAAATCAAAAGTATATATCTATGACAGATCAAAAGATTCCGTCTCTGGAGCTCCATAGGAGTTCTCTTTCCTGCACTATTGGATTGAGCGGACCGCGTAGGGTCCGTTCGTGCGTCCGCTCGATCCAACGTTCGAAGACGACGGGACTCCTGTGGGTCTCCGCAGAAGGGACTCCAGATCTGTGTATGGATATATATACATACTGGTAAATTTTAAAGGTTAAAAAAAGAGTAATGATGCCTGACACAAAGACAAAGCAACCGAAAATGTTACCGTTCAAGACGAGACCTTTATTTTTTTTTAGAAAAGTAATGCTTTTATTACGCATCTCAATTCTCCAGATTTTGAAATACGGAGACATGCATGTACTGAACATGGAATCTTCACAATTCCTGGAACAGGTAATTTTACAATTTAAAATTTAATACTAAGAAAACATGAGTTAAGCTAAGCTAAATACCATCTTTCTAATTAATTAATGCCCAGTTATTGACATTTAACAATTTTTTTTGAAACCGGTCACATTCTATATAGAAATAATATTTTATTTCTGCTATCTAATAATTAATACAAAATATATAAACAAATATTACAAAAATTTAGCAAGATCATATTTCTTAGAGAACAATCTATATAGAGCACTTTGTTTCTTCTCGTCGGTTATCCTGATTTCGAATTGTATATTTTGGAATACCTTAGATTTTTTTTTTTTGACTTCTCATATTCCTTGTATCTAATTTTTAATTGAAGAAATGTACCATCCTTCCATTTTTTTTATAAGAGATGTATACTAAGCTCATTAGTAACTTAGAAACAACAAATATATTAAGACTAAATTATTAAGATGGTGACTTTCTAACTATTAGTCCGAGATTTTGTGTTCAGCACAAAGTCGATTCGTCAAAGGTGGATAGTTTTGATCATTCTCTCATTTACCTTCACACTTAATAAAAAGATATTGCATGTCTTGTTCTATGTGCCATGTGTTTGTTAATGCTAATAGAAAGAACCTAGATAAGAGATATTAGTATGATTGTTGTTAACTTTGTATAGATACATATCACATGGAATATTTTAATGTTGTTATCATATGGAACATAGTGTTGTTGTTGTGTTATCCGATTGTATATCGTATTGTTGTACAAAGAGAAACATAATGGTGTGAATGTGGCTTGATGCCACGGAATGGTGTGGATGTGGCTTGGTACCATGGAGGTATAGATGTGGCTTGGTGCCACAGAATGGTCGAATGTGTTTAGAATGGTTTGAGACCGATGGGTCGGCAATGTTGAATTGAGTTGTGTATTGCTTTATTTTATTTTCTGTTCCATGCATATATTTATAGTTAAACTGTTCACGCATATTGTATGGTCATGAATGTTTGCAAAAACAAAAAGTTTATTCCAAACTTTTAAAAGAATAGTACAAAGTACAATAAATTTTGGGAAAGTACAACTGTAGGAATCTGATCAGAAGACGATCACTTTATTCCTTGGACTATGTGAACTTGAAGACTGTAGCCTCTGGAGAATGCAGCAGCAATTTTGCAAGAGTTCTTGATCTCTGTGCGTATGTATGTGATGCTTTATCAATGATTGGAAACTCTATTTATAGAGTTCAGGAAATAACTGTTTTAGCAGTTATTCTGATGTGCGCGAGGCTGGATTGCGCCACATATTGGGTTGCGCCAGACTTCTGTTGCGCCAACTTTCACTCAGTTATAAGTCGTGTACTAACTGTATTTAGACACGTGGCATCATGTGATTTAGATGTGCGTGATCATTTACAGGATAGCAGACACGTCTTGAGAGATTAGTGGCATGTGCGCCACGTCATCCTGCTTTAGAGATGAAAATTGTCTCAACTTTATCAGATTGTGCGAACTTCAGTCAATGAGTAAAACTGCGCCTGAATGAGCTGCGCCTAGACACGTGGCAGCTTTTGAGCAGAAGTCATTCAGATTGCGCCTAGGCGCAACTAAAGATTTTGTCTGGATTGCGCCTAGGCGCAACTTACAAAGCGTACAGGACAACTGTCAACCAACTCTCTTCGAGCGGCACAATTTGCGGGATTCAAAGAGATTTTCCTCGTTCACTGTGGTGTCAGTTGTCAGTGCTGTCAGGTAATGATGGCCATTAAGTGTCAGACGCCACGCAGATTTTGGCACAATAAGACTGGGCGCAGTCTGATATATGGCGCAACTTGTTCAGCGGCGCAACTTGATCTTTGAGCTTCATATCAGTGGCACAACCTGATTTTTGGGGCGCAACATGATTACTAGTTAGTAGGTTCATGGCGCAACTTGATTTTTAGGCCCTACAAGACCCCCATCAAAGTTTTCAAAACTTAAAAATATTTCAAAGTTTTGAAATACTTTGAATTTATAACACTACAAAAATTTATCAGATTAGCGACGTTCCAAAACGTCGCTAAACTCGGCCAAAACGTCGCTAAACTAAATTAGCGACGTTTTCAGCGACGTTTAATAAACGACGGAAAAAAGCGTGTCGCTAATCGAGAAAACATCGCAAAACGTCGCTAGGGCGACGTTAGTTGCAACATTTTCAAGTGGTCGCCGATTAGCGACACATTAGCGACGTTCTTGCGACGATGTGGTGGCATCAGATTATCTGCCACGTCAACAATTTAGCGACATTTTTAGCGACCTTTATATTCGTCGCTAAATTTTAGCGACGAATATAAACGTCGCTAAATTGAAATTTTTTTTAAAAAAAAGAATCCAGAATGCAAATGTACAATCCAAAATACAGAATCTAATCCCTGGGTTCGCCGACCCCTTCGGTGGAACACTCAACACCAGCCTGCACAATACAATCCAGAATAGACCAAAAATAATTGGTCGTCTCCTCAAGCCTCTCGGAACATCACAATATGCATCACACATCACACAAACAAATATACATCACAATATACATCACACAGCAAGCTATACCAATATACTTCACACACAAGAAAACAAATATCCATCACAATATCCAAAAGGAGATATATCTGTAGAAGCATGAAAAAGAACAGGAGATTCTATGCGGCTCAATATTGGGGGACTCTTCATGCGGCTCAAAAATTACTTAGAGCTCCATGCGGCTCAAGAAGTCCCTTAGAGCTTCATGCGGCTCAAAAAAGCCCCTTAGAGCTTCATGCGGCTCGAAAGTCCCCGATAGCTCCATGCGGCTCGGAAAAAGCCACGTGGCCCTATGCGGTTCAAAATATGACTCTACAGCTGGCCATCATTTCTCTGTGCGGCTGGCTCATTAAATGCTCTGACACAGTGCGGCAGCTCTGACACAAAGGATTGACAGCTCTGACATAAAGGTAAAATAATGACTCTGACATAATGACGTGCTCCTAGAGAGACGAGAGAAATCTTTACAGTTGGCACGATCCACCAATTCCAAAGCTCTTTATGCGGATCATTTAAAGGAGATCATGCGGCTCTGATTTGATGGAGCTTTATGCGGCTCAGTTTTAACGCAGTTCATGCAGCTCTGTTCTGAAGGGTCCTCATGCGGCTCAGTCCCAATGGGACTTCATGCGGACCAGTTTACAAGGGACTTATGCGGTTCTGTTCAATGGGACTTCATGCGGCCCAGTTTACAAAGAGGCTTATGCGGTTCTGTTCAATGGGACTTCATGCGGCTCAGTTCATCAGGAGCTCATGCGGTTCTGTTAAGTGGGACTTCATGCGTTCCAGTTTACAAGGGGTTTATGCGATTCTGTTCAATGGGGCTTCATGCGGACCAGTTCACCAGGAGCTCATGCGGTTCTGTTCAGTGGGACTTCATGCGGTCCAGTTTACAAGGGGCTTATGCGAATCTGTTCAATAGGACTTCATGCGGACCAGTTCCCCAGGAGCTCATGCGGCTCAGTCATGCGGCTCGCAACATAAATGACAGTTGGGACACGTGGCAGAAGATTGACTAAAACTTATCCACTCGGATTTAGCAACCAACAAATCATAACAATGAAGATTTATTGCAATCATCATAACTGCCCAGATCGATTTCCAACAAACAATGCAGATCTGTTGCAATCAACATAAACAGCCCAGATTGATTTCCAACAAACAAGATCAAGGCTAATCTTAACCAATCCCTAACCGCCCATTTTTTAAGGAACAATTACTGCACGTCCTACTTATCACAAAGCCCTATAAATAGCAAGGGATTATTTCTTTGCAACACACAAAGTGAAACGCACAGAGCCCGAGCAGAGAGACTAGCAACTCCCGCACACACAAAGAGCATTTTTTCGCCAGAGCAGAAGCTACGTCCGATCGTCCAAGGAGTAAGGCAGAGTTGATATCACTTTTCCGAGCCTCTACCGTCACCCCCCAGAAAAACTAAACAATTGTACTTAGATTGTTTTCCTAGGTTTTATTCCAAGGCTCTCTTTGTACGAGCGAGTTTATATTGTGAAGTAAAAGTCCAGTCCTCCCATAAAACTGTTCTGTTCTTTTATAATCAATGGCAAACAATATCCATCAAAACAAATATCCATCACAATATCCAGATGAGATATATCCATCAAAACAAATCCATTCAATATATGTATCTACTGTCGTCTATGCTGGGGCAGATAGAACTCCCTCAGCCAGCGCGCATAAGTAGGATCCGCGGCAGCCAGATCAATATCCAGAGGAGATGGATGACTGGAACTCCCGGTGGAACTGCCCTGTGGTGCCACCTCCTCCTTCACAGCTTCCTCGGGTTTAGGAATTACTTCTGGAGCAGCTCTCTCGGTGGAACTGCCCTCTGGAGCTGGAGCCACCTCTTTTACAGCCATCTGTGCCTCCCTCAAGCGAGATCCTCGGGTCTTAGGTGCCATCTGTGAGAACGGGTGCCATCTCATTTGAGTACATTTTCGAAAGCAGATAAAATACAAAAAAATCGATTTTTTGCCAAGTGTGAGAACGGATGGCTCAGAACACAATCCAAAATTCATTCTAGCATACATTAGTGTGAATCATCTATGTTCTGTACATATGGTGTAGTATATGTTCTTATCGTATCTAGTATATGAAGAATGTAACAGAATCAAGATGAACTCACATAATGTAATACTAAGACATCATCTACTACTATATAAGATATATTGATAGGTTGTCATATCATCATTGCCGAGGGATGAGGGTCGAAGGACAGTCAACTTTATCTATGGCTACATAGTTTCTGTAATGACCCGCTCCGCCCTAGCGGAACGCCGATTCCAACGGCAAGTGCAACGACTCAAACGAGCCGTCGACCCAAAGAGTTGGCATCGACCTGATGAAAAATCGATGCAAGGCTTACATTGGCCCGTCAAGATGAATCCAGACTTAGACTTTCAAAGCCGCGCTCGGAGTATCGCTCGGCCAATGCGAACATCGCTAAGGTGGGTGGCTCCGATGAACCCGTCTTTGCTTAGCCTAGACACATAACAATACGGACACTATTGCTAGAATCGCTAGGCGATAACACCGCGCATGCTAATAAAGGACTCAACGTACCTAGCTAAGGGAATAATCTCATCTTGTATGCTTGTATAGAATATGGAAAAGAACATGGAAAATGTGAGAACTCTCGTACCGCGCTCCACGCTCGTGCTAAGGCACAAGCTTACGTTAAGTCCCTTATGCATTCAACAATGAAACAATGAATAGTTTACAACAATGAAACGGAAGACTATCGACATAGTCGTTCCGAGTAGAGAATAGCAACATTGGAAGGCTACGGGACCGATGGGTCGCCAAGGCGACTCCCGCACAGGGAGTTACAAAATGTATAAATGAATAAATGAATGAATAAGTGAATGAATGAATCGACGAATGAATGAATGAATATGTGTGAAAGAAATGAATCAATGAACAAACGGACAAGTGAAAGAAAGAAAGAAAAGAAAGAATGAATGAAAGATAAGAAAGGAAAGAAGGGTTAGCGACAGGTATGACGGGCACGTGCAACGGGGCTCGCTACCCGCGCTGCACGGACGCCAACCTGGTCGATAACACATTATGGCTCAGAGACAGCCTATGGCTCAAAGATAGCCGTTAAGTTAAAATGACAATAAAATACGAAATGGTCGTGGAAGGACTCGTGCACGAGTGAAAAAGGGATTCCAAGGGCAATGAACGACGATTTTGTGGCTGGCCTAGGCGGAATCATGGCCTACGGGCGGACAGGTGTGCTGGCTTGGGCACGTAACCAAACGTAGGGCCGGTACTTCAATAGTCTATCAAGGTGTACCAGCCATCACGCTTGATAGATGAGAATGCCAAAGGGGAAAATGTCCAAAATGGCTGACATGCCAGCGACCGGTGCATATAGATTAGGTGGACTTTGCTGGTGGCAATCCACGTACAAGTCCTTGCATTAAAATCAAAGTAGTCTAATTTAACTGAACAAGCACCTCTGAACAGACATTGAATGTAACATACAAATGATCAAAAGTACTTCGTGCAAATGCGTTAGAAAACACGCCTACGATGTGCTAGAACCGGAGGCAAGGACACACCCTCGACACTGAATGTTTACGAGAATCACGTTAAGCTATTACATATGAATTGTTGACTAACTTGGTTTACTTTGGACAGGGAAGGCCGGACGGTAAGTATGGGTAGGTCATGCATGTATTTCCATGCAAACACTTGAATTCGGCAACACGAGATAGGCTATGAAATATGCCATGAAACTGACCTTAAGGCAAGATTAGAAAGACAATGAATGATAGACGGTGCACAAAAGTAAATAGAACGTGTTTGGTAATGATAGCATTGTAGGCGAGCTAGTCTCCCCACCAGTGCATAACAATGTACTGATAACCCCACAGATTGCTTGCAGGAAGCAGGAGACGACGTCGGATGCGGAGCTCTCCTCGAACGTGCTAAGGCGCGGAGCTAACTCTGGAGCCTTGGAGCGTTGCAAGGAGCTGGAGCACCATATACAGGACATAATATATCGGAATATCGCCATGAATCATTCCATGTTGTAAGCCACTTGGCACGCCTTTTATGTTTCAGAGAGAGAGAGCTTGAGCGATTTGTAATATCAGCCTAGCGCCGCTTGTAAACTTCTTGAATATCAATAAAGAGTTGAATTCGCTTCAATTTGTGTTCATTTACTTTTCGCTGCAAATGGGGACACTCTGTACGACTCTGTGGCCTAGCTCAAATCGGCCATTTCTGGACTTAGCCTTGCACGGGCGCAACCTAGGCCCGTGCGGCATCACGCCTTAGCGAGGACGATCGCTCCTGCGGGAGCGGGGCGTGACAATTTTTATCTCGCCAGTCGAATGGCTGCAGGGACTATGTCCTGATCACCATGTCGTACCGTAGATTAATGCAAATAGAGCTGGAGCTGGAGCCAAAATACAGAATCCAAAATACAAAATATAGAATCCAATCCCTGGGTTCGCCGAAAACACAAAAACAAAGATTGACACACAGTACTAATTCATATGTGTTTTAATTGTGAGAACGGATGGCTCAGAACATAACCCAAAATTTATTCTAGCATACATTAGTGTGAATCATCTATGTTCTGTATATATGGTGTAGTATATGTTCTAATCGAATCTAGTATCTAGTATCTGAAGAATGTAACAGAATAAAGATGAACTCACATAATGTAATACTAAAACATCATCTACTACTATATAAGATATAGTGATAGGTTGTCGTATAATAATTGCCGAGGGATGAGGGTCAGAGGATAGTCAACTTCGTCTACGGCTACATAGTTACATGAGCTAGTCGTCGTGAAACGTCGCTATGACGTTGCTAATAGCGACTAATTTAGCGACGTTAGTATGAACGTCGCTAAATTCTAATTATATTCCCTCCACCAATTCATTTCCTCCTATTTTACTCTCTCACTCTCTCTCGTCCCCCCCTCCGGCGCCCTCACAGTACTAATTCATATCTATTTTAAGTGTGAGAACGGATGGCTCAGAACACAACCCAAAATTCATTCTAGCATACATTAGTGTGAATCATCTATGTTCTGTACATATGGTGTAATATGTTCTTATCGTATCTAGTATCTGAAGAATGTAACAGAATCAAGATGAACTCACATAATGTAATACTAAGACATCATCTACTACTATATAAGATATAGTGATAGGTTGTCATATCATCATTGCCGAGGGATGAGGGTCGGAGGACAGTCAACTTTATCAACGGCTATATAGTTTCTGCCTCGCCAGTCGAATGGCTGCAGGGACTATGTCCTGATCACCATGTCATACCATAGTTTCTGCCTCGTCAGTCGAATGGCTACATGGACTATATGTCCCGATCACCATGTTACCAATTAACCAACCAATAAAACTACTTGTTACAAATATCGGCACTATCGGTGCGTTCCAATCGGAGTATCACATTTTTTGGTGTCGGAAAACAAATAATTATTACTAAATTATCAGATTTTTCGGCACTATCGGTGCCCCTGACCAAGCCCCCCTCCTCCCCTACACTACCCCGAACTCTAACCCTCCCCTCCCCCACCCCCCCTTCCGCTCCCATCCCCCCACCCACACATACCCACCCCTAACCCGAACCCTAACCCTCTCCTCCCCCCTGTTCCCCTCCCCCATCTGCCCCCACCCCCTGCTCCCCTCCCCCAACCGCCCCCACCCCCCTGCTCCCCTCCCCCAGCCGCCTACCCCGCTACCCCCCCCGCCCCCACATACCCACCCCAAACCCGAACCCTAACCCTAGCTCCCCTCCTCCAGCCGCCCTCGTCTCCCCTGTCCCACCCCCCCAGCCATCCCCCACTCACCCCCAACCACCCGTATCCCCCCTGCCCCTCCCCCCGAGCCACCCGTACACCCCCAACTACCAATAACTAAAACAGCCGGAGAGAGAGGGAGAGAGAGGGAGGGAGAAAGTCACGTATCGGAGAGGGAGGTGAGTCGCTGGAGAGAGTGAGAGTCGTCGGAGAGGGAGGAGAGTCGCCGGAGAGAGTGAGAGCGCCGGAGAGAGTGAGAGCGCCGGAGGGGGGAGGAGAGAGAGTAAGAGAGTAAAATGGAAGAAATAAATCGATGGGGAGAATATAATTAGAATTTAGCGACGCTAATACTACCGTCGCTAAATTAGTCGCTATTAGCGACGTCAGAGCGACGTTTTACGACGACTAGCTCATGTAATTAATATACGTCATTGTTAGGTCGCTTATTTCGTCGCTAGTAGCGACTGTTAGCGACGTTTCAGTAAAACGTCGCTAATGAACACAATTTAGCGACGTTAATCGAACGTCGCTAAATTTATGTCGCCAATTGAGCAGATTTTAGTAGTGTAAAAGTTTTGACTGAGTCAAGTTGCTCCAGTCAACGCCTGGTCATCACAATTAAATTTCTTTCTCGAAAATACTCAATCTCCTCTTCGTCTTCCCGAGTTTCATTGATGATTTTTTCGGTTTCCCGTGAGGAATATGAATAGTTAATTTAGTGATATATATGTAGAGGCTGATTTTCATACTTCATTCTTCACCTCTGTAATTTTGATGGCGTCTAAGAAGGAGATGGAGGCTAATGCTGTCACCAACATCAAGTCTCCTGAAGCGAAACCCGACTTCATGCCTTCGACTTATTTGCTGGAGGCTGACCCGACACTGAGGGCAACAAACTTTCTAGACTGCTTCGGGTTAAACCCAACCGTCTTCAATCGCTCGAGTGGTGGGCCATCCTCTGAAGAGCACGACGATTCGGAGGGATTCCTTAACCTGATGCGTCGCTCGGGAATCCGTAACCTGCAAGAATTGGACGCCGCCCTTCGTCAGACCAATAAGGATGAGAAAAAGAAAAAATGTTAAGCGTGCCAGCTTTTATTTTCTTTTCCTGTGTCCTTGTCTATAGGGGTCCACCCATCTTTATAAAAATAAAATTTTTAATTTCTGATATATTGTGTGGTTGTGATTTCAAATGACGTATGTAGACGCGCTCATTTTGGCTAATTCAATGCTTAATGTTTCATTGAGAGGCACATGGCAGCCATCACGTGGTTTTAAGCGCCTATTGTTTAGTTCTTTCCCAAAATAGGCCCCTAGAATGACGCGTCCGTTTTCATCTCCAACGCTTTTTAAACGACAACCAGAACGAAAGAGACATTCATGCTTTCACAAAAAGATGACTTCTCACAAGGTCCCACTGTCCAGCAAGAATTCTACATTCACAAGTTTACTTGCGCCACTTCCACCTGATGCCATTCTTTTGCATGCTGCACCTTCGTAAGCTGGTAAGTCTCAAGCAAAGAGCCAATAGTTTTCACACATGAGTGTTTTATTTTGCACCAACTTTTACTAAGACAATTTTAAAGATAAGTATTGACTTGTACAAATGAAGCGCACGTTGTAGATACATGCTTGAAATTCTGAGAAGAAGTGCATACTGCAATCAATATCTGATTTCGGTCAAAGACGCGCACTGTTGATATGCGCATGTTGATCGACGCACACTGTTGATATACGCCTTATGATCGGCGCACATTGTTGATATGCGCCTGACTTCGTTCAGAGGCGCACACTGTTGATAGATTTTTTTGCTAAATCTTTTTTCTTTGCTGATGTTTGTAGAAGTCTGGTTGGTAAGTTTCTTCAGGACTGGCATTGGCGATTTGAATGATATGAAGAGCATTCTTCTGACACCCACATCAGACAGCTCATGTGATTCTGACACTCAAATCAGACAGCTCAGGACTCTTCGTGTTCCAGAAGGGTCTTCCTTAGATGGTAGGAAGAGCCTATACACATGAGAGTTGGATGGTGGAGAGACAGAATTAGGAATCGTATCACAAGGGTGATCTCATTCTTAGTTCTCCTGGCGGGTCATCTTCTCTCCACCAGTTGTATTGACAGCAGCTCATCTTTGGGCTGCTGTACTCTGTGGTTCTCCTCTCGTATTTCTGAAAGAGAAAACCAGAGTTGATTCCATTGTCTGGCTCATTGCTTCAGGTCGAGACGACAAGGAACTGGCATCAACAAATAAGAAGATCCAAAGATGTAATAGACCTTTATGTTATATTTAGAATAAAAATCTGAGATATAATAGATTTCCATTAAGATGTATCTATGTTTTTAAAGAAGGAATAAAGAATGATTTTCTCTTCTTTTATGATCTGATTTTAATGTGGTGATAATGAAAATAGAATTAAGGAGAAATATGGAGATGACAAGTTGCTAGTGTAAATAAACCAAATTCAGAAGCAGGGAGAATATGAAGTCTCGTTTATGAAAAGTGAGCAGTCACTTCGATTTTCGAGAAAATGACATTAGATGAATGAATGAATGAACCATCATGTCGATTTTTTTTGAAGAAAGGAAAATGAACGAATAGTTATAAATGAACGAACGGTTATAAATGAACGAACAGTTATAAGTAAACGAACAGTTGGGTTTCTTTCAAAAAGTCGCATCGGTTCTCGATGTTGACTGTTTAATTGTTCTGTCTATAAATAGAACAAAACTTTCGTAGATATCGTCACTTTTTTTCTTTTTATACAAAATGTCTTCCAAAGATTTGCTCACTCCGAAGATTGAAGGAGAGACCGAGACGCCCACTGCTGAGCCTCCAGTGCCTCCTCAGAAAGAAAGAGGTGAAGGCTCAACTGCTCCTGTTCCAAGATGGGACTTGATTGCTGAGCTAGTGGAACCTGGGAAAACTGCCGAAGAAGAAGCATTGAGGATGGCTGCTTGCGAGTTTTTTGTGAGTTTAGACAATGAGATGTTTGAACTGTTGGCAAACTTTATATTTAATCATGAAGGATCGGGGCCTCCTTCCCGTCCTTAATATTATGTAACTCCAATCTGCTTTTGAATAAAAAATAAACTTTTATTTACATCATGTCTCTGAAAATAAAGTACATTTTGTCTTTATACATAATATTTCTTGAGAAATTTACCATTGATAGGCATCATAGCGACTCTGCCGCACATATCTGTTAATTGATAGGCTCCATTTGAGAAGACTTTATTTACCACATACGGCCCTTCCCATTTTGTCTGAAGCTTGCCTTTGCTCATATATGTCATAGTCATAGGACGTCTGACTGTAAGAACTAACTCGTCTTCCTGAAATGTTCGCACTCTGACTTTGCGATTGAAAGCTTTTGAAATTTGGGCTTGATAAAGTTCGATGTGCTATTAAGCTAAAAGCCTTTTCTCGTCGAGAGCCTCCAATTCTTGAATCCGAAGACGATCATTATTTTCTGTAGTAAGCTCGTTAGCAATGGAGATTCTCAATGAAGGAATTTGAATTTCCAGAGGTAGGACGGCTTCACATCCATATACTAGGGAAAGGGTGTGCAACCTGTGTGGTTACGGACAGTAGTACGATATGTCCATAGACATTCTCCAAGTTTATCACTCCAATTACGTTTGTTAAGAGAGACAAACTTCTTAAGGAGTTTGATAATGGTCTTGTTGAATGCATCAGCCAACCCGTTAGCCGCAGGATTATAGGCCGTAGAGGCAACATTATTGATTCTGTTGTCATCACAGAACCTATTAAACTTCTGGCTGATAAATTGTGGCCCATTATCATGGATAATTCGGCGAGGGACACCAAATCTGTATATCACATGATGTTTAATGAAGTTGATGACACTACTCGTTTTAACTTCAGCCAAATGTATAGCTTCTGCCCACTTGGAGAAATAACCGATTATAGCCAAGATGAACCAATGTGCTTTAGATGATGGAGGATTGATAGGGCCAATTATATCCATGCCCCAAGCTTCAAAAGGCCATGAAGCCGCAGTCGGATGAAGAAATTTCGACGGTTGATGGATGAAATCTGCATGAATTTGACATGCACGGCATTTCCTTGCATAGTCAATAGCATCTGATACCATAGAGGGCCAGTAGTAGCCCATACGTCGAATACGATCCTGTAGTTTAGGACCAGGCTGATGTGCTCCATAGACACCATCATGAGCTTCGCGTAATATCTGCTTTGCTTCATCTCCAGCAAGACATCTCAATAGTAACCCATCAAAAGTTCTTCGATAGTGAGTTTTAGTAGTATGATTATAATAGAATCGAAGCGATCGGCGACGGATACTTGTAGCTTCCTTAGGATCTTCTGGCAAGATGTCATGTACTGTAAAATCAATAAAAGGTCTCTCCAGTCCTCGCAAGTGACATTGACTTCAGTTAGATTGCTGAATTCAATGTTGTGGTTGTTTTCGACACAAAATAGTTCTCTATTAGAGATAACAACCATTTGTTGTCTTTTGACTGAAACTGCCAATACCGCAGCTAGGTTAGCTAGGGCATCGGCTTCTGTATTATATGCACGACGTACATGTTTGATGAAGAACCCTTTGAATGAAGAAGCTATCCTGGTTGCTGCTTCATGGTATGGTACCAAATCTTGATGTCGGACTTCATATATGCCTCTAACCTGATTAACAATCAGTTTAGAATCACCATATACTTTGAGATATTCAATTGTTTGGCTAATTGGAGTCCAATGAGCAAAGCATTGTATTCTGCCACATTGTTAGAGTACAATTCGTCTAAAGAACAAGCCCTTTGAATAGCTAATCCAACGGGTGAAACGAGAATAATTCCCACTCCAGCCACAAGGGTACCTCCAAGTCCAATTCTAGAAGCTACATCAAAGAACAACCTCCAGGTAGGAAATTCTTCTGAGATCATAATTGATTCCAATGTTTCGTCAGGAATCTCATCATAGAGTTTAGATGTCTCAGGGACAGGATCAGCTGCTAAAAAGTCAACAAGTGCTTGGCCTTTCACAGACTTTTGAGGAACAAAAACCATATCATATTGTGCTAATAATATAGCCCATGTGGCAAGCCTAGAATTGAGTGTACTTGGCTTCTTCATTAAGACTCGAAGAGGATTGACTCGGGATATGACATGAATGGTTTGGCCTATAATGTAATGTCTTGTCTTCTGAACAGCAAACATTAAGGCTAAACATTCCTTCTCCACCGGACTATAACGATGTTCAGCTCCAATCATCGTTCGGCTAAGATAGTAGATGGCTCGTTCATGACCTTCCTTGTTCTTTTGAGCTAGCAAATCTCCTAATGAATGATCCATTGCTCGGACATACATTAAGAAACATATTCCTGAGATCGGTGGCACAAGAACCGGTGGACTCATTAAATACTGCTTTATGTCATCAAATGCTCGTTGATATTCTTCTGTCCAAACGAAAGATACACCTTTCTTTATTAATTGAGTAAATGGTCTACAACATCCAAATGGTCTGCAACATCCAGATGAGTAAATGGTCTGATGTACGCAAGTCGAACTTGGAATCCTCGTAGCTCTTTTAGGTTGCGTGGAGGATGCATCTCTTGAATGTCTTTGATCTTCTCGGGATCAACGTGTATACCCTTAGAGGTAATGACGAAGTCGAGAAATTTACCACTAGAGACACCCAAGAAAGACTTGGTGGGGTTCATTTTGAGTTGATGCTGGCGCATTAGATTGAAGATAGTTCTTAAATCTTGAATGTGATCTTCCTTGAGACGACTTTTGACAGCAATATCGTCAACATAGCATTCGACAGTCTTTCGCAGATGATCGCGAAAGATAGTACTCATAGCCCACTGGTAAATTGCACCTGCGTTCTTTAGACCAAACGACATAACTGTAGAACAGTACACTCCACGAGGAGTAAAAAACGAAGTATGTTTCTCATCTTCAGGATTCATCCGGATTTGATTATATCCAGAAAACCCATCCATGAAAAAAATTCGTTCGAATCCACATGTGTTGTCGATCATGACATCGGTAATTGGGAGAGGGAATTCGTCTTTAGGGCAAGCATCATTGAGATCCCAAAAATCTATGCAAACTCGAACCTTTTCGATTTTCTTCAAGACTGGAACGACGATAGCTACCCAGTCAGGATGTTGTTCTTCTCTCATAAAACTGCAAGCTATAAGCTTTTTGACTTCATCATCAATTGCATCCATCATTTCAGGCTTGAATCGTCGTTGTTGTTGTTTGACCGGCTTGGCATTCGATAAGATATTAAGTTTGTGAGTTGTAATTTGAGGATTTAATCCCGACATATCTTCACAACTCCAGGCGAAAACATTAATATATTCACGAATAAGGTAAATTAATTCTTGTTTATCATCCTCTGAGAGATTTTTGCTAATGAAGATTGGTCGTGATACGCCTTTCTCTCCAATATCGATTTGGACTAATTGATCCTCAGTAGGTGGTTCTCGTTGTCCAAAATAAAGTTTCCACTGATTGTCCATCCTTTGTGCCCAAGGGTCAACTTCAGGAGCTTCTTCAATGTCATCTTCGTCATCTTCCAAAAATTTGGCAGATATCATATTAGAAGATACTAGCACCCTATGAACATGACCAATGCTGGTGTCAGAATCCCATGAAATAGAATCAGAAGAGTTAGATCGTTCTTCTTCATCAGATTCAGAGGGTTCTGGAGTTGGAAGTGGTGAAGCATAACCTAGTCCCCGTTTCATTTTATTGTGGTATTGTTGTGATTTTCCTTTTGGAACAGCAATACGAAGAGGAGTTCACCTTCCTTTACCGTTGTTGAGGCCAGTTTTAAAGTCATAGCCCATTTTGCGGATGATTGCTTTAGATTGTGGACTATAGCGGCACAATTGTAGCCTTCCTGTATCATCTCTATTATTATTATAGAGCATAATTTTTGGTTCCTCTCTTTTGTTGAAGAATATAGGCTTTTTATCTATCTTTCGAGACGGTACTAAGAAGTACGACTCTTGTATTGAATCCAGTGATACCACATTTTGTAGAGGTGAAACGACTTCTATTGTAAGTGGTTTAAGGCTATCTAGCATATCCAAATAATACTGAGTATAGTAAGAGACATCAGTATACTGCAAAGGAGATACTTTATTGATTTTTACACCATCATTTACAACAAGAACTTTAGCCTTAGCAGACTTAGTCAGATTGATGACAAGAGGGGGAGAAGAAGAACGAGAAGGAGGAGCATCAGGAGATGGAACGGGATTCTCTTAATTTTTGAGATATTTCCGAAGATAAGGTTTCCCAGATCTAGTGCCCATTAGAATTTCTTTTTCTGTTACTGGTTCAAAGGATACCATGTTGCAGCTTTTAGATTTGGATTTGGTGTGCTTCTTTTGCTTAGAAGAGGAAGGCGTTTCAAATTCTGCTACCAGATCTGGATGAATCCACATAATCTCTTCCCTGTCAGTTGACAGCGGAATAAGACCTTCATTTTGAGGAGGTGGGAGATTCACGATTTCAAGAGTAGCCCTTGGAATGGGGACAACACCATCTTATACAAGTTATGGTGGAAAGTCACCAAATTGCACAGAAACGACATTAGTAGTCATCGTCTTCTCGTCCTGCTGAAGAGTAATTACTCCAGAGTTGACCAACTCTTGGATTTTACCCTTGAGCACGTAACATGCTCTGGTTGGATGCCCTATAAATCTGTGATAAATACAGTATTTAGGGTGATCGGTTTTACCCACTTCTTCTGGCCATTTTGCCTCTGGAAGTTGAAGCTTATTACTTTTGATCAAGCAATCGAAGATGCTCAAAGTATCATCTTCATCGAAAGAATACTCTTCTTTTGGACGAGTTGTCTTCTGCGGTGGTGCTGATGGAGTGGGTGCTGTCTGAGTGACGTTGACAGCCATAGACTCCTTGCCCTTGAGATTGATGGCCAGTATTTCTTTACCCTTGCAGTTATTCTGGCGATTATTACCCCCGGGTATAGAATGTTCGTCTCGGTTAGGATGAGTCATTTGAACTCCTAACTGTTTGAACTTTTCAGCACTGACCTCAGCTGCCTTGGCATTCACAATGAAAGAAGGTCAATCCTGGAATTGTGTTGATCCCGTCCACATACTGATAATAGGAAACAAGTTTGATTTGCAAGTGTCTATTGTTACAGCAGATGGAGTTCCTAAAGACATTTTGAGTGCCTCTCGACGGAATCTTTCAATGAAACTCTCCGTGGATTTATTGTGCCTCTGTTTAATCTTAATGAGGGCAGACATTGTCATGTCATTGACTCCCTCATAAAATCGTTCCAAGAACATTTGCTTGAAACCAACAAAAAAAGTTATGCAACCATCAGGCAAGCTACGATACCAGTCGTATGCTGCGCCAGCTAAACAACCGACGAACACTCTGGTAAGGAGAGCATCATTTGGCTGTAATTGATCAGTCATCACCTCAAAGTGATTGATGTATTGACTTGGAGAGGTGCTGTCATCAAACAACATAATGGTTGGAAGCTTATATTTAGGAGGGAATGGAACTTCCTTCCACTCTGTAGGAAACGGTTGCTTTATGCCCAGTCTTTGTAGGCCATCCTTCTGCTTAAAGGCCTCAAACTGAGTGTGTAAAGTTTCATAGCCTTATTAGCATCCGCTGATGTTTGGGAATTGATGGGCTGATTAGAAGTGTTAGGAGGAGGAACAGCATGGTAATTACCACCCCCAGCACCAGACTGACTGGGATCAGCTTGAATTGGCACAGAGGTAACCTGAGGAGGTGGTACCCCCAGATTAACAGGTACAGAAGATGCTATGAGCTCCGGATTAGTAGCAAGATTTATAACCGGTGGCACTGCATGTTGAGCCACGATTATAGTGTGATACTTGCAACTATTTCTGCCACAGTGCGCTTATTGTTCTTGGCGATGGCCACAGTGCGCTTATTGTTCTTGGTGTTGATCATATTCTCGTAGGCTGTCTGGTTGACTTGAACAACCAGAGTCTTTTACGTCTTGCCGATCGACGCAGTATCACATTGAGTTATCACCTTCTCGTCGGAGGAGAAAGTCGTCCCCAGCAGAGTCGCCATTTTGTTTGCAAAAACAAAAAGTTTATTTCAAACTTTTAAAAGAATAGTATAAAGTACAATAAATTCTGGGAAGTACAACTATAGGAATCTGATTAGAAGACGATCACTTTATCCCTTGGACTATGTGAACTTGAAGACTGTAGCCTCTGGAGAATGTAGCAACAATTTTACAAGAGTTCTTGATCTCTGTGCGTATGTATGTGATGCTTTAACAATGATTGGAAACTCAATTTATAGAGTTCAGGAAATAACTGTTTTAGCAGTTACTCTGATGTGCGCGAGGCTGGATTACGCCACATTGGGTTGCGCCAATCTTTTGTTGCGCCAACTTTCATTCGGTTATAAGTCGTGTACTAACTATATTTAGATGCGTGGTATCATGTGATTGAGATGCGCATGGTCGTGTACAGGATAGTAGACACGTCTTGAGAGATTAGTGGCATGTGCGCCACGTCATCCTGCTTGAGGGATGAAAATTGTCTCAACTTTATCAAATTGTGCGAACTTCAGTCAATGAGTAAAACTGCGCCTGATTGAGCTGCACCTAGACACGTGGCAGCTTTTGAGCAGAAGTCATTCAGATTGCGCCTAGGCATAACTAAAGATTTTGTCTGGATTGCGCCTAGGCGCAACATACAAAGCGTACAGGACAGCTTTCAACCAACTCTCTTCGAGCGGCACAATTTGCGGGATTCGAAGAGATTTTTCTCGTTCGTTGTGGTGTCAGTTGTCAGTGCTGTCAGGTAATGATGGCCATTAAGTGTCAGACGCCACGTAGATTTTGGTGCAATAAGACTGGGCGAAGTCTGATATATGACGCAACTTGTTCAGCGGCACAACTTGATCTCTGAGCTTCATATCAGTGGCACAACCTGATTTTTGGGGCGCAATATGATCACTAGTTATTAGGTTCATGGCGCAACTTGATTTTTAGGCCCTACAATGAACAACTTGTACACAATGTTTAGTTTTTCGAACGGTACTTGTCTGTACACCAGAACCGATTCGACCTAGGGGAACAACGGGACTATATAAATGCTGACATACTAGCAAACAAATATTTTGGGACCTTCAGTGAGGCTAGCTAGTTGCACATGAAGGGCTGTCGTCTAACTAGCAAATAGTGTAAGGTGGTGTGTGTTCATGCCAGTGACCGTCATATAGACCAAGTTGCATATATAGTTAAATTATGTCTTTGGTTTGCAGGAAAGAATATGGTAAATCTTGTTTGTAGGAATGGACAATCGACTGTGGATAAGAATTATTGTTTGATGATACATATTCTGTCTTTAGATTATTGTCTCATGAAACCTAACAATTGGTACACACACACACACACACACATAATGAATGATGATAAGAAATAATGGTAAATATTGGACAAGATCTTCTGTATTGAGTGAAATGTATATGCTTATATACACATACATGCTTATGAATTGTTAACTGATCCTAAGACAATATTAGAAAAACCACATAATCACTCACACAATCAACTGTGTTGATTTTTGGTGAGTTGGGTTAAGGCCACTCACCAGTGCATTCCTGTCACACCCCGCTCCAAAAATATATGGGATTTAGGCATAACTTGGCCAACTGATACAACCTAAAGTGAGCTACCCAATTTAATGGACTCACTTAGGTGTACTACACTGTAATTGTAACTATACTACACAGGCAGAAGGTAATATCTAAATCTCATCCATAAGAACAAAGGAAAGTAATGCTAAAATATAAAAATAAAAATACATGGGGTCTGAAATAAATACAACTGAATAGTCTGGTGGGTACAAGCCCACGGAGTACAACACTGAATAAAAATACTGAAAGCAGAAGATAACTAGTCATGTGCATCGACTAACTAGATAATGATGCTAATAACCTAAACAATACCATACCATGAGTCAAGGAAACTCCTCAGGAAGCACCTCGTCGTCTTCTGCAGCAAGTCCTGTCTCAAGTCCCGGTTCGCACACAGTCAACTGCACGTGCTCGTCTAAATCTGGAAAGCAGCCAGGTCCTCAGGGGACATAGCAAGATACAGAGGAAATATGCCATAAAGTAAATACTGAATAACTGTAAATGGTGAACTATCCAGCTAAGTGAATGCACTTTGAAGACAACCCTAGTACGTATGGGTAGGTAAATAAGGACTTGGCGTCGAAGCACGGGCCGACGTCGGATCACGAGTGGAGGCCCCACTGGGTAACACTGAACCTAGATCGTATCGTCCCGTGCACCTACGAAAACACAACCACGATTTGCGATACGTTAAAAGAACATCCATGATTTATACTTCTAATCACACACAATGTAGATTATACGTATATACGTACGTCAATATATGTATACGTACATGAAAAATATACTAAGGGTGATACTACTCATAAGAGATTTGGAACAAAATGTGAGGATTGACTTGTACTTAGTTTATGCAGCATATATATGGATATGGGACTCCTAGTGTTTGCATGCTCACAAGGAAAATATACAATATATATACGAAAACGTATATAAGGGAATATATATATATATATATATATATATATATATATATATATATATATATATATATATATATATATATATATATATATTCTCTTTTATATACGTTTTCGTATATATATAATATATATATATATATATATATATATATATATATATATATATATATATATATATATATATATATATATATATATATATATATATATATATATATATATATATATACGAAAACGTATATAAAAGGGAATATATATATATATATATATATATATATATATATATAAATATATATATATATATATATATATATATATATATATATATATATATATATATATTTATATATATATATTCCCTTTTATATACGTTTTCGTATATATATATATATATATATATATATATATATATATATATATAATATATATATAATTATTAAAAGCTCAAAAAGCCTGAGCCAGAGCACGTATACAAGTCGCAAAAGGGGAAAGCCTATACAAGTATACTAACAAAAGTAAAGAAGAGGGACGTCACCACCAACAAGAGTTAGGGTGGGAGCTTAGACCAAAATGCACTCGGGCTATGGGGGCACCCGGTGCTCCGCTTACGGCATTGGCGGACGACTTCTCGAATGAGCAGGTCGGCAGAGTATTGGTGGCCCTCATATCTCGCCTTGTTGCGATTCTTCCAAATCGCCCAAGTGGCAGCTGCTGCTACGATCTGGTGGCCGTGGGAGGCTGAACCCCAGGAGACCGCGAGCATCTGCCACCCGGCTCAATGTTGTAGATCTGGTTAAGGGTCCTCCAGGTCCTGTCAGACAGGCTCCCCTGACAGAAGATGTGGTCGATAGTTTCAATCTGCTGCTCAGAACAGCAAGAGCAGGCTGAATTTAAGCTGATTCCAATGGTGTTGAGGATGTCATCTGTTGGCAATTTCTTTCTAATGGCTCTCCACATTAGGAAAGACCACTTTTAAGGGATGCAGGAATGTCAATAGTGCTTAATAAAGTATTGAGACCGCCGGGTACCCTGGATGGCATTTCTCGTCGACCGTACCGAGAATGACCCTGATGCCTCGAGCGACCATCTTGGCGCATCGGCCCCGTGGCCAATACGTAATCCGCTCGTCTGTGGGTGAGTTTGGTAAATCCCAGACCCCCTTCGTCTGTGGGGCTGGCCATGGATTCCCAGCTAGCCCAATGGTGCTTGTCTTGCCTGTTACAGTGGCCCCAAAAGAAGTTACAGAAAATCTGTTCGATCGATGAAAGAACCTTCTTGGGCGGAGAGCAAGCGGCCAGAGTGTGGATAGGGATGGATGAGAGCACGTGATTGATGAGGATCATCTTGCCGCCTGGAGATTGTAGCACCCAGTTTCCCAAATGAGGGTAATTTTGAAATTTCGTATTTATAATTATTTTAATAATAATATTTAATTCATGATATGATTTTTGGTGATTTTAAATCATTTTAAAATTATTTAAATCAATGACTTGTGGTTTTGATGTTTTGCTAGTGAAACCCTAGAGACTGTTTGACCTAGAGCCTAACCATGTGATTATGATATTTTTAATGTCATTTTTGGCCTAAGGATATTTTTTGCATTTGACCTCTTTGAATTATTTTGATATTATTTTATTATTTATGATATTGTTTTGGGGTTATTTGAGTCGGGTTCGAATTTCAACTCAATCCGACTTGAAACAGGGACCCGAGGATAGTTTGACTCTAGTGGAACCCACACACTAGTTAGGCATGGCCCACATGATATTAATTTTAGTTCACATGATAGAAATATTTTAGTTAGAGGTTAGACTAATTATTATGGATAAGGTTAGTGTGATTAGAGACTTTAGAATGACTAATTTAGCCTCAACCAATTAGCCCTTTTCTAATACTCATAGAATAGGTTAGTGGAGGCATTTTGGACCTTACCATAATAGGACAAATAGCCCCATATGGCCAGCCACTTTGGGAGAGGATAGGCTCAAGTTCATTTCATTATTCTCATCCACACTCTCTCTCTTGTTCTTCCCCAAATTCCTAGAGAGCAATCCCTAGCAATTTCTCCACCAAATCCTTCCATTTCACCACCAAATCTTCATCTTTCCTTCTCCATTCTAGCCAAGGAGGAAGCTACCCAAGTTTGGGAGGATTCGGAGCTCGTTCGTGTCCTTTTGGAATCTCTACGTGTCGGTGTCGCTCCGGAAAGGCTTTTCTTCGATTCGATCTACCGGGAGGTATAAATCCCTTCTCCTTTTCATTTCCTCATACATATAGGTCTATTTTGAACCCATAAGAATGACCCCCATGGTTGTATCTCCATT
This sequence comes from Iris pallida, assembly GCA_029216955.1. NCBI lineage: Eukaryota > Viridiplantae > Streptophyta > Magnoliopsida > Asparagales > Iridaceae > Iris > Iris pallida. Next base: position 7,446,518 of record JANAVB010027998.1, on the reverse strand, counting down.
TGTATCCATTTCGTGTCCATTTGGAGGTCATAGGAGTGTCCTTTGTGTTGTGGTTGTGTCCATGTGAAAAAATCCCAAATTTGGACACACACTGTGTTGTTGTTATGTATGAATAAATTATTACATGTTTAATCTCATATTTTTGTATTGGAGATGTGTTCTATAGTGTCTCATATATATATATATATATATATTAGTGTAGAGAGTGAGTTCTTGATATATTATGTTATATACTTGTGTTCTTTTGTCTCAAACTACCTAAATTCGTCATGATTTTTATCCACATTTTTAATTTCAGTCCTAACTTAGAAATGTCATAACTTCTAGCTCAAAGCTCGGTTTAATCTTCTATTTTTTTAAAAGAAGCATATTGAAGTTAGCTTTCCAAAAACATATATTAATAGGCCTAATTCTTTCTGTAACTTTCTGGAGAATTATTTGAGTGTCAGCTGTACGAAAGACAAACGCGTTCTCGGTATTTTTGCGATTCCGGGAGTTTCCGGAAACGAAAACGCGATCCGTTTGAAGTTTCGGAAAGCTAACACATAGATCTATAACATATTTTAATCCTAGATTTTAATTCATGCTGAGATGGTACAGTATTGATTATTAGTAGGAGTTACTATTCGGCATATGCATTTTGTGCACCCTTGTGTGTAATGTAATGTTCTATTTGATTTTAACCCATGTTAATGTATATACATTATGTAATTAAATAGAGAATGCAAGCATGAGTAAATGGTTAAATAAATGATGTATGAGGTGTAAGTATCCTATCTAATGTAAGCATGTATAAGTATGGCTTGTAATGAATATGTAGGTTCCATAGTATGTAATGTATGGTGCATATAGTGGTGCAAAAGAATAAATGAATGATGAATGAATGCAAACATGAATGTAATATAATAATAGATGTAATGTATGCAATATACAAGTTAATGAGATGTAATGTTCTATGTTAACACAAATCCTATATTACCTCATGTACCCCTTACACTATGTTGATACTATCACACTTGATACTTTGTTCACTTACACTTTGACACTCTTTGATATGTATACACTATGTATGCCCATTTAACCCTCACTTGCCCCTTTGCCATGTTCACATACACACACATAGCCTCTTAAATAAGTATTTATGAATATAGTTAACTTAGCTATGTATGTATATTATATATATGTTAGCATATTGTGTTGTAATATATAAGTTTATATAACCATTTGAAATGCCATGATTATAGACCTAATATTGAATACCAATATATGCATTTGTATATATGTGTAGACATATATAGCTTAAAGTAATAGATTACCTAGTGTATATCCAATGTGAATTCTTGCATATTTGAGTATTGAATAATTGCATGCTATATAGAGTTAGGTGTATGTTGGCTTGTATAGCCTTGTATTGATGTGTGCTTGCTAGGATAGTCTTGGTTAGGCCTAGTAAGACTTACTGGGTTAGGACATGACCTAGTTTGACCTAGTTTGACTAGTGTAGTTGACCAGAGTTGACCAAGGGTTGACTTTGGCCTAGTTTGACCTAGATTCATGTAGAATGCATTATAGTGCTTTATATTACCCTTCTGGACATGTTGTGACTTGTGCTGTTCTAATTAGGAGCCAGACACCTCTCCTCGGACAGTATCTTTAACTTGGACATTCAGATATCAGGCGAGTACATTCTCTGATCATTTCATATCCTGTTTAGAATTATTTTCCTGCTTTGAATTACTTTACTTGATACTGTCACGTTGGTCACACGGATTGGTACTATATGGATCTTTTTATGAGATGTTATCCCCCTCGGGAGCATCGGATACTGCATGTTTTGTGCGTTTCACGAATCATCACGTATCTCTATGCTTCCTCTGATTCACGAATCGCTTGTGACACATGTACTCTCATGTTCACAGAGCCATCATGAATCACCTTTACGTATCACTCATTTTATGAGCCATGTGAAGTTTCACGAATCTTAACATAACTTGAACAGATCCTTGTGTATTGATTGGGGATGGAGGAGTAGAAATAGACACGTGAATATTATCCAAGTAGCTGTAGTCATGAATCACTCTCTTAGCTGTAGTCATGAATCTCCTATGCCATTCACATGTTTATATTTTACTCTGACTCACTAGTCACTGTTAGTTCTCTAGTAGATATTTCTATTACAGTTCTCTTTCTCTGTTTACATACTGTATTTTCTTCAGATCCTGTATCTTACTTTACTGCATGATTATATTTTCTAACCTGCTATGATCTGTTGAGATGTACTGTGCTCGCTCCAGTCCTGACTGGACCCGTTGATAAATTTTACAGATAGCCTGGAGGTTGCCTGCTAGCCTAGAGGAGACAGTAGAGGTTGCATAGATAGCTAGAGTTTTTGCTTATAGTTTATTTTCATTCATCTTGAGTTGTATTTATGGATTACTGTATTTGAGTTTGAGATATATTCTGAGTTTGTATCTTAGACACTTAGACTTCTATCTGTTGTATCTCTTTTCGATTTCATGTTTTATCTATCTTCCTTTATGCTCTACCTTAGATGTGATTGAGTTTACATTCTGCTATGTCACCCCCATTCGGGGAGTATAAACTGTTTAGTCTTATACTGTTAGATGCATTGAGACCTAGGACAGCATTCTACCGCCGACATTGCGGCGTAGGCTGGGCGTTGTTACGTTCTCGTGCCCTAACTCTAGGGTGCAGGTCGTGACACGTTATTAGTGGTGGCCCATGCAGGTCGAGATTCGCATTAGTACGATTTCGTAGTAGTGCAACGACTTAGTTGTACTACTACGAGCCTGCTATAGGATATATAAATTAAGATGTTAGGATGAGAGGATACTTAAACACTGTTAGGATTCTTTGAGAGATTCCTGGGATGACCCTTGAGAATCTCATTTTGAATTCCGATTTAAACTCCTTTTCCTTGTTTTGATTCACCTTTTTTCTTGATTTGAATTTGATTTTGTGGATTCATTGTAGAACTTTGAATCCTGGTATTAGTTGATGATTTTGATAAAATTTTGTAGTTGTTGATTTAATTTTGTATTTAGATTAATATTTTCAAATCCAAGGTACTCAATCACACTTAGGATTCTTTGAGAGATTTCTGGGACGACCCCTGAGAAACTCATTTTGAACTTCAATTGGAATTCCTTTTCCTCTTGTTTGGATTCACCCTCATTCCTTGCTATTGAATTTAAGCTTGATGGGTTCCTCTTGTTTGAACCAATGAGAAGAAACATATCTTCATTATTCTTTATCGCCATTATTCCCTTGCATTCTTATTTACCTCTTATCTTAAACTCTGTCTCATTACATTAATTACCCATATCTTGTCGTCCCTACCAGATGCACTTCGAAACCCTTGAATCTTCGTATCTTTTGCATGGGGAAGGCTAAGGAAGTGACGTAAATTATGTAGCTCAGAGAAGACGTAACTGGTTATCAGATGACTAACTCGATCTTTATTATTTTTGTGCATTAATTACCACCTCTTGAACTCCCACTTTCTAATTGAGATCCTTGACGTTCCTTATCGTGACTTTGATATTTGGAATGTAATACTAGCTGTTACCCTCCAACAAATCTTATATGCAAGACCTAGATGAGCTCACCTTCGTGTAGGTATATCATGTCCCACTAAAACCCGTCTTCTTGTACTCTATTTTCTTGATATAATTTTCTGGTCAACTGGCTAAACTATAACCTCTACCATATACTAAATTTCTTCTTATTTTAATTAGAAATCCAGCCTTGACTCAATTCTTTCGACCCGACATGTGATGGTGTTCTGCTTGTTTCCTTAGATGCTTAACCTTGTACCTCATCTGATTACTTGACCCGTTGGTTAAGAAACTTGGACTATGTAATTCCTTTCATCATTACCACCCTTATATCTTGTGCTGCTAAATTAGCCTTAGTTTTGCAAGCTTATCTATTTTCGAGCTTGGTCATGACATATTTTATTGGGTGGCCACCCACTAACATATTGTCTAATCAGAACCGGTACATGATGGTCTGATCAACCTATTGCACTTTGGTTCGCTTTTTCATGTATCAATCTACGAGAATGGAGACATAGTTAAACTTGACCCTAGAGTCTCATTCGCAACAGCCTTGACAATTCTCCTTGAAATCTTTTCATCGCCTATGAACCTCGTATTCGTACTCAGTCGAATTAAATTTAATCATGACCTGAACCTCCATCATTGGATGCTCGTGCTCATACTTTGATTTTATTGATTTCCCTTCTTGTCCAAGTCTCGTTTTATCCCAAAATTGATCAACTTAGATCGTGTCAAGACAAAAATCTATTTGTGATTTGTTGTGCCTAAATTTTCAATTTTTGCCATTTTATGGAATAGTAACCTTTTAATAATTTCTTAGTTGCTTGTTAATGACCAATTTTCATATAGGATGGTAGACAGCCCTACAACCTTGATGATTGTTGTTCCCTTACCTTTCCAATTAGGACACCCTAGATTATTTGTGTGTTGATACCATAGTACTGTTTTGACCTAGAATGATTAGTGTACCTTGGTGAGACTTCCAACTGCTACGGTATGCCCTGACCTTGTATACTATTCCTTCAAATTGCATGATTTAGATAAAAAAAATTTAGACCTTGATTGTTGGAAGGAACGTCACTTCATTAGTATCAGTTGTAGATATATATGGGTTAGTTCTTGATGTGGGGATGTGTGTCTATAAACATGTAGCTTAGGAGATTTAGGAGAGATTATAGTATCAGCCTTGATAGGATGTACAAGTCTTTTGGTGAGTATAAATGTGTTATGAGAGATAGGGGCCTATATGTCTTAGTAATGCATCGTTCCTATGGTAATAGAATGTATTAATAGATGGTTAATAGGAAGATAATAGTTTGAGCATACCTATAGCCTATGATCAGTTCCTTTTCATCCTTAGTTAAGACCACTTTAAAATAGGTCCAGTCCCTTGGATATAGGTTCCAGTCCATATTCTATTGAAGTTCCATTACCGCCGTACAGCAGAGCAGTATTGGAGGTATTCCTAGATTGACACTTTTTAGATGTCCGTTTATTATTCCAGTGTTAGGAAGTGTTACCTTAGATATTGGGTAGGTTAGAGGCTCTAGAAGGTGTACTATCGATCATAAATTTCGAGGACGAAAATTTTGTAAGGTGGGTAGTGTTGTAGCATCCAGTTTCCCAAATGAGGGTAATTTTGAAATTTCGTGTTTATAATTATTTTAATAATGATATTTAATTCATGATATGATTTTTGGTGATTTTAAATCATTTTAAAATTATTTAAATCAATGACTTGTGGTTTTGACGTTTTGCTAGTGAAACCCTAGAGACTGTTTGACCTAGAGCCTAACCATGTGATTATGATATTTTTAATGTCATTTTTGGCCTAAGGATATTTTTTGCATTTGATTTCTTTGAATTATTTTGATATTATTTTATTATTTATGATATTGTTTTGGGGTTATTTGAGTCGGGTTCGAATTTTAACTCAATCCGACTTGAAACAGGGACCCGGGGGTAGTTTGACTCTAGTGGGCCCACACACTAGTTAGGCATGGCTCACATGATATTAATTTTAGTCCACATGATAGAAATATTTTAGTTAGAGGTTAGACTAATTATTATGGATAAGGTTAGTGTGATTAGAGACTTTAGAATGACTAATTTAGCCGCAACCAATTAGCCCTTTCCTAATACTCATAGAATAGGTTAGTGGGGGCATTTTGGACCTTACCATAATAGGACAAATAGCCCCATATGGCCAGCCACTTTGGGAGAGGATAGGCTCAAGTTCATTTCATTATTCTCATCCACACTCTCTCTCTTGTTCTTCCCCAAATTCCTAGAGAGCAATCCCTAGCAATTTCTTCACCAAATCCTTCTATTTCACCACCAAATCTTCTTCTTTCCTTCTCCATTCTAGCCAAGGAGGAAGCTACCCAAGTTTGGGAGGATTCGGAGTTCGTTCGTGTCCTTTTGGAATCTCTACGTGTCGGTGTCGCTCCGGGAAGGCTTTTCTTCGATTCGATCTACCGGGAGGTATAGATCTCTTCTCTTTTTTATTTCCTCATACATATAGGTCTATTTTGAACCCATAAGAATGACCCCCATGGTTGTATCTCCATTTGTGTCCATTTTGTGTCCATTTGGAGGTCATAGGAGTGTCCTTTGTGTTGTGGTTATGTCCATGTGGGAAAATCCCAAATTTGGACACACTATGTGTTGTTGTTATGTATGAATAAATTATTACATATTTAATCTCATATTTTTGTATTGGAGATGTGTTCTATAGTGTCTCATATATATATATATATTAGTGTAGAGAGTGAGTTCTTGATATATTATGTTATATACTTGTGTTCTTTTGTCTCAAACTACCTAAATCCGTCATGATTTTTATCCACGTTTTTAATTTCAGCCCTAACTTAGAAATGTCATAACTTCTAGCTCAAAGCTCGGTTTAATCTCCCGTTTTTTTAAAAAGAAGCGTATTGAAGTTAGCTTTCCAAAAACATGTATTAATAGGCCTAATTCTTTCTGTAACTTTGTGGAGAATTATTTGAGTGTCAGCTGTACGAAAGACAAACGCGTTCTCGGTGTTTTCGCGATTCTGGGAGTTTCCGGAAACGAAAACGCGATCCGTTTGAAGTTTCGAAAAGCTAACACATAGATCTATAACATACTCTAATCCTAGATTTTAATTCATGCTGAGATGGTACAGTATTGATTATTAGTAGGAGTTACTATTCGGCATATGCATTTTGTGCACCCTTGTGTGTAATATAATGTTCTATTTGATTTTAACCCATGTTAATGTATATATATTATGTAATTAAATAAAGAATGCAAGCATGAGTAAATGGTTAAATAAATGATATATGAGGTGTAAGTATCCTATCTAATGTAAGCATGTATAAGTATGGCTTGTAATGAATATGTAGGTTCCATAGTATGTAATGTATGGTGCATATAGTGGTGCAAGAGAATAAATGAATGATGAATGAATGCAAGCATGAATGTAATGTAATAATAGATGTAATGTATGCAATATACAAGTTAATGAGATGTAATGTTCTATGTTAACACAAATCCTATATTATCTCATGTACCCCTTACACTATGTTGACACTATCACACTTGACACTTTTTCACTTACACTTTGACACTCTTTGATATGTATACACTATGTATGCCCATTTAACCCTCACTTGCCCCTTTGCCATGTTCACATACACACACATAGCCTCTTAAATAAGTATTTATGAATATAGTTAACTTAGCTTATGTATGTATATTATATATATGTTAGCATATTGTGTTGTAATATATAAGTTTATATAACCATTTGAAATGCCATGATTATAGACCTAATGTTGAATACCAATATATGCATGTGTATATATGTGTAGACATATATAACTTAAAGTAATAGATTACCTAGTGTATATCCAATGTGAATTCTTGCCTATTTGAGTATTGAATAATTGCATGCTATATAGAATTGGGTGTATGTTGGCTTGTATAGCCTTGTATTGATGTGTGCTTGCTAGGATAGTCTTGGTTAGGCCTAGTAAGACTTACTGGGTTAGGACATGACCTAGTTTGACCTAGTTTGACTAGTGCAGTTGACCAAGGGTTAACTTTGGCCTAGTTTGACCTAGATTTATGTAGAATGCATTGTAGTGCTTTATATTACCCTTCTGGACATGTTGTGACTTGTACTGTTCTAATTAGGAGCCAGACACCTCTCCTCGGACAGTATCTTTACCTTGGACATTCAGATATCAGACGAGTACATTCTCTGATCATTTCATATCCTGTTTAGAATTATTTTTCTGCTTTAAATTACTTTACTTGATACTGTCACGTTGGTCACACGGATTGGTACTATATAGATCTTTTCATGAGATGTTATCCCCCTCGGGAGCATCGGATACTGTATGTTTTGTGCGTTTCACGAATCATCACGTATCTCTATGCTTCCTCTGATTCACGAATCGCTTGTGACACATGTACTCTCATGTTCACAGAGCCATCATGAATCACCTTCACGTATCACTCATTTTATGAGCCATGTGAAGTTTTTACGAATCTTAACATAACTTGAACAGATCCTTGTGTATTGATTAGGGATGGGGGAGTAGAAATAGACATGTGAATATTATCCAAGTAGCTGTAGTCATGAATCACTCTCTTAGCTGTAGTCATGAATCTCCTATGCCATTCACATGTTTATATTTTACTCTGACTCACTTGTCACTGTTAGTTCTCTAGTAGATATTTCTATTACAGTTCTCTTTCTCTGTTTACATACTGTATTTCCTTCAGATCCTGTATCTTACTTTACTGCATGATTATATTTTCTAACCTGCTATGATCTGTTGAGATGTACTGTACTCGCTCCAGTCCTGACTGGACCCGTTGATAAATTTTACAGATAGCCTGGAGGTTGCCTGCTAGCCTAGAGGAAACAGTAGAGGTTGCATAGATAGCTAGGGTTTTGCTTATAGTTTATTTTCAGTCATCTTGAGTTGTATTTATGGATTACTGTATTTGAGTTTTGAGATATATTCTGAGTTTGTATCTTAGACACTTAGACTTCTATCTGTTATATCTCTTTTTGATTTCATGTTTTATCTATCTTCCTTTATGCTCTACCTTAGATGTGATTGAGTTTACATTCTGCTATGTCACCCCCATTCGGGGAGTATAAACTGTTTAGTCTTATACTGTTAGATGTATTGAGACCTAGAACAGCGTTCTACCGCCGACATTGCGGCGTAGGCTGGGCGTTGTTACGTTCTCGTGCCCTAACTCTAGGGTGCGGGTCGTGACAGAGATAAAGTGGCATTATGCCACCCTTCAAGTTTCTTCCTGATTCTAGTGATCAAGTTATCAAAGATACCAGCGTTGGATTTCCCGTACACAAGAGGGCAGCCGAGGTAGTTGAACGGAGGATGAGGAACGAAAAAGGAAGTTAAGTTGGTGAGGTTGACCGCGTGCTCTCTCTTGATGGTGTGGTGAGCGTAGATGACGCTATTGGAAGGATTAATCTTCTGGCCGGAGCATCTAGAGTACCTCTGTAGAGTGTGGTGGACTACTTCCACCGCTCCTTCGTCCCCGGAGGAAAAGATGAGTAAGTCGTCGGCGAAAGCCAGGTGGTGATGATGGGGCATCCGCTTGATGTGTGATAGTGGTAGAATTTCGGGGTGGTGACCATGTTGTTAAGGTTCCTACTCAGGGCGTCTGCAGCAATGATGAAGACAGTTGATGATAGTGGGTCTCCTTGTCTCATCCCGCGGTTTGATTTGAAAAACCCATCGGCCTGACCGTTGATGACCGTGGAGAACCAGGAGTTGCTGATGGATCTCCACACGATGTTGGTCCAAGTTTCTGAGAATCCGAAGGCCCTGAAGACCCAGATCATGAATTGTTAATCCAGTATGTCGTAAGCTTTCTCCATGTCGATTTTTACTGCAATATTGCCCCATCTGACTGGGAATTTCATGCATGTGATTAACTCTTGGGCTAGCATAATATTGTCCGGGATGTTTCTCCCATGGACAAACCTACTTTGTTCTTTCGAAATGATCTTGGGGAGGATGCCTGCCATCCTGGTTGCGATAATCTTGGAGATGATCTTGTTGGTGAAGGTGCAAAGACTGATGGGGCGAAAGTCTCGAAAAGATTTCGGGTTGTCTTTTTTCGGGATAAGGATCAGGTTGGCACTAGAGATAGCTTTGGGGTATATGGCACCTTCGAAGAAGGCGACAGCCGCATCAGTGATGTCATGTTTGATAATATCCCAGCATGTGCGAAAGAAAACCCCCGAGAATTTGTCCGGACCTGGAGCTATATATATATATATATATATATATATATATATATATATATATATATATATATATATATATATATATATATATATATATATATATATATATATATTACATATGGAATTGTATACAAGGATATATAAAAGTATATATACGGAACGTATATAAAGGAAATTTTTTATATATATATATATATATATATATATATATATATATATATATATATATATATATATATATATATATATATATATATATATATATAGGAAACATATATACGAGAATATATATATGAGTTATATCTACGAAAATGTATATAGAAAATATATAAGAGTTATATACAAGGGGATGTATATACGGAAATATATATGTATTTACGAGAATATATATATAAGTATATATATATTTTTTTATATATATATGTAAAGGGGATTATATATAAAAGAAATATATACAAAAACGTATATACGAAATTATATATATAGGAGTATATATACAAGAATTATATAAGGAAATATATATAGAAAATTATATCTACAGAATTGTATATATATTATATATTCGAAACCATTTATATATAAATATATATATATACATGTGGATGTGAACATAAAAAAAATAAAAAAAAATAATAAAATAAAATAAAATATATATATATATATATATATATATATATATATATATATATATATATATATATATATATATATATATATATATATATATATATATATATATATATGTCTACATACAAAGGAGCACCTGCCATCTCCTTCTCGGACGATGAAGAATCGACCTTAGCGTCTCCCCTTCGGTTTGCGCTAGTGGAAAAATTTTCCCACAGTAAGCCGTCCATCGAGATCATCCGCAAAGCCTTATCTGGGTTTGAGTTCAAAGGAGATATCAAGGCGGGAGTCATTGATCGTAAACATATTCTCATAAGGCCTTCTGTTGAGGAAGACTTTCTTCGTCTTCGGTCGAAAGATACTTGGTTCATCTCTCGCGCTCCGATGAGAGTCTTTAAATGGGATTCGGACTTCTCTCCAATGGTGGAATCTTCTCTCATGCCTGTTTGGGTGGATCTTCCTGATCTGCCTCATCATCTCTACGCTAAGGAGGCATTATTTGCTATTACCTCAGCCATTGGTACACCACTCAAGATTGACAAAGCTACTGCTGATCTTTCTCGGCCGAGTAGGTCCCGTGTCTTTGTGGAGATAGACGCGAGCAAGCCATTACAACATCGTATTCGGATCAACCGTTCGAGAGGAAGAAGCTTCTGGCAGAACATAGAATATGAATATACACCACTTTACTGCTCTCATTGTTATCATCAAGGACATAATGCTACTGGTTGTAAACTGAAAAAAAAGGGCAAGGAGATTATTCAACAAGACACGCAGCAACATTCAGAGGGTGAGGCGGCGGTCTTGAAGACTGGATCGAAGGGACTGAAGGTCACGTCCATACTGCAGCGTACTCATGAGAATAGGCAGCCAGAAGCAGGGCCTTCTACACTAAATCAAGATCCTTCTCCCCAACCCCAAGGTGAAGACACAGGTAACGACAAAGGTTCTCCTTCACTGCCGGATATAAGCCTTCCAAATGCTCCTGTGGCTAATTCCATTGAACCCACCATCCCTCAAGATACCCTTCCCCTCACTAACGTCACACACTCTCCCGTGCATGGGCAGATGTCTGTTGTACTAGATAATGAGCCAAATGAAGAAGTGGCGGTTGAAGTTATTAATGAGGAGCCGAGTGTTGCTGATGTCATCAACCATAACACAGTTGTTGGTTTGTCTCTTGAGGAGGGAGAAATTCGAGAGGATATCCCACCTCCAAACCTCACTACTCTTCCACAACACCACATAGGTAGCTGGGCAGATGAGGCCGAGTGCGAAGACCTTGAGGATGACGAGGAAGCAGATGGGAGTCCGGATGAGTCCGGGGCAGAAGTTGATCGTGCCACACCCCCAGAAGCATCAGTTTCTCAGCAAAAGCGGAGGAAAGCCACGAAGGCAATCGAGCCTTCCGATCGAGTCACTAGGCAGTCAGCAAAGAAAGCACTCACTGGTATAATCTTCCATCCCTTTAATGCTTAATACACTCATCTGGAATGTTCGGGGTATTGCCAACCAAATGACTATCAAAAGAATTAAAACCCTAGTGAGGATTCACAAGATTGTTTTCATTGGCATTATTGAGCCTAAGGTTGATAGTAGTCAACTTCTTCGTTACCAGTTAAAGTTGGGGTTTTCAAAGGCTTTCTCGAATGAGCAGGGTAACATATGGGTCATGGCTAAGTCGGATTGTGATATACTCTTGCATGATTCGTTTGATCAGGCTTTGACGGTCTCTCTTTCTTATCCCAAGCTGCCTGTTTATGTATTTGTGACTGTTGTTCATGGAGATAACACCAAAGAAGGCCGAAGACTGCTCTGGGATAAATTATCTCATATGCAACCCTCGCTCAATCGTCCATGGTCGATCGGAGGAGACTTCAATGCAATTTTACGATCGGAGGAGAAAATTGGAGGCCGCATCCCTGACCAATTGTCCATTGAAGACTTTGCCAACTTTATCCTTGCCACTGGGGTAACTGAGCTTCCTTACACAGGTAGTTGCTACACTTGGATCAAGTCGAAGCGTGATGGTAGACGGGGATCACGTTTGGATAGGGTTTTGGTTGATAATGACTGGTTAGACTGGGCTCCTTCATCTTCAGTTGAACATCTCAATAGAGTGAATCGGATCATGCTCCTTTACTGATCACTTACAGATCTAATTCGGCCATGGGAAAGAAACAATTTCGTTTTCTTGATTTCTGGGTGAAACATGCGGAGTTCAAGCCCATGGTTCAACAAGCCTGGACATCGGTTGATCACAAACTTGGCCTTACTAGATTGGCTCTTCGTCTTGATGCTTGCCGTAAGGTTCTTTCTGTATGGAGTCGTGCTACCTATGAGGACATTTTTCAGCGGGTGAAACAAGCGGAGGATGCTGTGTTGGCTGCAGAAATCAACCATAAACATATCAATACTGTTGAGAGTCATCAACAGTTGGCCAAATCTAATGCCATGCTCAAACAACGTATTAGCATTGAAGAATCATTGGAAGCAGAAGGCTAGGATTAAATGGGATCTTGAGGGTGATAAGAACACTGCCTACTTTCATGGATGTGTTACTAATCGCAAAAGATCTCTTCAAATACATTCTATTACCACTGAAGATGGGATGATATTAAAAGATAAAGGCTTGATTCATGCATATGCCAAGGAGTTTTATTCGTAACTCTATCAACGTGGAAACATTCAGGAGCATAGTGATTTATTTCTGAACATACCCTCCCTAGTGACGGACCAAGACAATGATCTGTTGATTGCGGCCCCAACTTCTGATGAAATTCTCGACGCGATTAAGTCACTGGATCAGTACAGTGCGCCTGGGCCAGATGGATTCACCCCTCTCTTCTTCACTGCTTGTTGGGATATCATAGGTCCGGACATGGTCGAGGCGATTGGCTTGTTTGTAGACGGGTTTGCTCTTCCTCGGTCGATTACAAACACTTCTCTGGTATTGATCCCCAAGGTGAAATCCCCTAAAACTTTTGGTGATTATAGGCCAATTAGTTTGTGTTCGGTTATGAACAAAATAATTTCCAAGCTTCTATCTCGTCGCCTTGCTCCTCTTCTTCCTAATCTTATCTCACAGGAACAAAGTGGTTTTGTTCAAGGTAGAGAGATAGTTGATAACATATTGCTAGCTCAAGAAATGATGGCGAGAATTAACAAGAAGCATAGGGGCGAGAATGCTGCTATCAAACTTGATATGACGAAAGCATATGATAGGGTTGATTGGAGATTTCTTTTGAAGGTGCTTCGTCGCTTTGGTTTTCATAACAAATGGGTGGACATGATGTTACGCCTAGTGAACAATGTTTGGTATGCGCCATTGATTAATGGTGAATCTACTGAATACTTCCAATCCTTTCGCGGCGTTCGACAAGGGGATCCCCTATCACCAGCATTGTTCATCATAGCGGCTGAGGTTCTGTTGCGTAGCCTGAAGAAGTTGACTGATACAGAAGGGTTTTCGTAGTTTTTACCTCCTCGTGGTTGTCCTGCGATCACTCATTTGGCATATGCGGATGACCTTCTTCTATTCTCGGCTGGGGATCTTCGTTCGGTCTCGAAGATTACAGATCTTTTGTCTACTTATGAGGCTATCTCGGGGCAGTTAATCAACAAGGCTAAATCCTCTGTTTACATATCAAAGAATATTCTGACAGAGAGGGGTGAGGAGCTGGCTGCTAGAACTGGTTTTCAGATTGGTGTGCCACCATTCACATATCTCGGCTGTCCTCTCATGGCTGGGCAACGCAATGGAGGAATGTACGAGGAGCTTCTCAATCGTATCAGGATTAAGTTAGAGGGTTGGCATAACAAAATCCTATCTCCAGGTGGAAAGCTTGTGTTGATCAAGGCGGTCTTGACATCCATTCCAGTATACACTTTGGCAGCATGTAATCCGCCCGTAGCGGTTCTTCGTCGTATGGAAAGCATGTTCTCCAGCTTCTTTTGGGGTGCTCAGGACGGACTTGCTAAGAGAACGTGGCTAGGATGGGACCGTATTGCTAGAACTAAACAAGAAGGAGGCCTTGGAATCAAAAGGTTAGAGGACATGATGAATGCTTTCACTATTAAGCTATGGTGGAAGTTTATGACCCAAACCAGTCTTTGGACGACATTCTTTACGGTGAAGTACTGTTCTATTGCTTCTCCTATTGATGTTCGTATAACCTCTAATGCCTCTCATGTTTGGAAGAGACTTATTGCGGGTAGAGATATGGCGCAACACAACATGTATCCGATCAGAGACACCTGGAGCTGGGGTATTCAAGCCAGGAAGTTCACTGTGGCTTCGGCATGGGACATTGCTCGGATCCAGCGACCTATATTGCCAGACTTTGTGCATATCTGGAGCACATGTATACCGATCAAATGGACAGTTCTTCTTTGGAGGACTTTGCACAACAAACTTCCTACAGATGACAACATCGCACGTCTGGGTTTTAGTCTTGCTTCGAAATGTCACTGCTGCCTCATCAGTGATATTGAGACTTTGGAACACATTTTGCATAAAGGAGAATTGGCTAAGGGTGTTTGGGGAGCTATTCATTTAATCTACAAGGTTCGGGACAGAGGAAGGACTCTCATTGAGAGGCTGCGGGATTGGTGGAGAAAGAAGAACAAGCACAAGAAGGCGATTGTTGCAGCAGCGGTGATCTGGGTTCTTTGGAAGAATAGGAACAAGAATAGATATGAAAATTCGGGTTTCTCTACTACTATGTTGATCAATGAAGTCCACAGACAAGTGGAGAAGGCTACTATCAAATGTAGGCACACTTAGTGTTTTTTGTACTCTTTCCTTCATTGAATAAAGTTTTTTTAAAAATTTAAAATATATATATATATATATATATATATATATATATATATATATATATATATATATATAGGCATTGAAAGAAAAATATATATATATATATATATATATAGAGGCATTGATCCATGTTCTCAACCAAGTTCATATCTAAACAACCCATGGCACCCAAGGATACGCGTATAAGGAAACGGACACGAGGAGGAGGAGAATACGATTACCTCTGTCGTAGGAGTGCCACGACAGCGAGAGCGGCGTACTGTAGTGCCCTGTCCCGCAAAGTCAATCGGAGGAATCGAAACGCCGACGGTGTTCGGAACTTAGCCTTGCAACGGCTGCTCGAAGGCTCGCTCGCCCGAGGCGACTCCTCGCTCAGGTGGGGTAGTTTCGGTAAACTTGCCTCATCTTTGCCTTCACATAATAAATCGTGTTTTCAACTTGCACAAGTAGGCTTAATAATAAAAGAGACGAATGCACATAGCTAAGGAAATAATCCCGACGGGTCGAAATGAGTTAGAACATAGAAAACGTCCCACGGTCGGCCTAGAGTTGGTGCACGGCATGCTTTGAAAAATGACACTCGGTCCTTTGTCCCGTGGCATGGGAGAAGGAAAGTTGGTCTTCGGTGCGAAAGCTAAGAGTTAGCCTAAGTCATAGGCATTGCCCGCGTAAATGCTTGATAAAGCATGCACGATTCCACTACGCAAGGCTTGGCATAGCCTTTGCTCGTCCCTTGGGTTATGTTGTAGGCTTGATTAAGTTAGGCAAAGTTATGCCGGTCGACCTAAGTCATTCCAAGTACTGTCCCGCTCATTCTGCGGTTGTCAAGTTAAATAGTCCCACGATCCCAAGGCCTGTCATATAAAGTATGACTTGGGCGACAGCGTTGCATAGAACACGAGTCGGTTTAGAGACACGAGCCACGGTTGGTTCAGTGGAAAGTTAGCCACGGTCGGTCGATACTTAAGGAAACACGTTATGTTCAAGTTAAGTGGGAAGGCTATGCAGTAGTCGTTTCCGGAGTTCAAAGAATGTTAAGTCTAAGCGATGGTTAGTCACCGAGAGGAAATATGTCGGGACTGTGGTTCAGTCGTCGAGGCAACCCTGGTTTGGGCTCTGCAAAGAAGTATGAAATGTGAAAGAAGTAAAGCAAAGGAACAAAATGATGATGATGAGACCATGCATTACGTTAAGTCTAGAAGTTAGCGTAGGCGCGTGGTCATGGACAACTTGTCGACAAGGGCGATGGTTCTTCGGATCGGAAACCTTGGGCCAGGGACCGATCCGGCCTAGGAAGAACAAATTATAGCCGAGCTGGGTAATAGGCAATTGGTAGTACGGGGACTTGCATCGGAGATCGCTACTTGCGGTGCAAGGATCCCGTTTGCCAGGCTATGTCCACGATGGCTAGTTAATGCTAGTGACCTTTCATATAGATGTGTCGGCACGGGCGGCTATCCGCGTGTGTGCCTTTGGATTGAGTTGAGTTGAATGTATATGCAGTTAGAGAACACAATGTTTGGGCCTAAGAATTGGCTACAACGAAGGCGGCGTGCTTCGTGTAGTTGCATCTCTGATTATGGCCGTAAGGCAAACACGACTTGATAGGTTAACGTTATTGGCACGAGAAGGGTCTAAGGCAAAAGTATGAGTTAACGTCGTCGTGCAAGCACGGGATGGTCCGTAGACACAAGTATGCAAAGGCGTCGGTCCTAAAACTGATCCTAAGGGAAGATTAGAAAGACAATCGTAAAAGGGTTTAAGCTGCACAAAGTAAATGAACGTGTCGGTTTTGTATTGGTGGGCGAGGAGCTCACTCCACCAGTACAGTTGAGTACTGACACCCACACAGTGTTCATGTGCAGGCACAGGTAGAAGCTCGTGGCGCGGAGTTCGCTTGGATGCGTCGAGGCACGGAGTTCCTTGGCGATTCGAAGCGTGCGGCCTTGTTGATTGAAGACTTATACAGGACATAATGTATGGACATCGCCTTCCGAAGCTTCCGCTGGATTCAAGTATTGTATTGAGAGATGAGAGAGAGCAGAGTGAATTATAAAATGAGAGAAAAGTGAGCACGAGAGACTTGTAATTTGGCCTTGCGCCCACAAATGTAATCTTGTATTCAATATCAATAAAGAGCTTCTCTTGAATGGCTTGTGTTCATGTGTACTTGTTCTAAATTTCCGCTGCATGTTTCAACGTTTCTGCTTGGGACTTCGGTGCGACGATCCCGTCGCCGCCGATGTAATCGGCCGTTATGGAACTGCCTTACACGAGCGCAATCTAGGCTCATGCGGCATCACGCCTTAGCGAGGACGATCGCTCTTACAGGAGCGGGGCGTGACATAATGGTATCAGAGCACGGCTTTACGTCCTTGGACTTCACATCGAATGTCTTAGTTTTGAAAGCTCGTCGTTGTTAAAGAAGTGTGCGCTCTCTCTCGAATGTCCTTCGACGTGTCCATACAATAAGTCTAAATATTTTTAAAAGCTCGTACAAGCGTTCAATCGAATGCATCGATAGGCGACGACCTTTATGCCAAACGGTGTCAACTTGTCTTGAATGAAAACACATACTAATGTTAGCCAAGTTGCGTGCGTGCCTAACTAGTCCCGCGTTGACCCTAGCAATTGAGTGTGCAAACTAGAATATAGTCCGCACGGGATAGCCATGCGCACGGCCTTTTGGCTAAGTTGCGTCGTGTGTCACGCACCTCGACCTTTTGGTGCAAACAAATTACGAGCGATATCAAGTACCGCTCGGTCGGGAACGAGCTACACTTAGAGTATCTATCGATAGGAACACTATCGAGTTAACGCTTAGGCGTACACGGAGGATTGACTTGGATTTTGAGGAAATAGTGTGAACAACTTAGTACGTCGATACGACGTAAGCGATTACGCTAGAGATTCGTCGAACGAATCCGAAGGATGTTTTAGCGAGTGACGCGAACGTGATTATAGGCTAGAGAGGATGGCTCGAATCCGAGTGGTGTATAGATTTTCTTGGAAGTCATTCGAGCAAATATTGAGGACCTCGAGTATGTCGACGAGGCGATGCGATCACGCAAAACCATAGAACGCGTCACGCTTAGTTGGTCGTGAACTTCGAATGTCCCAAACGAGCATCACGTTCGGAAAACTTGAGAATAGGCAACGCGTGTTAGAAAATGTTTCGGAACGATAAATGAAAATGAATGGTCGTGATCGAGGAAACTTAGAGGATCGCGCGTACGATATCGGATTGATACAAATGAAATGTGACTTGAGTTTCGAATAATGATCTTGAAACGAGCTTGAGGAAGAGCGACTGATCTTGATCTTGAATATCGAGGAATGGTGGAATATCCAACTCGGACGACAGCATCAACGTACGACTCAAAATTGGTTGCAAAGGAAGATCGTCAGGTTACGCATATCGTCGATGGTATTGAGGCGTATCAAAGATCGATATGCGATAACTCGGGGGTACTCTGACTCGGCTAATAACGATCGTAGAAATGTTATTGCTCCGATGGATGCTATACTCGGAATATCGAAACGTGTCGAAGAAAGGATAAAATTTGGCTCGAGGATTTTTTGGTTGAATGAATGACGGTCGGACTATCAAATTGAAATCTTGGCTTGGATGAAAATGAAACGTTTGGATTACTTCGTCGATAACCACAACTTTGACATTCTTGTCTTATGCGAGCGCAACTCCAGCCTCGCACATGCGTTGCACCGATTTGAGACGATTACTCCGCGTGAGCGCTGGTATGGTGATTCATACAGCGGGGGTGATTGACCTAGCTTGGCATGACAATTTGTGTGCTTCGATTTGTAGTTTGACGCGAAGGTGACTCGAGAATGGATTTGTGTGCTTGAAGAATTGAACTTGAGGATTGAGTAGGTCCAATCCGCGTATCGAAAATGAGTTAGTCTAAACTCAAACAAGAGTTACGCCCCGATGAGGATGATTATTCCGCGGGTGCGTTGCATGGTGATTCATGAACCACCATGGATAATCGAACTCGCGTGAGATTGGGGCACAATGTATTATCGAGCTAGATGACCTCGTGGTCGAATGCACGAATTGGTTAGAGTTGGTGATTTGGATAGAATCGAATATGTGCAACGCATGCATTGATGCGAATAGGTGATCGTGCTCGATGTTTAGAAATCTGAGTGACACGAGCTTGGGTAGAAAACCCCGTATTATCGAACCTGGTTTGACCCTAGGATTGGGGTCAGTGTTGGTATTATTGTTGGGGAACTATGATTCCAATCCTGACATTGACTTAGCCTCGCAAAGATTGGCCTAGCGGTTAGGCGAGACGCCCTGTTTCATGAGTTATCAATCGAGAATTGATCTTGAGGATTGGCATGGATGGATAGTGTGAATCACGAATATAGGAAAACCCCTCACGAGATTCGGCTGACATGCATATATTTCAAGGGACGCCTGAGTATGTGCACAATACGACTCGAGTGAGAATGATGAATTCTCTATCATACGGCTTGGCTGAATGCATGTATTTTGGGGACGCCTGGAATGCATGCACGATCCAGCCAAGTGATACGTTGAATGGAAATGAGAGTTGGGGAATGGAAGAGTGTCGAGAATTCGAAATCGTGTTGAAGGAAAGAATGATAATAGTGCGAGCGTTGCTCGGACTCAAGGAAACGCGTAGGCGTATCTCGCTCGACTGTTATAGTCCCGTGTCTAGGCTCGATTAAGTCTTGGCCATGAAAAAAATGGTAGGATGGCTTGCCTTCAGGAAAGTCTCGAGGACGAGACTTGTTCTGAGTGGTGTATGATATAGTGCCCTGTCCCGCAAAGTCAATCGGAGGAATCGAAACGCCGACGGTGTTCGGAACTTAGCCTTGCAACGGCTGCTCGAAGGCTCGCTCGCCCGAGGCGACTCCTCGCTTAGGTGGGGTAGTTTCGGTGAACTTGCCTCATCTTTGCCTTCACATAATAAATCGTATTTTCAACTTGCACAAGTAGGCTTAATAATAAAAGAGACGAATCCACATAGCTAAGAGAATAATCCCGACGGGTAGAAATGAGTTAGAACATGGAAAACGTCCCACGGTCGGCCTAGAATTGGTGCACGGCATGCTTTGAAAAATGACACTCGGTCCTTCGTCCCGTGGCGTGGGAGAAGGAAAGTTGGTCTTCGGTGCAAAAGCTAAGAGTTAGCCTAAGTCATAGGCGTTGCCCGCATAAATGCTTGATAAAGCATGCACGATTCCACTATGCAAGGCTTGGCATAGCCTTTGCTCGTCCCTTGGGTTAAGTTGTAGGCTTGAGTAAGTTAGGCAAAGTTATGCCGGTCTACCTAAGTCATTCCAAGTGCTGTCCCGCTCATTCTGCGGTTGTCAAGTTAAATAGTCCCACGATCCCAAGGCCCGTCATATGAAGTATGACTTGGGCAAAAGCGTTGCATAGAACACGAGTCGGTTTAGAGGCACGAGCCACGGTTGGTTCAGTGGAAAGTTAGCCACGGTCGGTCGATACTTAAGGAAATATGTTATGTTCAAGTTAAGTGGGAAGGCTATGCAGTAGTCGTTTCCGGAGTTCAAAGAATGTTAAGTCTAAGCGATGGTTAGTCGCCGAAAAGAAATATGTCAGGACTGTGGTTCAGTCGCCGAGGCAACCCTGGTTTGGGCTCTGCAAAGAAGTATGAAATGTGAAAGAAGTAAAGCAAAGGAACAAAATGATGATGATGACACCATGCATTACGTTAAGTCTAGAAGTTAGCGTAGGCACGTGGTCATGGACAACTTGTCGACAAGGGCGATGGTTCTTCAGATCGGAAACCTTGGGCCAGGGACCGATCCGGCCTAGGAAGAACAGATTATAACCGAGCTGGGTAATAGGCAATTGGTAGTACGGGGACTTGTGTCGGAAATCGCTACTTGCAGTGTAAGGATCCCGTTTGCCAGGCTATGTCCACGATGGCTAGTTAATGCCAGTGACCTTTCATATAGATGTGTCGGCACGGGCGGCAATCCGCGTGTGTGCCTTTGGATTGAGTTGAGTTGAATGTATATGCAGTTAGAAAACACAATGTTTGGGCCTAAGAATTGGCTACAATGAAGGTGGCGTGCTTTGGCATGAGGTATGGCATCGAGTGTTAAGTCGTTGGCATAGAGTTGCATGAGTTGGGCTTGAGTTGTTGCGAGTTAAGTCGAGAAGGGCCGTAGGGCAAGTTGGTTGAAGTTACGTTGAGTTGTTGGGCACGACCTCGAAATATGAGGCACGGTCGCGTTGTCACAACACAAGTGTAGACGAGACTAAGCGAGGAGGCACTGCCTCAGAGATATTGAAGCACGAATCGAGTTATAGCACGATCGAGTCGTTACGTCCCAGAGTTTGGCACAAAAGACAAGTATAAGTCGGTGCGTCGACAATGTAAGCACGAGAAAGGTCTAGAGGCAAGATAATGGGGTCTTTCGTGTAGTTGCATCTCTGATTATGGCCGTAAGGCAAATACGACTTGATAGGTTAACGTTATTGGCACGAGAAGGGTCTAAGGCAAAAGTATGAGTTAATGTCGTCGTGCAAGCACGGGATGGTCCGTAGACACAAGTATGCAAAGGCGTCGGTCCTAAAACTGATCCTAAGGGAAGATTAGAAAGACAATCGTAAAAGGGTTTAAGCTGCACAAAGTAAATGAACGTGTCGGTTTTGTATTGGTGGGCGAGGAGCTCACTCCACCAGTACAGTTGAGTACTGACACCCACACAGTGTTCATGTGCAGGCACTGGTAGAAGCTCGTGGCGCAGAGCTCGTTTGGATGCGTCGAGGCACGGAGTTCCTTGGCAATTTGAAGCGTGCGACCGTGTTGATTGAAGACTTATACAGGACATAATGTATGGACATCGCCTTCCGAAGCTTCCACTGGATTCAAGTATTGTATCGAGAGATGAGAGAGAGCAGAGTGAATTGTAAAATGAGAGAAAAGTGAGCAGGAGAGACTTGTAATTTAGTCTTATGCCCACAATTGTAATCTTGTATTCAATATCAATAAAGAGATTCTCTTGAATGGCTTGTGTTCATGTGTACTTGTTCTAAATTTCTGCTGCATGTTTCAACGTTTCTGCTTGGGACTTCGGTGCGACGACCCCGTCGCCGCCGATGTAATCGACCGTTATGGAACTGCCTTGCACGAGCGCAATCTAGGCTCGTGCGGCATCACACCTTAGCGAGGACGATCGCTCTTACGGAAGCGGGGCATGACACGTACGATGTGACGGAGACACGTCCCGTCGACGTGGAAACGTCGAAAAACTGTCACACGTCGGGAATGCGCGCTTACGGCTTCGGAACGTCGGGAAGTCGCTCGGGACGGAGCGCCTCCCTGCCTGGGGGGTCGCCGGCCTAGGGGTGGTTCGGCGGTGGACCAACCCGGCGTACGGCGTCGGCCGGCCATGGTGGCGCGCGGCGGCAGCTGAAACGCGGCAGCAACTTTACAGCAGCAGCGGCAAGGCAGCAATGGCTGCGGGGGGAGGAAATGGTGTGGTGGTTGTCACCCCCAGTTTCCAGAAACAGGGGTATTTTTGTCTTTTTTTTTCATTTTTATTATTTTTAAAATTATTTATTGATTTATTGTAATATTTTGGGGTTATTTGAGTCGGGTTCAAATTTCAGCTCAATCCGACTTGAAACGGGGACCCGGGGGAGTGTTGACCCTAGTGGACCCACACACTAGTTAGCCATGGCCCACATGTCATTTATTTTAGTTAGAGACTAGGCTAAATTATTTGGATTAGGATTTAATTGATTAGTATGTTAGCTTGACCAAACAAGCCTCCATATCAAGTCCCTAACCCCATCCTTAAAACCCCCACTTACCTGTCACAATTGACCCTATGGTACAACCCTTGCTTACCCCACAAAGTAACCCCATTCCTGTCCCTAACAAGTTCCCAACTCAGCACTGTAGCTGTCCAAAAAGGCCCCTGTTCCAGTCCATATTGGACAGCCCCTTGCTCACCCATGTAGTCCCAATGTTAGCCTATAGGAAGGCCACAAAATCAGTCCTAAGAAGCCTATTGAGTGTGTGTGTTTACATATGGGTATATGAGTGATATATATATATATATATATATATATATATATATATATATATATATATATATATATATATATATATATATATATATATATATATATATATATATATATATATATATATATATATGTGAGCTTGTAGTATATGAGTTACATTTGTGTGAGAGTGTGAACCTATAAGTAAACCTATAGGTAGAGACTAGTGTGATCATGTGTATGTGATTATGGTACCATGAGTGTTGTGTGTGAGTGAGTGTTAGGAAAATATGAGAGTGATATGTGATATTGGTAGGGTAAAGGCAAGGTAAAGGGTAAATGGGTAACATGTGGTCTAAGATGACTTAGATGACCTAGATACTAGGTTTTCTTGGTAGGTAATGTTATATAGGATGTTATCTAGCTATCCTAGGAAGCCTAGGCTAGTGTTCCTAGGTTAGAGTGGTTTTGTGTAAGGTATTGATATTTACCTTGGCAGGGTAATATAGGTAATGCATAGAAATAGGGTATTTGAGTTTGGAGTCTAAGATAGAGTTAGAACTTGGTTCCCTTGGTTGGTAATGATCAAATATAGCACTCATAGACTAGTTTTGACGTCGGTTGACCATTTTGACCAAAAGTCAACAAAAGTCAACCGAGAGTCAAACTTAGCCTTTAAGCGACCAGATTTGACCAAAACCAAACCAGAGTTGACCAGTTGACTGAAGGTCAACAGTTGGTCAACATGTGACTTGTTTGACCTAGGGTTGACTCAGTGTTGACCAGAGTTGACCAGAGTTGACTTTTTGACCAAAAGTCAACTGTAAGTCAACCTTTGGCCCCGATTGACCTAATTTGACTTGGATTGATTTCCTGTGACCTTGTTTGACCTTGGTTGTCTTAGTATGACCTAGTATGACCTAGTTTAGCTTGGTGTGACTTAGATTTGACTTAGAATTGACCTAGATTGACCTAGATTCATTTAGAATGCATTGTAATGCATCTTATTATCATTTTTGGACTCATAGTGACTTGTACTGTTCTATAGGAGACATACACCACTCCTCGGACAGTATATTCTCTTCAGACACTCAGGTTATCAGGCGAGTACATTCTCTGACCGTTTCATACTTGTATGGATTTACATTCTTGCTCTAGATTACTGTACTTGATGCTGACACGACTGTTATCACGGATTGGTACTATATGGATCTTCTTCTGAGATGTTATCTCCTTGTATTCACTAAGTACATATTGTGATGTGCGTTTCACTTACATGTTGTATTTATTGAATACCTTATCATTGTACACTCATTGTGCATATTGTACTCTCAGTATCACATTGAGCCATTGTACAAGCCATTGTATAAGTCATTGTACAAGCCATTGTACAAGTCATTGTACAAGTCATTGTATAAGGTAACGTAACTGAATTGGATCCTTGTGTATTGATTGGGGAGGGGGAGTAGAAAATGGTTATGTGATCAATCGTATTGTATAAGACATTGTATATGTCCATTGTACACCCACGTACAAAGGAGTCCCATTTTATTGTATAACCTAACCCATTTACATAACCATATTGTGCTCTAAAATCACATGTTTCCTTACAGTCGTACTTATCATATTTAGATATTTCCTGTTATCAAATCTCTACTGTTTTTCATATATCTTCTTCTTCAGCGTTTCATGTACTTTACTCTATTGCATGCTTTATATTTCCTAACTCGATATGAACTGCGTGAGATGTTTTGTGCTCGCTCCCATCCTGACTGGACCTGTTGAAAATTTTACAGAGGATGAGGAGGAGGCCTGCATAGACACCTACTATGGGGCAGCTGTAGATGCCATGTGTGACCCAGATTTCCAGCCTGATCCACTAGCTTAGAGACTGAGGCTCCTTAGTCTAGGTTTACTATTCTGTCTTGAGATCTGATTGTATATATTATTTCATATTCAGTAGTGGGACTTGTATTCTGGATGGTTTTTGAGATGTTATTTTAGGCACTTAGACTCTCTCTTGCTGTGATGTATATTCTTCCATTCCAGTTTTATCTATCTATCTTCCTATCTTATCTTTCTGTATTTAGATGTGATTGAGACTGTATATTGCTATGTCACCTCCATTCGGAGTGTATATACTGTACAGGTACCTTTATATTGCTAGATGATTGACCTAGGACAGCGTTCTACCGCCGACACTGCGGCGTAGGCTGGGCGTTGTTACGTTCTCGTACCCTCACAGTGGGTGCGGGTCGTGACACGTTTTTAGTGGTGGCCCATGCAGGTCGAGTTTGTGTAGTGGTATTCGAACTAGAGTATCACTACAGCCTGCAGTAGGATTAGGATATTTTTGAAGGTACTCAATCACACTAGGAAAAATTCATATCAAATTCATACCATCTCAGTTCTTGCTGATATTGTTCTCCTTGAATATAACTGTCCTCCTTTGCTATTTCGACTCATTCTCAGCAAATTATTTGTTTGATCTGTCTTCAGGATGGTGGAGACGCGATCACAGCGTGCCATTCATGGAGATACTATAGAGGGGACTGCTACCTCTCAGCCAGTTCAGTAGGGTCGGGAGACTACAGCTCCTGCCACCTCTGCTCATATTGGGACTTCATCAGCAGCAGCAGCTGAGGGTATGCCTTCACCAGTTCGGAGGCAGGACCCAGTCATTCCGGATGTACTTCTTTAGCAGCAGCAGCCACCTGCAGGGACAATTGACGCCGTTCAGCTGTTAGCCTTCTTCCGGCAGTACATGGAGGGTCAGCAGACCCAGCAGCAGTGGCAGACAGCAGAGCTCACACGAGGCATTGAGCTGGCAATGACTGCGGTACAGAGAGTCATAGCTCAGCCAGCGGCAGCCCCGCAGCCGTACCAGCCACGGGAGAAAGGCATCCAGGACTTCCAGAAGATGCACCCGAGGGACTTTCACGGGACAGAGGGGATCCTGTATGCCGATGAGTGGATCGAGCATATGGAGGAGATCTTCAGGCTAGCTGAGATTTCGACGAGGCTCCAGATAGAGGCAGCAGCCAGCATGATGCAGGATCTGGCTCGGACATGGTACCAGACCGACCCGAGGGTCGGTACAGCAGGACAGACTTGGGCAGCATTCAAGAAGCTGTTCAAGGAGAAGTTCTTTCCAGATGCAGCACTGGGAGCCCTCGAGACCCAGTTCGAGGCCCTAGTCCAGGGGAACCAGTCTGTGGAGGAGTACGCAGGAGAGTTCTGCCGCATGAGCAGATTTATGGATGACTTGTCGGAGACGACGAAGGCCCGGAGGTTCCGGAAGGGCTTGGTAAAGGAGGTCAAGTCCTACACCAAGAATGCCTGCAGTACTACATTTGAGGAGATCCTGGTGGACGCTTTAGCTGCAGAGGATGATCTTGAGCTTAGGCTCAAGAGAGGGCGAGACCTAGTTGGAGGCACCAGCAGCGGAGGACCGGCCAAGAGGCCGCACGTTCAGCTACAGTTTCAGCAGCAGCACCAGCAGCCGAGGGCTCAGATACGTCAGCATCAGCAGAGGCCTGTTCAGTATCAGGGTCAGGGACAGGTGCAGTATCAGCAGGACACCGTGTGCAACTTCTGCAAGAAGCCAGGTCATTGGTGGAACGATTGCAGGAAGAGACTGGGTATGTGTTTACTTTGCGGGTCAGCAGAGCATCAGTGTAGAGAGTGTCCTCATAACCCGACACCATTGGCTCAGGTAGCACCAGGAGCTAGGGCTCCGGCAGGACAGCAGAGGGGACCACCATTGCAGACTCAGCAGCAGAGGTTTTTCCAGCATCAGCAGCAGGCCATGGAAGGCCAGCCAGGGCGAGCTTTCGCCATGACAGCCGAGGATGCTCAGGCCGTTGGAGATCTAGTTGCAGGTTCCGTTCCTTGATTCAATTCTGCAATTCCTATCTTGAAATTCAGTTCCATCTTTTCCTCTGTTTTTCATTGTTGATAAGTTTGATCTGGTGTTTCCTTATGATTTAATTTTTCTTCTGAGATAAGTCGTATGGGCTAGGTCGCCTCGATTATGAGATTTTAGAATCCTCTAGGGTCATGCTAGCAGGCATAGTGAGGACATATAGTCGGACTATGGACGTATTTCTCGGGTGTGGGAATTTAAGGTTTTCGCTGCCAAGCGTGCGGCAATGCAAAAATGTTAAATACCATAGTTCTAGAGGTATGTACCATAGTTGAGGATTCTGTGATTATCGTAGCCTTGCTCACTTGCATGACAGAGATTCTGAGTATCATGGTGATTGGATAGACGCATACGATTATCGATTGTATGATTTTTGTGGTTGTCTTGTTTTAAAATTTTGGGATGATTTCTTTTAAGGTGGATAGACTTATAGTATCTTTTTGAGTGTAATTTTAAATTTTAGAAATTTAGTCATTTAATTCATGCCTTGATTTTTGAGATTTTGATCATTTTAATTTTTAGTCATGACTTGTGATTTCGATATTTTACTATTGTTGGTTTTAATTTCGAGGACGAAATTCTTTTAAGGTGGATAGATTTGTCACCCCCAGTTTCCAGAAACAGGGGTATTTTTGTCTTTTTTTTCATTTTTATTATTTTTAAAATTATTTATTGATTTATTGTAATATTTTGGGGTTATTTGAGTCGGGTTCAAATTTTAGCTCAATCCGACTTGAAACGGGGACCCGGGGGAGTGTTGACCCTAGTGGACCCACACACTAGTTAGCCATGGCCTACATGTCATTTATTTTAGTTAGAGACTAGGCTAAATTATTTGGATTAGGATTTAATTGATTAGTATGTTAGCTTGACCAAACAAGCCTCCATATCAATTCCCTAACCCCATCCTTAAAACCCCCACTTACCTGTCACAATTGACCCTATGGTACAGCCCTTGCTTACCCCACAAAGTAACCCCATTCCTGTCCCTAACAAGTTCCCAACTCAGCACTGTAGCTGTCCAAAAAGGCCCCTGTTCCAGTCCATATTGGACAGCCCCTTGCTCACCCATGTAGTCCCAATGTTAGCCTATAGGCAGGCCACAAAATCAGTCCTAAGAAGCCTATTGAGTGTGTGTGTTTACATATGGGTATATGAGTGATATATATATATATATATATATATATATATATATATATATATATATATATATATATATATATATATATATATATGTGAGCTTGTAGTATATGAGTTACATTTGTGTGAGAGTGTGAACCTATAAGTAAACCTATAGGTAGAGACTAGTGTGATCATGTGTATGTGATTATGGTACCATGAGTGTTGTGTGTGAGTGAGTGTTAGGAAAATATGAGAGTGATATGTGATATTGGTAGGGTAAAGGCAAGGTAAAGGGTAAATGGGTAACATGTGGTCTAAGATGACTTAGATGACCTAGATACTAGGTTTTTTTTGGTAGGTAATGTTATATAGGATGTTATCTAGCTATCCTAGGAAGCCTAGGCTAGTGTTCCTAGGTTAGAGTGGTTTTGTGTAAGGTATTGATATTTACCTTGGCAGGGTAATATAGGTAATGCATAGAAATAGGGTATTTGAGTTTGGAGTCTAAGATAGAGTTAGAACTTGGTTCCCTTGGTTGGTAATGATCAAATATAGCACTCATAGACTAGTTTTGACGTCGGTTGACCATTTTGACCAAAAGTCAACAAAAGTCAACCGAGAGTCAAACTTAGCCTTTAAGCGACCAGATTTGACCAAAACCAAACCAGAGTTGACCAGTTGACTGAAGGTCAACAGTTGGTCAACATGTGACTTGTTTGACCTAGGGTTGACTCAGTGTTGACCAGAGTTGACCAGAGTTGACTTTTTGACCAAAAGTCAACTGTAAGTCAACCTTCGGCCCCGATTGACCTAGTTTGACTTGGATTGATTTCCTGTGACCTTGTTTGACCTTGGTTGTCTTAGTATGACCTAGTATGACCTAGTTTAGCTTGGTGTGACTTAGATTTGACTTAGAATTGACCTAGATTGACCTAGATTCATTTAGAATGCATTGTAATGCATCTTATTATCATTTTTGGACTCATAGTGACTTGTACTGTTCTATAGGAGACAGACACCACTCCTCGGACAGTATATTCTCTTCAGACACTCAGGTTATCAGGCGAGTACATTCTCTGACCGTTTCATACTTGTATGGATTTACATTCTTGCTCTAGATTACTGTACTTGATGCTGACATGACTGTTATCACGGATTGGTACTATATGGATCTTCTTCTGAGATGTTATCTCCTTGTATTCACTAAGTACATATTGTGATGTGCGTTTCACTTACATGTTGTATTTATTGAATACCTTATCATTGTACACTCATTGTGCATATTGTACTCTCAGTATTATATTGAGCCATTGTACAAGCCATTGTACAAGCCATTGTATAAGTCATTGTACAAGCCATTGTACAAGTCATTGTACAAGTCATTGTATAAGGTAACGTAACTGAATTGGATCCTTGTGTATTGATTGGGGAGGGGGAGTAGAAAATGGTTATGTGATCAATCGTATTGTATAAGACATTGTATATGTCCATTGTACACCCACGTATAAAGGAGTCCCATTTTATTGTATAACCTAACCCGTTTACATAACCATATTGTGCTCTAAAATCACATGTTTCCTTACAGTCTTACTTATCATATTTAGATATTTCCTGTTATCAAATCTCTACTGTTTTTCATATATCTTCTTCTTCAGCGTTTCATGTACTTTACTCTATTGCATGCTTTATATTTCCTAACTCGATATGAACTGCGTGAGATGTTTTGTGCTCGCTCCCGTCCTGACTGGACCTGTTAAAAATTTTATAGAGGATGAGGAGGAGGCCTGCATAGACACCTACTATGGGGCAGCTGTAGATGCCATGTGTGACCCAGATTTCCAGCCTGATCCACTAGCTTAGAGACTGAGGCTCCTTAGTCTAGGTTTACTATTCTGTCTTGAGATCTGATTGTATATATTATTTCATATTCAGTAGTGGGACTTGTATTCTGGATGGTTTTTGAGATGTTATTTTAGGCACTTAGACTCTCTCTTGCTGTGATGTATATTCTTCCATTCCAGTTTTATCTATCTATCTTCCTATCTTATCTTTCTACATTTAGATGTGATTGAGACTGTATATTGCTATGTCACCTCCATTCGGAGTGTATATACTGTACAGGTACCTTTATATTGCTAGATGATTGACCTAGGACAGCGTTCTACCGCCGACACTGCGGCGTAGGCTGGGCGTTGTTACGTTCTCGTACCCTCACAGTGGGTGCGGGTCGTGACAGTGGTGGTGAGGGTGCTGCTCGGTTGGGGGAGGAGGAGGAGAGGTGAAGAAGGAGGGGGGGCTCGGCCTATGGAGGGTGGAAAGGAGAAAAAAGAGAGGGGCTGTTCTCGGTTTGGAGGGGGAGAAGGAGAAAGTGTGAAGATGATGAAGAGAGAGGGGGAAGAGAGTGAGGACCGAAAGGGAGAGGGGGTGTTTGGTTGTCGGGTATGGGGGTTGGAGTGAGGGAGTGTTTGAAAGAGAGAGAGAGAGAGGAGTGATAGTGATGGTGATGGAAGTGTTTTAATATAGAGAGAGGAGTGATAGTGATGGTCATGGGTGAAAAGTGTCTCGAGTAGATCATGCATGACAAGTTGGTTTGGAAAAAATGACTAGTCTTGTGCTCCTAAATTAAAAGTCACGGTAAGGTACACATGATGATCAAAAATAAAAGTGGGAATTTAATAATAGCCAAAAATGATTTAAATGGCCTAATTTGATCCGAAAGTTCTGCGATGCAAATAGAGCACGAGGGAACAAGTTTGGGTGGGACATGATATATCAACATGAATATAAATTTGTCCAGATCAAAAATCATAAAGAGCGTTTCGAGGGATTGACATCTCTGGCGCTCCAAAAATCAATGTCACGAATAATATATTTAATTATCAAAACTAATTATAATAAAAATATTTATCGAAAATAAATCATTTAAATATTTAAAATAATCCTAAAAATCCAGAGGACTTACAATCTATCCATCTTACAGAATTTCGTCCTCAAAATTAGACACATCATATATAACAACACATGAATATAATAATTAAATAGTCAATATAAAACATACCCCTTTCTGGCAGAACTGGTGTCGAGGCTAACTGCTGATTCATGCCCCGACGCCATGGACATTGTCATGACCCGCACCCTTATGAGGGGCACGAGCACGTGGGTACGTCCTGCCTACGCTGCAGTATCGGCGGTAGAACGCTGTATATAACGTCTGTAAATACTACGACTAACAGTATAAAGGTACCTGTACAGTATATACTCTCCGAATGGAGGTGACATATCAATACAGTCTCAATCACATAATAAAACTAAGGTAGATAGCTCAGAAAGAGAACATAAGATAGATGAAAGAGTAAATAAGTCCAGTGTCCAATACAAGCACAGATATATACAACATCACAGGGTCTCAAAATATAATATAGAAACTACAGTCTGATAAAGCTAGCTGGATCGCAGTCCAGTCAAACCTAGCTAATCTACACTACTCCGGGAGTACAAAATCTAGTGGCTCTACTATAAGGCCACGGTCCTGGGCTACTCCATCTCACTCGAGCCCATAATAGGTCGAGCAGTCCGACTCAGAATCATCTGTAATATATCATAATGGTATCATGTCAGGAAAATAAGCAAGTGCAAGCACTAACAGCAGTTCCATGTGAATTGACAAATTCTATAAGAGACAGTATAATGAACTACAAGACAAAGATATAAGAAGACTTGGGAACCGTTCGGAAGCTGAGTTACAACCTTTAAACCAAACAAGGACCGAGATTGTAACTCTTCTCCCGAGCAGAACTTAGTCTCCAATCAAGGTACAATGTAAAGGCATGTAGAGCCTGTGAGTAACTGTATATCAGGCATGGAAAGGAAATACTGAATGTAGAGCAGAGCAGGATATACGATAAGATAAAGTAAATATAAAATGTGACTTGAATTATTAGAGCGATATATGATCGGCTTGGGATAAGTGACAGGACAGGCTATCCACTTGGCCCGGCAATCCGCGGTGACCTCAACGGAAAGTCATGCCGGCCAACCTGGATAACGAGCACAAGGCAAAAGGATCTCGCTACACCCTTCGTAAAGGAAGAGTGGCGCAAGCACATAAATAGTGACAGGGTGGCTTGGATCATATAGCCTCTAATAATTCCCCATCCCCCGAATAGTACAATGGATCTGGACATGATACGTCATGGCACGTGATTCCGTAAGAGGGTAGCAAATCTCCTTAGAAATCGACGTCTATACAAGTACATAGAACAAGGCAGGAAGTGTACCAATATACCCAGAAATCCAGGAACAACATCTCATGTCATGATCCAACGTGTACTAGTCTGTGAACTATCGTGACTGAGAATCAAGTAAGACACTACGACTGAATCGGATATAGCAGATATCAAGACAATGAAAACTATCAGTGAATGTACTCGCCTGCTGTCCTGAGATGTAGGGTATATCAATGCTCAGAGCGGTAATCAGAAACCTAAAGATGAGATACTGTATGTTAATTTAGGTTTAAACAAGTTTAAGAAAGATTCACAATGAATGATATAAAATCTAGGTCAAACTAGGTCTCACTGAGTCACACTAAGTCCTGTCAAGTCAATCTAGGTCAAATTAAGTTATATCAAGTCAATCTAAGTCAGACTAAGTCAACTCTAGGTCATACCAGTCATCGCAAGTCAAAACAAGTCGAAGAAAGTCAAACGGGGTCAAGAGTTGGCCTACATTGACTTTTGGTCAACTGGTCAACTCTGGTCAACTCTAGGTCAACCCTAGGTCAAAATGGTCAAATGTTGACCAACAGTTGACTTTTGGTCAACTGGTCAACTCTGGTTTGGATTGGGTCAAATCTAGACAAAGTGTTAACTCACGGTTGACTTTTGGGTAAAAAGTCAACTTTGGGTCAACTGAGCCAAAATTGGTTCAAATATGACATTTGTAGGGTGTACCCAATAAGCCACCCAAGTTTCAAGTCAATCCGAATACCCGAACTCCGTATCTTGAATTTACCCGATTACCCCTTAACATTTACCTTTAAACCGTTCTAACTCGACGCCAAGTGGCCTTCCCTTAGGAATTCCACTCCGTGCTTCCTAGGAAAGTAGGGTACTAGCCTATACAACCATTACCTACCAAGTTTCCTAGGGTAAGTGGACATCCAGTCCATCTTACGGTCCGAATCGCCCGATTACCCGTTATCTTGAATATTTCAAGATACGCGATGGTGCGGTGCGATACCATCTCCCTAATCCCACACGCAACCCCGATTCCAACTCCGAAGCCTACCCACAGAATCTAAATCACATTATCTAAGTCCCCTCCAAGTTTCGACGCGTTCCGAATCACGGAACTCAATTTCACCACTTCACCAAAATCCTAACTTAACCATTTCACTCTCATTCACTCATTCAACTCTCACCTTTTTTCCACTCCTCTTAGGACAAGTTTTGGGGGTTATTCTAGTGGGTTTATTAGGGTTATATAGGGCTATATATATAGGTATATATATGTATATACATGGGTATATAGATAGGGGTATATATAGGTTGGATTGGGGGGTTAAATGGGGGTTTTTAATGCCTATGGTTGCTGCTACTGCTGCCTGCTACTGCTGTTACTGCTACCGCAGTAACTGCTTCTTCTGCTGCCAGTTTTGGGGGGGGGAGGGGGGGCAGCAGCCCCCTTGGCCCCCCCTTGGTGCCAGGGCTGCTCTCCCTTTCTCCCATCCTTTTCCCCTCTCTCACCCTCTCATTCCACCCTCTTAATCTCTCTCAATTCTTCCTCTAAACTCTCTCTAAATCACACACATCCATATCCATATATATATAGATATAGAGACACTCACACACATACACACTAATCTCTCATTCTTCCCTCTCCATAATGTAAATACACTCTCTCACACATACATATCTACATATGTATATACATATACACACACATACATATCTAAAAATATATATATATATATATATATATATATATATATATATTTTAAAGAAGACATATTATTAAAATAAAGGGTAGCTCCGAAAGAGCGTTACAGACTGGTGCTGGGCCACGATACACAAAACGGACCCAGAAGGACGGGGTAAGAAAAAAAGAAATGTTAAAATTCGAAAATCGAAACTATCGAAATTTCGAAAATACAAAAACTGAAAATTTGAAATTTCAAAAACGTAATTTTGAAATTTCAAAAATTAAAGCCAGAAACGAGCCTGGGGGGGGTGTTGGGCACGAGGCCCACGGGGGACCACGAGGGTGGGCATGGGATAGCGCGCATTCCAGCGGGGTTGGGCACGAAGCCCGGGGGGACCACGTGGGGGGGGATGGGAATGCGCCCTGCCCGAGGGGACAACGCGTGGCTCGAGTATATATATATATATATATATATATATATATATATATATATATATATATATATATATATATATATATATTAAATATATATATATATATATATATATATGGACACACACACTCTTATACACAAATACACACACACAAATATATATATATATATATATATATATATATATATATATATATATATATATATATATATATATATATATATATATATATATATATATATACACCCTTCTCTAAAAAGGATAAATCCATGAACAAATCCTTAAACTAGATTTTAGGGGAACCTACAAAATCTAGGGTCAACTTGTAGAGAATGGTCCCCTCTATAATTAATGTGAAAGAATAAATGAAATAATGGGAATTTATGAGAGTTTAAGGATGTACCTAAATGTAGATTTGGTGGAGAAGAAGAAGTTGGAAGAAAATGAATGAAGAGAGAGGGAGAAACTTAGTAATGAAGTAAAAGAGGTGGAGGGGGTTGACCTATATGGCCGGCCATGGGAGGGAAATGTGGGGGCACTTGTAATTACAAGTTTGCCCCTACACTAGCTTACATGCTAAATTAATCCAAAATTAGGTTTTGGAAATTGCTAAAATTAAATAAAAATCATAATTAAGCTTAGATACTCATAGGGGATTAGTCCAAACTCCTAATCCTAAAAGTTAAGTATGGTGGGCCATGGTTAAATAACATGCTAATTACGACTCAAGTCGAAATTCCCCGGGGCCCCGAATTAACTCGGAATGCGATGAAATTCGAACCCGACTCCTATAATAATTAAATATTAATATTCATGAAATAAAATTCCCAAAAATAATATAAAATGGAAAATTACTATTTTACCCCTAACTTGGAAAAGTGAGGGTGACAAGTCTATCCACCTAAAAAAAATTTCGTCCTCGAAATTGAAGACAACAAGCACAGGAAATCACAAACAGAAAGACAAAAGAAATAGATTTATACCTCAGGGCACGAAAAGATAAGGGAAACGCTCCCGCATGTCGTCCTCCCTCTCCCAGGTAGACTCACCTGGAGAGTGATGTCTCCACGCAACCCGAACCAAGGGTATGACCTGGTTTCGGAGCACCTTCTCCCTGCGATCCAGAATCTCCACCGGCTGTTCTGGATAGCTGAGAGTAGGTCCCACCTGTATCGCTGAATGGTCCAATACATGGCTAGGATCTGCCACATACCGCCTCAGCTACGATACATGAAACACGTTGTGCACTCCCTCAAGCCTAGTAGGCAAGTCCAGTCGGTAGGCTACTGCACTGATCCTCTCTAAGATGGTGAAAGGTCCGATGTAGCGCGGACTGAGCTTCCCACCGCTGCCAAAGCGAATAGTGTCACGTGTCGGGAATATCCTCAGAAATACCATGTCACCAACCTAGACACAAGACAAAAAAAACTCAACACACAACTAACAACAATCACAACAAACATGACAAGAACTGAAACTAACCTCGAACTCTAACGGTCTCCGGTGACTATCGGCCCAATGCCGCTGCCTATCCTGAGCCACCCGAAGTCTGTCTCTAATCAATCTGACCTTCTCGGCCGTATCCACAACTATCTTCGGTCCAAGAAGCGCCCGCTCGCCGACATCGTCCCAAGACAAAGGAGTACGGCATCTCCGTCCATATAGAGCCTCAAATGGTGACATCTTTATACTGGCCTGGTAGTTGTTGTTGTAAGCAAACTCTACCAGGTGAAGATGGTCCTCCCAAGAACCCCCGAGATCTAGCACACATGTGCGAAGCATATCCTCCAAAGTCTGGATGGTCCTCTCCGACTGTCCGTCTGTCTGAGGATGATAAGCGGTACTAAACTTGAGCGAGGTACCCAAGCTAGCCTGCAAACTCCTCCAGAAGTGGAAAGTGAATCGGCTATCCCGATCTGAAACTATGCTCATCGGAACTCCGTACAATCTCACGATCTGACGAACATACAGCTCATCCAGCCTCTCCGTAGGCAAACCCACTTTGAAAGACAAAAGTGGGCCGATTTGGTCAATCTATCAACTATGACCTGTAGTGCCCCGTCCCTACATCGTGCCCCGTTGTCCGTCCACGGGGTGCGTGAGAAAGGAACACTGTCGCTATCGACTCGGTCGGGACCGATAGGTCGGGATCGATCGAATCGATCGAACGGAAACGGCTGAATTAAGATCCATTCCACGTTATGGAATGGCTTCTTCGGAACCAAGTCCCATATTCAGCGGGTAGCGCCTCGAGGATTGACTCTGCGGCTGAGTCGGGAGAGACCTCCAGTTGCTCTGCTTTTCACGCCGCTTACGTTGGTTTTGGCTTTGGTTTTCTGAATGCGTTTTCGTGAATGTTTTCGATGGTTTTTATGGCTTACATTTCGAACTCGTATTTCCTATCAAATTTCTTGCCTAATACAGTGTTCTAATCGGTTGCTTGTGCGATTTCAGGTGATCGCGTAGGCGACGTCTAGCGCAGCCAACCAGTCTCTCGCCTCAAGCAAAAACTCAAGGTGAGTGGCTGACCTCCTTCGTCTCGACCCTCTATTTCAAAATGAGAACTCGGATAATGATATCAAAACTGAATGATTAATATAAGTCCTATGTGCAAGAAGAGAAAAGAGATGTGTTGTGTCGAAAAGAGATAGAATTATTTGCGGCCAGCAAAACAACCAAGTAAATGAATCGACTATGTAACAAGCCCCAACGGTATCCTAAATCATACCTTGTTAACCTATCACGGTCATGGACAACTTGTCGACAAGGACGATGGTTTCTTCGAGCGGCAACCCGGGGCCACGGGACCGACTCGGCCTAGGAAGAAACAGGTTATAGCCGAGCTGGGTAATAGGCAATTGGTAAGACGGGGACTTGCATCGGAGCTCGCTACTTGCGTTGCAAGGGTCCCGTATTACCAGGCTATGTCCAAGATGGCTAGTTAATGCCAGTGACCTCCATATCAAACACTTGATATAAATTGTTATCAACTAACAGGGAAAGTGATGGTAAGTTTTTATGTCGTACGGTGCGCTCTGCCGGAGGAAATCTTGGTGTAACTTAATGCTTCTTATGAAAATATCTAGGATGGCTAGAAAGACCACTAAAAGCAAGTTGTATGATTTTATCTAAATTCTTGAACCAAATGAGAGCCTGGAAATTAATTAGCCATTCGCCAGTACATGTTGATTGTAATGATCCTCGCTCTCTCTACAGGTGCGATAGATCGGGAGGAGCGTGCTACGTGAAGGGAGGCAACGCTCGTGTGTTTTGAAGCTTCGTCCGTGCATCGAAGCTTGGATCAAACCTTTGAAGACTCCGCTGTTGAAGATCGAAGACAGATGGAGCGACTTCCCACCATCCCAGGTGGTTTTGTAATTTTGGTTGTATAATCAAGGGATGAATGTATGGAATGGCTATCTCGTCGACGTTCATTTTATAATGGAGTCAGTTTGTAAAAAAGCCCGCGCGGCGCCTTTGTATCGAATCTATAAAATGATGTTCATTATCAATAAAGATTAAATTTCCTTCTCTATAATGTGTGTTCAATTTACTCTGCGTATTCTCTTGTTGTTGTATTTCGGATAACCTTATGACTATGCCTTGTGCGAGCGCAATTTAGGCTGCACGGCATCACGCCCGGGGGACGACTATCGATTCTACGGAATTGGGGCGTGACATAATAGTATCAGAGCACGGCTTAACGTCCTTGACCTCTAGTGTCGAGTTTCCAGTCTCAAATTGTTGGTTTCGTGTCGATGAGATTTGTCGTTCCATACAAGGGAGTCCGTAATAAGTTTTGTTACTAATGCATTTTTACCTTCAAAATCCCAGAAGGTGCGAAGGTGAGTATGGCAAACGAAGAAAGTGCTTCGAACGGCTCGAGTAGCTCGAGGCCCGGACCCTCTAACGATGCCATGGAACGGATGTTGCGCATGCTGGAAGCGCAACAACAACAAGCTCAGGAGAATCTACGCCTGAATGAGCAACATCGACGGAAGACTGAGGCACATCGACGGGAGGTAGAGGCACGCCAGACCCAGTTCGAGGCCCGATTCGATGTACAATTCAAGTTGCAGCAGAAGCAGCTTGATACTCTTCAGCAAAATGTCCAGACAGTGGTGGCCAACAACAACAACTCCGCGACAACTCCTGCCGTGACCGAGCCTGCGGCCAGACAAAGTGAAATCGAACCGGAGGTACCCGAGCTTATGCCTGTGGCACCGAGAAGTTCCAACTTCGACGTGTCAAAATTCACAAAGAGCTTCCGTACTTCCTTTTGCGGTACTGAAGACCCTTCACTGGCGATCGATTGGCTGGAGGAGTTAGAAGACCGGTTCGAGCTTCTGGGTGTCGATGAGTCCAAGAAAGTCGCATGCGCTCAACTTCTACTCCGATTGAACGCGCACGACTGGTGGGCCGTGCAAAAGCGAGCAATCAGACGCGACAACGAGATAGCGGCAATATCTTGGGCCACCTTCCGAGAGGCTTTCGAGATCGAGTGCCTTCCCGAAGCCATTCGACAAGAGAAGGAGAATGAATTTATGCAACTAAAGCAAGGGAATATGACGGTGCGACAGTACGCAGCAGAGTTCAACAAGTTAGCCAAGTTTGCTGGAGAATTCCTGCCCTCCCTGGCGAGTCGTACACGACGGTTCGAAGTGGGCCTACGACCATCTATCTCCGCCCATGTGTCTGTTCCTAAATACCAAACGATGGGGGAGTCTCTCAACCACGCCCTCCGCCTTGAAAGCCAATACCCTCCAGGTGCTGCCGGCGCTGTGCATACCTACAATCACAAACGCCCTAGCCACGCGGGAGGAAACAACGTGACCAAGCGTCCGAACAACGGGCCCCAAGGCAGATATCAAGGGCGAAACCCATGGTACTGCAACCGATGTCATAATATCGGTCACACAATCAACGATTGCCAAGTACCAGAGGGTGGATGCTGGCACTGTGGCAAGAGGGGCCACACTCGTACTGAGTGTCCAACCAGAAGGCCGAACCCAATGGCACCCCAACAACACCGTCTAATGGCGCCCCAACAGAACCGTCCAGGGAATCAAGTTCCAGCGCCTCGAGCCCATCTACCCGTACCGCAAAATGGCCAAGACCGTCGCCCCAATGCCCAGGGCCGCGTCTACGCCATGACTCGAGATAAAGTGCATGCATCAGATACGGTCGTGACAGGTATACTAAATTTCAATAATGTGCCTGCTCGTGTACTATTTGATTCAGGTGCTTCACATAGTTTCGGGCACACCGATACTCACTAATTTAGCTTGCGCCGACGGGACTATCTGTATCGGCGGTCAAAAGATCGGTCTTGACGTGATAGTCCTAGACATGAAGGACTTAGATATCATTCTGGGAATGGATTGGCTCGGGCCGTGCAACGCAACCATAGACTGCGCTATAAAGACGGTCACCTTTCGTATTCCTGGGGTGCCTGAATTCTGCTTTTCATGTGGTGAGGCGTCATCGACCTGCATGCTGATTTTGGCGATTTCTGCTCGGAGGATGCTGCATTCTGGGTGCGAAGGCTATTTGGCGTCCGTCCGAGACACGAGACAGGATGGTGCAAACGCGGGTCAGACCGACGTTGTGGCAGAATTCCCCGATGTGTTCCCGGACGAGCTACCCGGCATGCCCCCCGATCGAGAAATCGAGTTCAGCATCGATACATTTCCCGATACTCGATCGATTTCCAAGGCCCCGTACAGAATGGCCCCCGTCGAGCTGAAGGAACTCAAGGTCCAGTTACAAGAGTTACTCGACAGAGGATTTATTCGGCCTAGTGTTTCACCGTGGGGAGCGCCCGTGTTGTTCGTAAAGAAGAAGGATGGGTCCATGCGTCTGTGCGTCGATTACCGAGAGTTGAACAAGGCCACCATCCTGAACAAGTAACCATTACCCCGCATAGACGACTTATTCGATCAACTGCAAGGCGCCTCGGTATTTTCGAAGATTGATCTCCGCTCAGGCTATCATCAACTCAAGATCAAGTCAGACGACGTACAAAAGTCCGCCTTTCGCACTCGATACGGCCACTACGAGTTCCTGGTGATGCCATTTGGCCTGACGAACGCTCCTGCCGCCTTCATGGATCTGATGAATCGGGTATTTCAACCCTTCCTTGATAAATTTGTGGTAGTCTTTATTGATGATATTCTCGTCTACTCGAAGGACAGGGCGCAGCATGCAGAACATCTACGGGCCGTGCTACAGACGCTTCGAGAACATGAGTTGTACGCGAAGCAGAGTAAGTACGAATTTTAGCTAAGCAGCGTATCCTTTCTTGGTCACATTATTTCGTCCGAAGGCATTGCAGTCGACCCGAACAAAGTGGAAGCTGTTGCTGATTGGAAGCGGCCTGCGTCTGCTAGTGAGATTCGAAGCTTTCTTGGTTTGGCAGGATACTATCGACGCTTCGTGAAAGACTTCGCGAAGATTGCATCGCCACTGACTCGCCTCACTCAAAAGGGAGTCGCGTATGAGTGGTCGGATGACTGTGAAGCTTCATTCCAGGAGCTAAAACAGCGACTGATTTCGGCACCTATACTCGCACTTCCGGATGGGCCAGAGGGTTTTCAGATATTCAGCGATGCTTCAGGCCAGGGCTTGGGATGTGTGCTCATGCAGTGAAACAAGGTGATATCCTTCGTCTCCAGACAGTTAAAGCCGCACGAGAAGAACTATCCTACGCACGACTTGGAGTTAGCGGCGATTGTGTTCGCGTTGAAATTGTGGCGTCACTATCTATATGGTGTGGCGTGCACGATCTATACCGACCACAAGAGCCTCAAGTATCTCTTCACTCAGAAGGAATTGAACTTACGACAAAGGCGCTGGCTCGAACTGATCAAAGACTATGACTTGACGATCGAATACACTCCGGGCAAGGGAAATGTTGTGGCGGACGCTCTGAGTCAAAAATATCATGCCTCGCTATCCATCAACCGCAGACTACTACAAGATCTAGAAGAAATGGGCATCGATCTCCGGGTTCGATTCAGGGATATACGGTTGGCGCAGCGGCAGTTAGAGCCGAGTTTGCTGGAAAAGATCATGGCCGCTCAGAAGGATGATCCGTACCTGAAGAAAATGCGTGAGCGAATTTCGACAGGTAGTACGACCGACTTTGCGGAAGACAAGACCGGCGTGCTGAGATTGAATGGCCGACTATGTGTTCCGGATGATTCAGAACTGCGAAAGGAGATAATGTCGGAGGCGCATCATACGAAATATACCTTGCATCCAGACAGTACCAAGATGTATAAGGACCTCCGTACGACCTTCTGGTGGCACGGGATGAAGAGAGATGTGGCGCCCTTCGTGTCGCAATGCATGGCCTGTCAGCAGGTGAAAGCTGAGCATCAGCGACCGGGCAGGGAGATACAGAACCTCGCTATTCCCGAGTGGAAGTGGGATCACGTCACTATAGATTTTATTGTTGGCCTGTCGAAGACACCACGGGGGAACGACGCCATCTGGGTCATCGTCGATCGATTAACCAAGTCAGCACACTTTATCGCCATCAAAGTTACCTGGAGCGTTGATCGCCTGGCACAGATTTATCTTGACGAGATAGTACGGCTGCACGGAGTTCCAGTATCCATCGTCTCTGATCGGGATTCACGATTCATGTCGTGATTCTGGAGTAGCCTTCAGTCGGCGCTGGGTACCAAGTTGCAGTTCAGCTCAGCTTACCTCTTCAGACCGACGGCCAAACGAAGCGCATTAATCAGATTCTCGAAGACATGCTACGGCTCTGCGCAATTGACTTCAAATCAAGCTGGGACGTCCACCTACTGCTGGCGAAATTTGCGTACAACAATAGCTACCAATCCAGCATCCAAATGGCGCCGTATGAAGCTTTGTACGGCCGGAAGTGCAGATCGCCCATTTGCTGGGAAAAATTTGGGGAACGGCAGATACTCGGCCCGGAGCTGGTGGAACAGACTGTGGAAAAGGTCAAGCTAATTCGGGAAAGACTGAAGATTGCACAGAGTCGGCAAAAGAGCTACGCCGACACCCATCGAAGACCGCTTGAGTTCCAGGTGGGCGATCATGTGTTCCAGAAGGTGTCGTCCATACGAGGAGTTACTCGGTTCGGCGCAAAAGGAAAGCTGAGTTCGAGATTCGTTGGGCCGTTCGAAATACTCGAGCGGGTCGCCCCAGTGGCCTATAAAATTGCCCTACCGCCGGCGCTTGAAGGTGTGCATAATATCTTCCACGTCTTCCAGCTGTGGAAGTACGTGCACGACCCTAGCCACGTGGTGGATTTTGGCCAGCTGGAGCTAAAGTCTGACTTATCCTACGTTGAAGAGCCAGTGTAAATCTTAGAACGCAAGGATAAGCTTCTGCGAAGTCGAGTGATCCCTCTTGTTCGCATACTCTGGAGGAACCATGCGGCGGAAGAGTCGACATGAGAACTCGAGTCAGAGATGAAAGAAAAGTTTCCTTCATTATTTTCATAGAGGTAGGTTATGTTCTTAAGTTTCGAGGATGAAACTTATTTTTAGTTGGTTATGGTGTAGTGCTCCATCCCTACATCGTGCCCTGTTGTCCGTCCACGGGGTGCACGAGAAAGGAACACTGTCGCTATCGACTCGGTCGGGACCGATAGGTCGGGATCGATCGAATCGATCGAACGGGAACGGTTGAATTAAGATCCATTCCACGTTATGGAATGGCTTCTTCAGAACCAAGTCCCATATTCAGCGGGTAGCGCCTCGAGGATTGACTCTGCGGCTGAGTCGGGAGAGACCTCCCATTGCTCTGCTTTTTACGCCGCTTGCGTTGGTTTTGGCTTTGGTTTTCTGAATGCGTTTTCGTGAATGTTTTCGATGGTTTTTATGGCTTACATTTCGAACTCGCATTTTCTATCGAATTTCTTGCCTAATACAGTGTTCTAATCGGTTGCTTGTGCGATTTTAGGTGATCGCGTAGGCGAC
The DNA here is from genome assembly GCA_029216955.1 of Iris pallida. Taxonomy (NCBI): domain Eukaryota; kingdom Viridiplantae; phylum Streptophyta; class Magnoliopsida; order Asparagales; family Iridaceae; genus Iris; species Iris pallida. Next base: position 7,402,810 of record JANAVB010027998.1, on the reverse strand, counting down.
GTCTAGCGCAGCCAACCAGTCTCTCGCCTCAAGCAAAAACTCAAGGTGAGTGGCTGACTTCCTTCGTCTCGACCCTCTATTTCAAAATGAGAACTCGGGTAATGATATCAAAACTGAATGATTAATACAAGTCCTATGTGCAAGAAGAGAAAAGAGATGTGTTGTGTCGAAAAGAGATAGAATTATTTGTGGCCAGCAAAACAACCAAGTAAATGAATCGACTATGTAACAAGCCCCAACGGTATCCTAAATCATACCTTGTTAACCTATCACGGTCATGGACAACTTGTCGACAAGGACGATGGTTTCTTCGAGCGGCAACCCGGGGCCACGGGACCGACTCGACCTAGGAAGAAACAGGTTATAGCCGAGCTGGGTAATAGGCAATCGGTAAGACGGGGACTTGCATCGGAGCTCGCTACTTGCGTTGCAAGGGTCCCGTATTACCAGGCTATGTCCAAGATGGCTAGTTAATGCCAGTGACCTCCATATCAAACACTTGATATAAATTGTTATCAACTAACAGGGAAAGTGATGGTAAGTTTTTATGTCGCACGGTGCGCTCTGCCGGAGGAAATCTTGGTGTAACTTAATGCTTCTTATGAAAATATCTAGGATGGCTAGAAAGACCACTAAAAGCAAGTTGTATGATTTTATCTAAATTCTTGAACCAAATGAGAGCCTGAAAATTAATTAGCCACTAGCCAGTACATGTTGATTGTACTGATCCTCGCTCTCTCTACAGGTGCGATAGATCGGGAGGAGCGTGCTACGTGAAGGGAGGCAACGCTCGTGTGTTTTGAAGCTTCGTCCGTGCATCGAAGCTTGGATCAAACCTTTGAAGACTCCGCTGTTGAAGATCGAAGACAGATGGAGCGACTTCCCACCATCCCAGGTGGTTTTGTAATTTTGGTTGTATAATCAAGGGATGAATGTATGGAATGGCTATCTCGTCGACGTTCATTTTGTAATGGAGTCAGTTTGTAAAAAAGCTCGCACGGCGCCTTTGTATCGAGTCTGTAAAAAGATGTTCATTATCAATAAAGATTAAATTTCCTTCTCTATAATGTGTGTTCAATTTACTCTGCGCATTCTCTTGTTGTTGTATTTCGGATAACCTTATGACTATGCCTTATGCGAGCACAATTTAGACTGCACGGTATCACGCCCGGGGAACGACTATCGATTCTACGGAATCGGGGCATGACATGACCCAAACCGCATCCTTCCCTCCTAGCGATCGTGGAAGTCCAGATACAAAGTCCATGGTGATGTGCTCCCACTTTCACTCGGGAATGGGTAGCGGCTGTAGCAATCCACCTGGTCTCTGTCTCTCGGCCTTCACCTGCTGACACACAAGGCAACGAGATACAAACTGAGCTACCTCGCGCTTCATGCCATACCACCATACGTGCTCTCTCTGGTCCCTATACATCTTGTTGGCCCCAGGAAGCATAGAATACTGAGAGCGATGCGCCTCCTGAAGAAACTCCTCCCGAAGCTCTCTACGCGGAACGCACAGTCTAGTACCATGCCGCAACGACCCGTCTTCGGCTACAGAGAAATTGTCAAGCAAGCCCGTCCGCACCTGCTCCCTGATGCTCCTCAGGGCAACATCCTCATACTGCGCTGACCTAACTCTATCCATCAGCTCAGACTGAATCTGCAAACCCGACATCTGGATCTCCACGCCCGGAATGATGACCTCGATACCCAAACTATCCAGGTCGGCCAACAAATGACGATCTGTCGTCAAGAACATAGCAACTGGATACCTGCTCAAGGCATCTACAACTACGTTGGCCTTCCCCGGATGGTACTGCAGTGATATATCGAAGTCCTTCATCAGCTCTAACCACCGCCTCTGCCGCATGTTCAACTCCTTCTGAGTGAACACGTACTTCAAGCTCTTGTGATCTGTGAAGATCTCAACTCGCTCTCCGTACAGTTAATGCTTCCATAACTTCAAAGCAAATATAATCGCGGCCAACTCCAGATCATGAGTAGGATAGTTCTTCTCATGAGGATGTAACTGCCTGGATGCATAGGCAATCACCTTCCCGTGCTGCTGAAGAACACAACCTAAACCCTTCCCGGAAGCATCACTGAAGATCGAGAACCCACCTGACCCAGATGGAAAAGTCAAGATCGGAGCTGAAGTCAACCTCCTCTTCAGCTCATCGAATGCAGCCTGACACTCAACAGTCCAGACGAACTCTACGTCATTCCTGGTGAGTCTAGTCATCGGCTCTGCAATCCGCGAGAAGTCCTGGACGAACTTTCGGTAATAGCCAGCCAAACCCAGAAAGCTCCGAACCTCGGCAACTGAACTGGGCGTAGACCAAGACTCCACTGCCAAAATCTTCCGCTGGTCCACTGAAATCCCGTGCTCGGTCACAACATGACCTAAGAACTCCTCCTGGTCCAAGAAGAACTCACACTTCGAAAGCTTCCCGTAGAGTTGCTCCCTCCTCAGAGTCTCTAACACAACTCTCAAGTGCTCCTCATGCTCCTCCTGCGTCTTCGAATAGATCAAGATATCGTCTATGAAGACCACCATGAACTTGTCAAGGTACTGATGGAATACCTTGTTCATCAAGTTTATGAACACCGCGGGAGCATTGGTCAACCCAAATGGCATCACTGTAAACTCGTACTAGCCGTACCGAGTTCGAAATGCCGTCTTGGGAATGTCATCCCGCCTCACCTTCAGCTGGTGATACCCGGACCTCAAGTCTATCTTCGAAAATTCCTTTGCCCCGCTCAGCTGATCGAACAAGTCGTCGATCCTCGACAAAGGGTACCTATTCTTGATAGTGAGGTTGTTGAGCGCCCGGTAATCAATGCACATGCGGGACGTACCATCCTTCTTCGGCACAAACAGGACTGGCGCTCCCCAGGATGAAGAACTGGATCTGATGAACCCCTTGTCCTGCAGCTCGTCGACTTGCTTCTTCAGCTCTATCAACTCGCTGTTGTTCACCCTATAGACATGCTGTAAAATGGGCTCGACGCCTGGCACCAAGTCTATAGAGAACTCAATGTCCGTGTCTGGCAGTATCCCCGGCAGCTCCTCGGGAAAAACATCCGAGAACTCAACTATCAACGGATGTGGCAAATCCTGCCCCGCCAACAAAGCTCCACAGAATCCAGCCTCCGGCTCCGCTGTTCCTCGAGCAAACTCGATCTCTGGCTCTCCCGGCGTCCTAAAAAGAACTCTGCCTCCTCTACAATCAATGCTAGCATGGTGTATGCTCAACCAATCCATACCGAGTACCATATCGTACCTCGGTAGGGGCATTACGAGCAGACACGCACTCAAGTCCCGGCCTCTCAGGGTGACGCTCCGCCCCTTGTAAATATTATTAACCAGGATAATGTCTCCCCTGGTCATAATCTTACAAGTCCTACCCATATATTCAGCAATAATATTGTGTCTCAAACCAAAAGAAACAGACACAAAACTATGAGTAGCCCCAGAATCAAACAAGGCAAAAGCAGGGAAGGAATCTAGGAGAACATGACCTGCTACCACATCTCCCACCGGCTCTGCCTCCTTTTCTGCTGCCAAAGCGAACACCCAGCCCGCGGGTGCTCCCTTCTGGTGCTGAACAAAGCGTTGCTGCCGGGTCTGAAGTGGAGGACCCCTCTACTGAACTACTGGTCATCTAGCCAGCTGCGCTCTATCCTGGCCTCCTCGGACTCCGCGAAAGCGGCAATCCCTCAGTTGGTGATCGGGCGCCCCACAGTAGAGACAGACGCCCAACCTCTTCCTGCAAGCCTCCCTGGTGTGCCCCGGCTTCCCGTATAAGCCGCACGGAGTAGTCGGTCTCTGGTCCTGTCCCTGGTGCTGCTGGGCACGCACAGGTGCCTGCTGAATCTGCAACAGAGGCTGCTGCTGCTGAAATGGCCTCTGCTGATGCTGAAAGTGGGGGCGCTTGGCCGATCCCGCACTGGAACTCGCCCCCATAGTATCTCCGCTCCTCTTCGGCTTGAGACCGAAATCCTCCTCTGCAATCTGTGCGTCCATCAATATCTGATCGAACGTCGCGTCACGGCGACCCGAGGTGCAGGTGCGTACTGCATGAATAAGTCCCCTGCAAAACTTACGAGCCTTCTGCCCCTCATCCTGGATCATATCGGGAACGAACCTGCTAAGGCGGAAGAACTCAGCTGCATACTCGTCCACCGACGAGTTCCCCTGCACTAGACCCATGAACTGGCCCTCCAATGCTGTAAGAGCCACGTCCGGGAAGAACTTCTCCTTGAAGAGCCTCCAAAAGTTCTTCCACGTCAGCCCTCTCACCGACGCATGAGGATCCATACGGTACCATGTCAGCACAATGTCGAAGAATCGGCTGGCGGCGGCCGAAACCCAAAGTGCTCTAGGAAGCTCTGCCAGCTCCATGCTCCGCTGCACATCCTCTAGCCAGTCGACTGCATAAAGGATGCCCTCTGTGCCTGTGAAGTCCCTGGAGCTCATCTTCCTAAAGTCTAATACTGTTCCTGGCCTGGACTGCTGCTGATACGACCGCTGGCCAGTAGGGCCCTGCACCGTACCCGGTGCCACTCTCTCCACTGCTGCCAGTACAAGCTGATGCGAGTTCTCCATGCTCTGCCTCAGCATCTCAATTTGACGGTGTGATGCCTCCGACTGGCGCTACGATGCCTCTGCCTGGGCCCGCTGTGTCTCCATCATCTGCTGAAGGAGAAGGAACATATGATGTGTATCCGTCGGTATCGGAGGTGGCGGCGGCTGTATCTCTGGAACAACGACCAAAACCCTCTGGGGTGGAGGTAGTAGACCTCCCTGTGCAACTGCCAGGGTCTACGGGATAGTAGAATCACTGGGGGCAGTCTCGTGAACCTCCTCCTCAGCCTGATCAGATCTCTCGGGCAAGCTACTCAATCCAGTGGCCTGCGGGTGCGTCTTCGTCATCCTGGAGACGAATTGAAACAAGAGATCAATATGGCACATGAGTAGATTTATCAAAGAAGGACAGTTAATTTAATACAAGGGAAGTAATCATGATAATCAAAAGATCAGAAATTTCCTAGGTGTGATTGAGAAACTCCTATCATGTCCTAGGTCCTACGTCCTAATTGCAGGCTCGTAATTAGTACTCTAAGTCGAGCACCATTACGAGATCACACTAATTGTGACACTGACCTGCGTGGGCCACCACAAAAATGTGTCACGACCCGTACCCTTATGAGGGGCACGAGCACGTGGGTACGTCCAGCCTACGCCGCAGTATCGACGGTAGAACGCTGTATATAACGTCTGTAAATACTACGACTAACAGTATAAAGGTACCTGTACAGTATATACTCTCCGAATGGAGGTGATATATCAATACAGTCTCAATCACAGAATAAAACTAAGGTAGATAGCTCAGAAAGAGAACATAAGATAGATGAAAGAGTAAATAAGTCCAGTGTCCAATACAAGTCCAGATATATACAACATCACAGGGTCTCAAAATATAATATAGAAACTACAGTCTGATAAAGCTAGCAAGATCGCAGTCCAGTCAAACCTAGCTAATCTACACTACTCTGGGAGTACAAAATCTAGTGGCTCTACTATAAGGCCACGGTCCTGGGCTACTCCATCTGACTCGAGCCCATAATAGGTCGAGCAGTCCGACTCAGAATCATCTGTAATATATCATAACGATATCCTATCAGGAAAATAAGCAAGTACAAGCACTAACAGCAGTTCCATGTGAATTGACAAATTCTATAAGAGACAGTATAATGAACTACAAGACAAAGATATATGAAGACTTGGGAACCGTTCGGAAGCTGAGTTATAACCCTTAAACCAAACAAGGACCGGGGTTATAACTCTTCTCCCGAGCAGAACTTAGTCTCCAATCAAGGTACAATGTAAAGGCATGTAGAGGATGTGAGTAACTGTATATCAGGCATGGAAAGGAAATACTGAATGTAGAACAGAGCAGGATATACGATAAGATAAAGTAAATATAAAATATGACTTGAATTATTAGAGCGATATGTGATCGGCTTGGGATAAGTGACAGGACAGGCTATCCACTTGGCCCGGCAATCCGCGGTGACCTCAACGGAAAGTTATGCCGGCCAACCTGGATAACGAGCACAAGGCAAAAGGATCTCGCTACATCCTTCGTGAAGGAAGAGTGGCTCGAGCACATAAATAGTGATAGGGTAGCTTGGATCACATAGCCTCTAATAATTCCCCATCTCCCGAATAGTACAATGGATCTGGACATGACACGTCATGGCACGTGATTTCGTAAGAGGGTAGCAAATTCCCTTAGAAATTGGTGTCTATACAAGTACAGGGAACAAGGCAGGAAGTGTACCAATATACTCAGAAATCTATGAACAACATCTCATGTCATGATCCAATGTGTACTAGTCCGTGAACTATCGTGACTGAGAATCAAGTAAGACACTACGACTGAATCGGATATAGCAGATATCAAGACAATGAAAACTATCAGTGAATGTACTCACCTGCTGTCCTGAGCTGTAGGGTATATCAATGCTCAGAGCGGTAATTAGAAACCTAAAGATGAGATACTGTATGTTAATTTAGGTTTAAACAAGTTTAAGAAAGATTCACAATGAATGATATGAAATCTAGGTCAAACTAGGTCTCACTGAGTCACACTAAGTCCTGTCAAGTCAATCTAGGTCAAATTAAGTTATATCAAGTCAATCTAAGTCAGACTAAGTCAACTCTAGGTCATACCAGTCATCGCAAGTCAAAATAAGTCGAAGAAAGTCAAACGGGGTCAAGAGTTGGCCTACAGTTGACTTTTGGTCAACTAGTCAACTCTGGTCAACTCTAGGTCAACCCTAGGTCAAACTGGTCAAATATTGACCAACACTTGACTTTTGGTCAACTGGTCAACTATGGTTTGGATTGGGTTAAATCTAGACAAAGTGTTGGCTCACGGTTAACTTTTGGGTAAAAAGTCAACTCTGGGTCAACCGAGCCAAAATTGGTTCAAATATGACATTTGTAGGGTGTACCCAACAAGCCACCCAAGTTTCAAGTCAATCCGAATACCCGAACTCCGTATCTTGAATTTACCCGATTACCCCTTAACATTTACCCTTAAACCGTTCTAACTCGACGCCAAGTGGCCTTCCCTTAGGAATTCCACTTCGTGCTTCCTAGGGTAGTAGGGTACTAGCCTATACAACCATTACCTAGCAAGTTTCCTAGGGTAAGTGGACATCCAGTCCATCTTACGGTCCGTATCGTCCGATTATCCGTTATCTTGAATATTTCAAGATACGCGATGGTGCGGTGCGATACCATCTCCCTAATCCCACACGCAACTCCGATTCCAACTCTGAAGCCTACCCACAAAATCTAAATCACATTATCTAAGTCTCCTCCAAGTTTCGACGCGTTCCGAATCACGGAACTCAATTTTACCACTTTACCAAAATCCTAACTTAACCATTTCACTCTCATTCACTCATTCAACTCTCACCTTTTTTCCACTCCTCTTAGGACAAGTTTTGGGGGTTATTCTAGTGGGTTTATTAGGGTTATATAGGGGTATATATATATAGGTATATATATGTATATACATGGGTATATAGATAGGGGTATATATAGGTTGGATTGGGGGTTTAAATGGGGGGTTTTAATGCCTATGGTTGCTGCTACTGTTGCCTGCTACTGCTATTACTGCTACTGCTGCCAGTTTTGGGGGGGGGGGGGGGGGGGGGGGGGCAGCAGCCCCCTTGGCCACCCCTTGGTGCCAGGGCTGCTCTCCCTTTCTCCCATCCTTTTCCCCTCTCTCACCCTCTCATTCCACCCTCTTAATCTCTCTCAATTCTTCCTCTAAACTCTCTCTAAATCACACACATCTATATCCATATATATATAGATATAGAGACACTCACACACACACACACTAATCTCTCATTCTTCCCTCTCCATAATGTAAATACACTCTCTCACACATACATATCTACATATGTATATACATATACACACACATACATATCTATATATATGTATATATATATATATATATATACACTCACAACACACACACATATATATATATATATATATATATATATATATATATATATATATATATATATATATATATATATATATATATATATATATATATATATATATATATATATATATATATATACACCCTTCTCTAAAAAGGATAAATCCATAAACAAATCCTTAAACTAGATTTTAGGGGAACCTACAAAATCTAGGGTCAACTTGTAGAGAATGGTCCCCTCCATAATTAATGTGAAAGAATAAATGAAATAATGGGAATTTATGAGAGTTTCAGGATGTACCTAAATGTAGATTTGATGGAGAAGAAGAAGTTGGAAGAAAATGAATGAAGAGAGAGGGAGAAACTTAGTGATGAAGTAAAAGAGGTGGAGGGGGTTGACCTATATGGCCGGCCATGGGAGGGAAATGTGGGGGCACTTGTAATTACAAGTTTGCCCCTACACTAGCTTACATGCTAAATTAATCCAAAATTAGGTTTTGGAAATTGCTAAAATTAAATAAAAATCATAATTAAGCTTAGATACTCATAGGGAATTAGTCCAAACTCCTAATCCTAAAAGTTAAGTATGGTGGGCCATGGTTAAATAACATGCTAATTATGACTCAAGTCGAAATTCCCCGGGGCCCCGAATTAACTCGGAATGCGATGAAATTCGAACCCGACTCCTATAATAATTAAATATTAATATTCATGAAATAAAATTCCCAAAAATAATATAAAATGGAAAATTACCATTTTACCCCTAACTTGGAAAAGTGAGGGTGACAGACATCTCATAACATGATGTTTCTTCGATCAACACTTCAAGCACAACCGTAACCTCTTTCTGCACTCCTTCTCAATGTGCCCCATCTTGTCGCAAAAGCAACAAGTCTTGAACCCCTTCACCTGGCACGGAACGGCTCTCTGCTGAATGTGTTGTCTTGAATGCCTGATCGGTCCTCCATGTTGTCCTCCAGCTAGTGCGTCAGTGGTAGCGGGGTACCTCTGAATCAATGGATCCTGGCTGATGGCCTCCTGGACTCTGGCTTCTTCTAATGTCTCTGCATACGAGTTCCTTGCCTGAGTGCGGCTGAACTTCGCATCATACTCGTCTACAGTCACGTTCCTTTGGTGAGTTGGTGCAGGTATCCTCTCTAGGATCATCATCATGCTCTGCCTCAAAGCTTTGGTCTGATGCCACTATGCTTGCATCATCGTCTGAAAGAACTGGAACATCTCCTGCTGAGCCATCGGGGGAGCAAGTGGCACGTACGGCATATGAGGTAGAAAAGAAGGCGGAGGAGGCAAAGGAATCTCCTGCTGGATTGGTGCCGGTGAAGTCTGACCCTCCTGGTGAGTTGGTGCAGGCTGAGGTGCAGGTTTCACGTGAATCGGTGGAGTCGACGGAAAGGTTATGACATGTCCCAAAATCTGGTCCACCGATGGAGCTGGAGTCCTGTCGTCATTGGGATCGGTGTCAGACGCTGAGGCAACGCCATAAGTCGTGCGTCCACTACGCAAATTCATCCCTCTGAAATAGACAGAATTATATTACAAAAGGGATAGAAGGAAGCAGAATACAAGAAAATCAGCAATAGAATAAGAGTTGAGGTTTAAAGGCGATAATTAAAATGGATGAGATCCTAACACTGCTAATCCTAATCGCAGGCTCGAGTCGGCACAGTAACGTAACCGAAACGATAAACGAGACCTGCATGGGCCACCACTAAAACCATGTCACGTCCCGCTCCTAAAATATATAAGATTTGGGAATAATCTGGCCAGCTGATACAACCTAAAGTGAGCTACCCAATTTAATGGACTTACTTAGGTGTACTACGCTGTAATTGTAACTATACTACACAGACAGAAGGTAATATCTAAATCTCATCCACAAGAACAAAGGAAAGTAATGCTGAAATATAAAACTAGAAATACATGGGGTCTGAAATAAATACAACTGAATTGTCTGGTGGGTACAAGCCCACGGAGTACAACACTGAATAAAAATACTGAAAGCAGAAGATAACTAGTCATGTGCATCGACTAACTAGATAATGATGCTCATAACCTAAACAACACCATACCTTGAGTCAAAGAAACTCCTCAGGAAGCACCTCGTCGTCTTCTGCAGCAAGTCATGTCTCAAGTCTCGGTTCGCACCCAGTCAACTGTAAGTGCTCGTCTAAATATGGAAAGCAACCAGGTCCTCAGGGGACATAACAAGATACAGAGGAAACATGCCATAAAGTAAATACTGAATAACTGTAAAGGGTGAACTATCCAGCTAAGTGAATGCAATTTGAAGACAACCCTAGTACGTATGGGTAGGTAAATAAGGACTTGGCGTCGAAGCACGGGCCGACGTCGGATCACGAGCCGAGGCCCCACCGGGTAATACTGAACCAACAAGGGCCCTTACTGAATGTTGTCTGTCCCATACGCCTACTAATTGTCTTCCCCTGTGTCTCGAAAATATACAAGTCATATCCGCCACTTGAACATCCTGACTCTCAATGCAAGGTCAGAATAACTAGACACAACCTAACTATTCTATGTACCAGAGCACGAACCATTTGTACTGGTAGCTAGCCAGATGCGCAAGCCCGTGCCATGGTATGAACTCACTCAGTGTCATGTCGTAACACATGCTGCCACGTCCCGAGTCGACAAATCATTCGTCCCCGGTATTATTTTGCCGAATCGATCGTCCTCGCTAAGGCGTGATACCGTACGAGTCTGGAATTGCACTCGTACAAGGCAAGAACGTTATATTGAGTTTCATATTAATATGCCAAGTTGAAACTTCATAATTCACATCAGAATATAAGACGTAGTCTAGGCAGATAGAAATTTACTTTTCATTCATAGCTTGCAACGAAGTGCAAGTCGTAATTACATTGGATGCCGTTACGCCTACATTAGAAATACACTCAACAAGCTGCCTGAACTAACACTTGCCGTTTCATACATTCGCTCCTTTATACATAAGCCGTCGATTGAATTAGCTTCAAAATACTTCAGCATAGGAAGAGCTTCAAAACGCCTCTCCGCACTTCAGGTTCAGTTTAGAGTTAGTGCCCGCCGCTCCTGAAGAAATTGGGGGAGGGGATTAGCACACTTGCTAAGTGGACGAGACGAACCCACTCGTCTAAACCGACTCTGATTGTTAAGGTAGGCATGCTTTAGAGTTGTCTTTCTATTTAGAACTAAATGAATTCAGTTCATATCGATAGCCATCTTTGAGTAATAAATCATACAGTAAAACATAGCAATTTATCCCATTTCTTACTACGGCCGTGCTCGTCCCTGCATAAAAACAGATATAATATTTACTACCTGTATAAGACAATATGTGAGCATGCTACTATCTTATATGCACGATCATTGGTGTTACACACCCCGTGGGACTATCTCAACGACATTTCGGCCTGTTCAGTCTAGGTTGCAAGTCTGACTGACGGTCCCGCAATACATCAGTGCCGAAGCACGATTATTCATTCTCCTTAGGTCGATTCAATTCCGATGCCCCGGATACCGATTCGAGGAAAATCAACTTGTGCACAAGCTGTCCATGACCATGCCAATGCGTGAACAGTTTAATATATGCAACAGTTTTGTATAGCGCGGACAGTATTGAACGATATTATCATTTCTTCTAACTCATACAACGATTCATTCCCCAAGTCGTACTCCCGATTTAGCGTCCCGTAGGCACCAAATTGTCCGAGGCATCATAACCCACGATCGATATTTCATATTATTTTGCAGCACGTGAAATAGTCTTATCTTTTTACTAGAACCTTAAACTTTCTGGTTTATGTGAGAAAACTTGTATTTTTTTCAGAGTAGATTACTCTAAATTAATACGTTTTTCTCGAGTTCTTGACCTTGGTGGATTGGCATGCAATTAACTTGGCATCGTCGATTTGAATGAATTCGAGACAAAGGAATTTGTTTGCGGGACAGAGTAGAAAAGAAGGGGCCGAATCACCCACCAAGTTCTTCGAACGTGCCGACTGTCGAAGTGCTTCGCAACGTTCAAGCTTTAGTTACGCGAGCTCCTGCAATGGCACCAATACTTAGTTAGGATTCTTTCTTTATTCCCTCACTTCGAAATTCTTAAATTGCATCCAGAAAAACGACGGGAAAGCACTTCATCAAAACCCAGCGACAAAAGCTCCAAGAAAACCATACAGCGGTTCGGTCCTATCGAAGGGACTCTCATATAGAGCTCACTCACCGAGGCGTAGTCCGCTACATCTAGGACTTATTCCAACAGAAGTCGTTCCATTAGTTGGATCAATTTTCGTAACATCCGTCCAAATCGATTTGATCGATGCCGCAAGGTGTTATCGTTTACCAAACTTAGCGATCGAGTC